>JAOQMQ010000006.1:960605-996652 GCA_027563845.1 Erythroxylum subrotundum
ATTGCCTTCATTGTGAAGTTTAAAACATTTCTTTTTAAAAGCAAGCCAGTTAAAACAGCAAAGGGAAGGAGAGTTACTAGCTGTTGCCACTCTTTCTAAATGGCCTGAATCATTACTAGATGCTGAAAGTTAAAGATTCCTTATGAGTGGTAACCAGAAGAAATTCAGTCATTGATCAACTATTCTGTATATACATTCATTCCATGTTCAATGATTTGTAATTTAGTACATCAATTCCAAAGATTCTTTAACTAGATAGCTCAAAATGTTGCTATTTAGTCCACCCCTAGTGTTCAGTTGATAAGTTTCCAAACTATTTAGTTGAAGTTTCATAAAAGTGCGTTCTATTGCTCAATGGCATATATAGGTACATTTAACTCCTATCGCGTATTTTAGTTGGATGTCAATTGAAGGAGAGTGTACAAGAGGGTAAAGAAACTTCTCCACAATTTAGCACACTGATCTATTCTCTGAATATTTTTATTGTACATATACCTACAAACTGCTTTTATACTATACCAATGCACTTTAGCTAACTAGCAGTTAAAATAATTAAGTAATAGACCTAACTTTCCTCACAATTGTATAGCAACAACCTTTCCACCTTCTTGCTAACTGAATAACCGAAACTGCATGAACTGTTAAACAACCTCATACAATTTAGCTCTCTAAACACAGATCGAGAATAATAGGCTTTTTTGACATCATCCATTTTTTCTAATCTCTGCAAAAAATTAAACACTCTCTTTCACACACTTCATAATGTTCTCTGCCTTTTTGTTATGCACAAATGCATTTCACTCTCAATGGCAACACCAGTTAACTTCATTCAGACCAACCAAGTTGGATGGAAATTCCCACAAATATTTGATCACCAATTTCAAGTCTTAATCAAGTTAATACCAACATTGTCCAATCATCAAATATTCGGCAGATCCCACAATCACGAAACCCAAATGATTAAGAGGTTACAACAAACATGGAGAAGAAAAGAAACAGGAAGACACGGGTATTGGAAGATTGCATATTCGAAGACCTAACAGACCGGAGACCAGTCTCCATTTCTCTCACAAACATCCTCCATTTCCAACCCAAGACAAGAAAATGAGAAGATGAAGACAATGTACTACTTGATTTTGCGCAACCACAGAAAAATCAAGCAATGAAGCAGCATCATTTTTCCAACATAAAAAGACAAAAACACTTACTTGACCTCCGAAAATGGACGAGCGTGTTGGGGAAGAAGAATCCGCGTGCGAGAGAGAAGCTGGGAGACAAATAGTCGAGAACGAGGACTGAGGTCGACAACCCAGGCGACAACGGAGACGGAGACGGGGCGTGCTTTGGTGGAGAACCCAGACGACTGCCGAGAGGAGTGGGGCAATTTCGACAAAGCTTCTGTTTTCGTTTCCGGAGACAGAGACAGAAGCGCCGTGTCCTTCGGTTTTAGGGTAGACAAAAATTCTTGTCTTTTGTTATCCGGAGACAGAAGACAGAAGTGGGGCGACAGCAACCAAACAGCCGTGGTAGATAGGATTTTGATGTCCTGTCATCTGTCCCCAGCAACGGGGACAGCAACCAAACGGAGGGTTAGAGCACAAGGTGAACTTGTAAAGCAAGCATAAAAGAAAGGGACTTATCAAGTTTGAGAGGTAAGGTCTTACCACACCTTCCAACATTGGTATCAGATCGAGTATAGCTTGCTTTCGTCCTTGAAATTGTGCCAAACGAGAATAATATGTCATATATGCTAAAATTTGTTCGTGCATGTGTAACATGACCATCAATGACAAATTTTCGTGTGCTTTGTTTTAGCTTGAAATTTTGACATGGATATGTTCGTTATAATGTCAGAAACTTGTGACTAAAATTTGATGAAAAATGGATTTGAATTGAGCGAGATATTGCATGATGAATTCTCAATTTACGCATGTGTTTTCCAAAAGTTTAGGTCCATTTTCCAACTAGTTACAATACTGTTTTGCATGAAATATGTATATGTATATGTTCCTTGTTACATTAACTTTCCAACCGTATATTATATCCTCAAATCGGAATTAAAATGAGTGAGAAACAATAGCCCTAAGTGGGCATCATGACTATGAAATTCTGAAAAATCTGGATTTAATATGAATGTGTTCATTCCCGACATGTGTTTCCTGAAAGTTTAGGTCAATTTTCTAAACTGTTACAATATTGTTTTACATGAGATATGTATATGCATATGTTCCTTATCATATTATCTTTCCAACGATATATTATATTAATTAAATTTAATATGTTATTTAATTTTAAATTATTGATTTATTAAAAATTATGCAAGGAATATAATTTATAGATGTTATTTAATACGCACCATTTAAAATTTTGAATTTTCTTGTTCTATAATAATCATGGCTTCGTATCTAGCAGAAGTCTAATGCAGATCGTGATCAATAAATTTGTAAAAAACCGAACTAATTAGATTAGATTAATAGTAAAATATTTGAAGGAATTAACTTTTTTATTAAGTTTTCAACTTTCTGATTTGATTTAGTTTAATAATCTTTATTGTTAAAAACATATTAGTTTATTAATTAATCAGTTAGTTTTTATAAACTAATCAGTTATTATATATCAAAATAAATTAATTAATTTTTATTTAATAATTTTTTATTTAAAATTTTAAAATTTTGACCAATAAAAATAATTTTTAATTATATTTAATTTTTAATTAATTTTATAATAATTTAATACTAATTTGACGCAATTTTAGTTTAGTTTTGAAATCATCGGTTAACATATTAGCGCCGATCATTTTTAATGAGAAGGGACAGATAAAGCAAAATTTGGGCCATGGCCCTGCCAGTATAGGCCAGGCCTTTAATTTTGAATTAAAATAAGTCTTGCCCAACTCAATCGAATATTGAATCAACTGTGACTAAAACAAAGTTATCATATTAGACTCAAATCTAACCCGACCCATTACAATGCCTAAAAGTCAACAAAATGCTAAAGCTTTACCGAAGATTCCAAGTTTGAATGGTTAAATACGGTTTTAAAAGAGAGTTGAACCTTGCAAGCTTTACATTAAAACCTTATTTCAAACTACTCAGACATACATACTACTTAATTGTTACTTTAATTTATTTTATAACATGAATTAAATGCTTAAATTACTGACAAAATTGAAATATTAAATATTAGGTGGAATAAGAATAGCTCAAAACTGTTTTTTTTTAATATATAATTTAACTAAGTATATAAATTATTAAAAAATAAATAATTCAATTTAAAAACTTATCTTTGTTGATATTTTATTAACGTGGTCGACATTAAATAAGTCAATATATTTCGAACATATAACTATCAAGATATTTATCACAAGAGATTCAAAAAAACATATCCACAAATATACAGAATCACGTAAGCTCTTTAAGTGTTCGTTTGAATAGGCTTTTGGGAAGCTAATAAGTACTTTTTTATTATAAAAGCCTTTTTAAAAAAATAGGTGTTTGACTGTAAAATAAGAAACACTTCTTTAATATATATGACTTTTTTCATAGCCAAAATACAGTTTTTTAAAAAGCTCAAATTTGGAATTTCTCAAAAAAAACGTTTTTTCAAGTAGATTTTTTTAGATCAATTAATAAGTCTATTTTTTAGTCCCTTTTGTTTTATGTTTTACACATAATTTCTACAATACCGACAAACTCATTTTCTCGTTTATTATGCATTTAACTATTTACTTAACTTGGATATTTATTTTGAGATTTATATAATATTATTTGACTTCTTTTATATCTTTTAATATTTATTTTCGATATTGGTTTACTTATGTTATAATCTATATAAATTATTTAGTTTGATATATTTTCACTTATGTTTCATATAATTTAAAATTATATAATAATTAATATATTGTGCTTGTATATTGTTTAATATACTTTAAATAATATTTATATCCATAAATAATTTTTATTACAAAATAAAATAAAGATAAAAATTAAAAGTCATTTTTATTTTTACGTTGTCAAATAGTCTACTATATGAAGCTCTTTCAAAAAAACTTTTTTTAAATGACAGTCAAACAGTCAATTGGTTTCTTAGAAAAGTTTTTTTCTGAAAAAAAAAGTCTACTGACAAAAGCTCTACCGATTTTGTTAATGCAGACAACTTTTGGTTTCAATAGTCCAATTTTAAAAATTTTATACACTTAGTTTAAAATTTCAAAAAGTTAGACACTAAAGTTTAAAAAAAAAAGTTATGTTATCCGTTAATTTAAACATGTAATTTATTATTTTTTAAAAAATTGTAGCGAATTTTCAATACTATATGTAATCAAAATTTCTTTTTTGATATTGGGAATTCAAAATTTAAAATCTTTCATATTTGGAATTGATCCTTAAACATCAACAAATAGTCAATTCTTTCCCTACCAAAAAGGAACCATATTAAAGAATGGAACATGCTTAGTTTTACTAATATCCGGTGGCTGGTGCATTTCTTGAAATGAATGACGGTCCACGGCCTGCTCAGAGTCAAAGGTAGCAATTGTAAGGCTTACCCGACTTGTTCGGAACCAACGAGTTTAATCACTTTCTAAACAAAAAAAATTATGACTTCGAGCCAGTGTCAACCTTAAACTTTCCAATCTTACTCGGTCCGAAATTTATAATTTTCAATAAAAATGACCTAATTTAAAATTTTAAAAATATATTTGATTAGACTTAATTCAAATCCAATTAAGACCAATCAAATTTAAATTGTGCAAATCTAATCGGAGAAAGTCTCAGACCTAACCACAAAATTTTAGGTCGAGTTTAAGTCTAACCCGAGTTCTACCAACCATTTTCATCCCCAGCCAGAGGCAATCCTTGTGCTTTCAGGGTTACAGCTAATTCGAACACGAAAGATGACAAGTGGCTTGTTCATACAGACCTAATTGGGCGGTGTTGATCAGTGCAATAAATGTAAAAGCTTGAATTCTAGTTTGCAGTTTGGATAATAAATTCAAATTAAAGTTTTTGCTAATGTCGGTCAATTCACAACTTTGAACTGGTCAATTCACAGCTTTGAAGTTGAACTCTAAGCTGAACCACTTGTTATCTTTCATTCGCTACCGGTCGCTGTTCTGTGTTTCTAAATTGTGCCACAAGATGAGAGAAACGTTTAAGTAGGGTTGACATCGTGACTTCAGTCACCATTTGATCTTATTTGAGGTTAATAAATATAATTTAAATTTATCATACTCTAAATTAATTTAAATATATTTTAAATTTGAAAAATCGGTTTAAAAATTCAAAAAAATTAACAGTAAGTATAAATGTTTTAATATTTTAAAAATCGAACTGAAAATTAAACTACTGAGACAAAAAGTTTAAAGTTTAATTGATATTTTAATGAATTTGCTATAAAATTTATATCAAAATTGTTATACCATCATAATATATTTTAGGGTAAAAGACATAAATCTTTCGTATAATTTAAATTTTTTTTGGAAAATTCTCTAATCTTTAAAATTTTTGAAAATTTTCCTTCTAAATTTTAATTTTTCAGAAAAGTTCCTTCTCCTAGACTTTGGTTAAAAAATAATGAAGGAACACGAACACATACAGTATAAATATCATATATGAACTAATTAATTGTCATTGATATGAAAATTCAACTTAATTTTTAAATTCGATCAAAATCAATTAAATTTAAATTAAATTAATAATTGAAAATAATCATAATTAATTATTAGTTTAAGCTATTAATTAATTTAATTTGAATTTAAGAGTTGAGTCGAATCGTCATCTAAATAATGTTTGATTAGTTTACGTCTGATATTTATATTATATATATTTCATAGCTTTGTTTTTACTGAGATATAAGAGAAGAGGTTTTTTCAAAAAATTGAAAAATAAAAAAATTAAGAATTTTAAACTCAGGGAGTTTTTCTAAATTTTCTTAAATAAATAAAATTACAAGAATATCTCTAAATCATAAATTTAATTATGGGAGAAATTTATGTTAAGTACCCAAACTTGACCACTTCAAGCATTAACGCCGACACTAAAATAACATGATAGAATAAGAGTTAGATATCCTAATCTTAGATTTATTGTTAACTAACTAGCTGTAGCCAACATTCCTTTTTTATTAATTAAAAAGTTCGTACAATCAGGCCCATGAGAAATGTCATTAGTCATTGATATTGAACATTCTTTCTTTCAAGAGTTTTGTTCCAACATTAAATTCGCCAATCTCCTTGGTAACATCTAGAAGTGGCAATAAGTAGGCTCTAGTCTAGTCAAAAATTTTACGGTCAAGCTCGGGTTCAAAGTCTAATCGAGCTAGTCAACTTTGAAATAAACCTGATTAGGACCTTACTTGATAATCAGTGGATTGCATTAACTGTTAATTAATTTTATCATTAGTTAACTAATAGAGGATTAATATAGTTGATTTAATCGGTAGATAACATTTAACTATTTAATTAAAAATGTTTGATAAAATTAACTATTTAATATTAGTTATTTATGTGTAAAATAACTTATAAAAGTATAAGAATTTTAAAAACAAGATTTATAAAGACAAAAGTATTATATTGGACATTCTTCGATTCCTCGTCAATAAAATTTACTCGATCATTTCAATTGTCTTTATGTTTACTTTCATGAAGATGTATATAACAAGATGATAACTCTTTGTATATTCTGACTCAAATTTGATAATAATTCAACTTCAAAAAATAAAAATAAAAATATTAATTTTAAATAATAAACTTACTATTTCTATCTCCGTCTCTATTTTTATTTCTATCTTTATCTTTGTCTATCTCTATCTTTTTATTAGTAATTTATAATAAATTTTGGATATAATAGTCTTTTAGTCCCTTAATTTTGGAGCATTTTCAAAATTAACAGGTTGATTTCAATCTATCAACTCAATCAACTAATTACTAAACATAATTATCAAAAGTTAGACATTAAAAATCTTTCAATCCGCTAAAAAATTACTAAACAAAGTCTAAATATTTTTTAAAATTTTAAAAAACTAAAAGTAATGCTGTTTCTAGAAAAGTTCAGGTCTTTGGGTTAGGTCAGGCTTTAATAGAACAGAACCTGAACCTTAGCCAAAGCTTAATCAATTCGGTTCAGGATGATTGACTTTGACAACGGCCTGGAAAAATCTCGCCAACCCCATTAATATCTCATGTTTTAAATGTTCTCTCTTTCTCGCTCTCCGTATGCGATAGCTCAGCTGGAATGCTTTAGTAGAGTTTCTTATCCTGTTTACAATAATGTACTTTTTAAGATTTAGTTATTAGGCATTAGGTAGTGATTTGTCATTAAGCAAATCTAATTCGAAGATCAAAATAACATTATTTTATTTTTTAAATAAAATAAATCCTTTCAAATTATCCCTAAGCAAGAAAACGGTTCTTTAGTCTGATCTGACCAATTATCATTCTTATTCGTTACTTTCAACAATTAAAAATTAATGAAAACTAAAAAATACAATAATCTATTTATTTGTTATTCAATTCAGGTAATAACAATTCTATAGCCTTTTAATTACTAAAGGTTTTGGTAGGCTATGGCTATTTTGACCTTGAGTTTAATACCGACTTTTATTTAATAACTCCTTGTTCTTTTGTCTTAAATTAACAATCATGTTCTCAATCTCTAATTGAGTAGAGATGACAGTAAGTGAACCGGATTTGGCTTATCTATAATCGCAGCACAACTTAATTTTTTCTATGTGATCGGATTTGGAAAATTCAAAGTTCAATTGATTCAAAATTAAAACGACATCATTCAAAACGATATTATTTTTCTCGTACCGATTCAAGTCATTTAAGTTGGACCAAGTACATTTATTCTTATACCTAACCCAAAATTGACAGATTCAGTCAATCTATCGAACTTTAAGCTAAATATATTATAAAATGATATCATTTTATTAATTAAACTAAAAAAAACGGACTCATACCATAAATTTTATACTTATTTGAGCTTTAAACCGAGCTTAGACATAAACATAAATTTTTAAACCAAACAAACTTTGAGGCGAGCTCATTTTGGCCCAAGCTTGAGCTCGACTAGCATAATATCAAATATAGCTTGAAAGCAACTGATTACTGATTACAATCAAGTCTTAGCTCAAGAGGAGGCTTTGTGGTTCCAAAAGAGCCGCAAGCACCACCTATTATTTGGGGATCGAAATACTCGATACTTTCATGCTATGACAGTTGTTCGTCGTCGACGAAACAAGATTGACAAACTGAAACTAATGAACTCGGAGGAGTGGTGTGATGATGGTAACGCTATTAAGCAGGATGTTTTGAACTATTTTTGTGAGCAGTTTGGTCGTGGTGAAGGGACAGGTATTAGTACAACGTCGGCTTTCCACAATAAGTTAGGGAAGGAAGCCACTCGGTCCCTTTTGGCGTAAGTGGCAGCAGCTGAAGTTCAACATGCTTTATTCTCTATGGGTAGTTATACATCTCCCGGTCCGGATGTGTTTCAACCCATTTTTTTCAAGAAGTATTGGGCCTTTATTGGGAGCTCGATTACAACTATGGTGCAACAGGCCTTTGCGAGTGGTGATATTGATGATAAGCTCGCCGAAACTCTTATTGTGTTGCTCCCTAAAGAGGTGGGTTCGGACAGAATTACCAAACTTCGCCCCATTAGTCTTTGCAATGTTCTCTATAAGCTCATTACTAAGGTGTTGGTTAATCGACTGAGACCGTTCATGAATGAGTTAATTCAGCCATGCCAAACCAGTTTTATCCCGGGTCGGAACACAACGGATAATATTATCATGGCCAGAGAAATTATGCATTATTTGCGGAAAGCAAAAGGCAGATCTGGGTTAATGCTGCTTAAACTAGACCTTGAGAAAGCCTACGACAGGGTCGATTGGACTTTCTTGGAGGCTACTTTGAGAGATTTTCTGTTCCCTCCCCGTATATGTTCTTTGATCTTGAATTGCATTCGACGGACAACTATGATTGTAGTATGGAATGGGGAATGCCTTCCAAGCTTTAAACCTGGTCGTGGTCTTCGACAAGGTGACCTGATCTCACCTTACCTATTTGTGTTGTGTTTGGAGAAGTTGGCTGCTTTAATTTCTCACAAGGTTACTGATGGTTGTTTGAAACCGATTTCAGTTAGTAGAGGTGGGCCTCGGATTTCTTACTTATTTTTTGCTGATGATGTTCTGCTTTACTCAAAGGCAGCGATCTCCCAAGCGCGGGTGCTTTCATCGATCCTTCATGACTTTTGTGAGGCGTCGGGGATGCGACTCTGTTTGGCCAAGTCAAAAATTTTCTCTTCTCTTGGAGTTTCTAAACATACTTGTGATTGGCTTGGGCAGATTTTGGGCTTCAACTGCTCTTCTACTTTGGGCAAATATTTGGGGTTTCCTCTTGGAGATGGGACTCTTCAGAAAACCTCTTTTGATGAGATTGTGTCCCGAGTGGAGCAAAAGTTGGCAGGTTGGAAAAATAAATTGTTAAATTTTGCAAGTCGTACAACTTTGGCCAAGGCTTCTCTTAATGTTATCTCCAGCTACCTTATGCAAACTACTTGGTTTCTGACTTCGGTGTGTGAGAAATTGGATAAAGCAACCAGAACTTTTATTTGGAGTTCTAATGGCAATTGTCATGGTATTCATCTTGTTGCTTGGCATGTGGTTACACAACCAAAGAGCATGGGTGGTTTGGGCCTGCGAGACTGCCGCAGTTTTAACACGGCCTTGCTTGGTAAGGCCATTTGGGTCATGCTCAATAACTTTGACAAGCCCTAGGTCCAGATGCTTAAAAAGAAATATATTCGGGGAGGTGACATTCTCACTGGTGGTTCGAAGTGTTGGCAATCACTTGTTAAAGCAGCTCATGTCCTTTTCAAGGGGTTCAGGTATCGCATTGGTAACGGTAGCTCGATCTCCTTTTGGCGAGACAATTTCCTAGGCTTTGGGCCATTACAAGATTTTGTTCTTTCAATAGAGGAGGAGGATGTCGATTTGATGGCTAGTGATGTGCTACAAGAGGATGCACAGTGGGATTGGGGCAGGGTAACTTCAGCAATCCCGATCGAAGTTCAAGCTCTCTTTCCCACGGTTTTTCAACCACGTTTCTCCATGGGAGTGGATAGGATCTATTAGGGCAATTCTTCAAATGGGATTTTTTCGGTTAAGTCTGTTGTTGATTGGCTTACACGCTGTGCTGCTGCGAGTCCTACAATTGTTCCCAGATCGGACTGGATGTGGATCTGGAAGCTTCGTTGTCCTGAGAAGGTTCAGTTCCCAGCTTGGCTCATTGTTTAGGAGAGAGTCCACACCCAAGAGTTCCGTCACCTTCGTCACTTGGACACATTCGGTATGTGTCATCGGTGTAATTCGGGTGTTGAATCAATGGAGCATCTGCTTCGTGAATGTTTGAAGGCACGCCAGGTTTGGTTTCTTATTTTTAATGGCGTCTTGCCCCCTTTTTTTCTATTCTGGCTTGTGTGTTTATTGGTTCAAAAAATGGAGTAAGGATTCCTCTAATTTAGGGGCTGGTCGTTGACTTGATATTGTTTTCCTCACTGGTATATGGTTTATTTGGCTCATGCGAAACCATGATACCTTTGGGTATCAAGATGTTGCTTGCCCGCTCATGTCTCAGTTACATTGTGCGCTGGTGGATTGGAATACCTTGTTGGGCAATATGGGTCATAGCGAGGCTCATGTCAGGCGCTGGGTTGGCTGGAACGTTCCAGTGGCTGATGCAATATGTGTTAATGTTGATGGGAGCTCACGGGGTAATCCGGGTGAGGCTGGATGTGGCAGTGTTCTTCGAGATTCGAATGGTACTTGGTTGGGGGGTTTCTATGGCAGTATTGGCACTGCTACTAATATGGTTGCAGAGTTGTCTGCAATCTTCTTTGGTCTCCTCTCAGCTTGGGATATGGGGCACAGGTGTATTGTCCTTTGCTCCGATTCTCAAGAAGCGATTAGTGTGGTTCGAGATGGTCGTTTTCAGGTTCATCCTCATGCTATCTTGTTGGGTGATATTTCAGTAATGTTACACTGGGATTGGCATGTTGATATTATTCATTGCCTGTGCGAAGGCAATCAAGTCACTGATAGGCTTGCAAAAATGGGTAGTTGTTCTTCTACCTCCTTTCAGTTTTTGGAAGCTCCTCCTCCTAAGGTTGGCATTGGTTTGTTAGCTGATAAGTTTGGCGTTCTTTTTGAACGTCAGTAGCCCCCTGTTTTTTGGGTCGTTTGTTTTCTTACTTTCACTTGCATAAAAAAAATGTATATATAGTCTCAATGATTGAAAGGAAAACATTAAAAAAAAAACCCCACCTTTAATGCACTAGATGATTAAAAAAAATAATATCCAATCCATTATTGCGAATACCATAAGTTAGTACGTGTTTCAATTCTAGTACAATCAGGATTTTGAATACCATTTTTTACCGGCCGGTACGTATTATATTGGACCGAAATTGATACGAAATAAAGAGTCGATCGTACTAAATATAAATACCGGTCAGTACTTTTGCCGATATCAGAAATCTTAAAAAATAGGAGATTTTTTGCAAAATTTTCAAAAAAAATTGAAATCTCCCTCCCTCCCTCTCCCCTTTTTTTCAAAGTTTTTTAATTAGTTATTTTATTTACTTAAACTTTTATAATTATCATGAATTTTAAATTTTTGTTTTTTAAAATGAGAGAATAGCTATTATCTCGAAGAATAATGATCCAAGATACAGTCAGACATATCAACCCACACCTGAAAGCGACTATAGAAAACAGATGCCCGAGCAAGAGAGTGTGCTCCCCTATTCCCCAAGAATCCAAGAGATAGAGATATTGTCCCTAGTGCATAAAATATCTTTACAGTCCGAAATTATAAGACCAAAATAAGAAAAATCCAAAGAACTGAAGTTCAAAGCATGGATAAGGAGTTAACTATCAGTAAAAATTGAACCAGCTTGTAGCATACCATCACGAGCAAACAACAAGCACTGCCGAAGAGCAAGCGCCTCTGCCATCGCGGGACCTCCATTGCCTTCCTCATAACCAGAAAGTGCCAATGAAAAAGTGCAAATGTAAAAGCTTGAATTCTAGTTTATAGTTTGGATAAAAAATTCGAATTAAATTTTTGCTAATGTCGGTCAATTCACAACTTTGAACTCTAAGCTGAACCACTTGTTATCGTTCATTCACTATTGGTCGTTGTTCTGTGTTTCTAAATTGTGCCACAAGATGAAAGAAACGTTTAAGCAGAGTTGACATTGTGACTTCAGTACCGTCACTATTCGATCTTATTTGAGATTAATAAATATAATTTAAATTTATCATACTCTAAATTGTTTTAAATATATTTTAAATTTGAAAGATTGGTTTAAAAATTAAAAAAATAAAAATAAGTCTAAAATTTTCAATGTTTTAAAAATCGAACCCAAAATTAAACTGCTAAGACAAGAAGTTTAAGATTTAATTGATATTTTAATGAATTTGTTATAAAATTCATATCAAAATTATTATACGTATCATAATATATTTTAGGGTAAAAGACAAATTTTTCGTATAGTTTAAAAAATTTTAGAAAAAATCCTCTGATATTTAAATTTTTTGAAAATTTTCCTTCTAAATTTAATTTTTCTGGGAAGTTCCTTCTCCTAGACTTTAGTTAAAAAATAATGAAAGAAATACATATAGTATAAATATCATACGTGAAGTAATCAATTGTCACTGATATGAAAATTCAACTTAATTCTCAAATTCGATCAAAATCAATTAAATTAATAATTTAAGATAATCATAATTAATTATTAGTTTAAGCTATTAATTAATTCAATTTGAATTTAAGAGTTGAATTAAATCGTCATATAAATAATATTTGATTAATCTACGTCTAATATTTATATTATATATATTTCATAGCTTTTTTTACCGAGATATAAGAGAAGAGGTTTTTTGAAAAGTTGAAAATTAAAAAGAATTTTTTAAAGAATTTTAAACTGTCTTTTACACTATATTTAAAAAGCAATCACATAGTAATATGTTAAAATAATTTAATAATAAATAAATAAAATTACAAGAATATCTCTAAATCATAAATTTAATTGTGGGAGAAATTTATGTTAAGTACCCAAACTTGACCGCTTCAAGCATTAACTCCGACACTTACATAAGATGAGAATAAGAGTTAGATATCCTAATCGTAGATTCCGTACCATCAGGCGCATGAGAAAAGTCAATAGTCATTGACAAGGTTTTCAAACCCGGACTGGACCGGTCGGTCCGACCGGTACTATTTGACAGGGTTTTCAAACCCGTACCAGACCGGCCGGTCCGATCGGTGCCTGATGAGAAAAGTCAATAGTCATTGACAGGGTTTTCAAACCCGGACTGGACCGGCCGGTCCGACCGGTACTATTTGACAGGGTTTTCAAACCCGTACCGGACCGGCCGGTCCGACCGGTGACCGGTCGGCTGACCGGTCCGGTTTAAGCTATAAAATCGGACTCCAATTGGATCAGTCTGAACCGGTCGGACTGGTCCGACCACTGGTCCATCAATTTTTTTTATTTTTTTATTTTATTTATTTTATTTTTTATTTTTTAATATTATTAATATTATATATAATTAAATATAATTATTGCATAATTATGACGTCACACCGGTTCAACCGGTGGTTGAACTGGTCAAACCGGTGACCAGTAAGGCCTCTGGTTCGATGACCGGTCCGGTTTTGAGAACATTGGTCATTGATATTGAACATTCTTTCCTTCAAAAAGTTATGTTTCAACATTAAATTCGCCAATCTCGTCGTTAACATCTAGAAGTAGCAATAACTCGAATCGAGCTGTAGTCTAGAAGCAAATTTTACGGTCAAGCTCGAGTTCGAAGCCTAATCGAGCTAATCTACATTGAAATAAACTCGATAAAAGTTTTATATGATAATATTGTACCCCATAAAAGTTTTATATGATAATATTGTATTAGCTGTTAATTGATTTTATTAGTAATTAACTAATAAAGAATTAATATAGTTGATTTAACTAGTAGATAACATTAGCTATTTATTTAGAACATATTTAGTAAAATTAACAGTTTAATATTAATTTTTTATGTGTAAAATGACTTATAAGAGCATAAAAACTTTTAAAAAAAGATTTATAAGACCATAAGTATTATATTAGGCATTCTTCGATTCCTCGTCCATGAAATTTACTCGATCATTTCGAATGTCTTTACGTTTACGTTCAAAGTTAAAGGAAGATGTATATAAGAAGATGATAACTATTTGTATATTCTGACTCAATTTTGATATTAATTTAACTTTAAAATTTAAATTTTAAAATATTAATTTTAAATAATAAACGTACTATTTTTATCTCTATCTCTATTTCTATTTCTATTTTTATCTCTATCTTTATCTATCTTTAACTTTTTATGAGTAATTTGTAATAACTTTTGAATATAATAATCTTTTAGTCCCTTAATTTTAGAGCGTTTTTTAAATCAGCAGATTGAGTTCAAATCGCCAACTCAATCAGCTGATTACTAAACAAAATTATCAACGATTTGAAATGGTCAAACAGTTAAAAATCTTTCAATCCGCTAAAAAAACCAATAAGTCATTTATTAAATAAAGTTTAAATATATTTTTAAATTTTAAAAAACTAAAAATAATGCTGTTTTTCGAAAAGTTTAGGTCTTTGGTCCCTAAAAAAAAAGAAAAGTTTAGGTTTTGGGTTCGGTTAGGCTTTAATGGACAGAACCTCAACCTTACCCAAAGCTTAATCAATTAGGGTCAGGATCGTTGACTTTGAGACCGACCTGAAAAATCTCGCCAACCCCATTAATATCTCATGTTTTAAATGTTCTCTCTTACTCTCTCTCCGTATGCGATATCTCAGCTGGAATGCTTTAGTAGAGTTTTTTATCCTGTTTACAATAATGTACTTTCAAGTTTCAGTTATTAGGTATTAGGTAGTGATTTGCCATTAAGCAAATCTAATTCGAAAATCAAAATAACATTATTGCAAAAGTTTAATGCAATTTAATAAAAAAATTTATTCAATTCAAGTAATAACAAATCTATAGCCTTTTAATAAGTTGAACCGGACTTGGGTTATCTATAATCGCAACACAACTTAATTTTTTTCTATCTGATAGGATTTGGATAACTCAAATTTCAACTGATTCAAAATTAAAACGACATCATTTTTTAAGTTATATCAAAATGATATTATTTTTCTCGTGCGGTCATTTAAGTTGGACCAAACATATTTATTCTTAGACTTATCTTGAAATTAACAAATTCGGTCAATCGATTGGACTTTGAGCTAAATATATTATAAAACAATATCATTTTACTAATTAATCTAAAAGTAAAGGAATTAGACTCAATCCACAAATTTTAAACTTGGTTAAGCCTTGAACCGAACTTAGACATAAACATAAATTTTGAAACCAATCAAAATTTGAGTCGAACTCATACCTAAACATAAAATTTTGGCCCAAGCTTGATATCGACTAGTCTAATATCAAATATAGTCTCAATGATTGAAAGGAAAACACACACACACACAAAAAAAACCCCACCATTATTGCGAATACCTTAAGTTAGTACATGATTCAATTATAGTACAATACAAAACCGATATCAATCAATATCAAGCATTATTTTAGATAATTTTTAAAATTATAAAATAATCCTTTAATTTTATAAATTTATAAAAAAAATTCCTATATATATATATATATATATATTGGTGTAAACCATCCGGTTTTCGACACCACAGGGACAACTGACTATTCCAAATTTGCTATTGAAACTTGCACTAGGTAATAAATGACTGGCCACAAAATGTGCTCCATTCTCATGAGTGGGAAGTCGAACTCCCCTCCATGATTAAGGGACGAGGTGAGCATACCACGCCACACCTCGTGGTTTCCTTAATATATTGAACAAACGTGTCTTAAACAAATTTTCCTTGACCGGTTGTAAACAACAGTCAGCCATCTCCTTTGCCTTATCCTGAAGCATCGTTTCCCGAGTTTGGACTACCTCTAACGTCAATTCTGCAAGAGTCTGATTGAGCTAGTAGACTGATTCTACTATTACCTAACTTGTAACTTCTTGCCACCTCGTTGATTTGTTCACTATATTCCAAAACTGTCACTTTTGTTTCTTAAGAGTTTTTTTAAATATATTTTAAAATTAATTTCTACAATTCAACTTAATGCTATTTTTTAAGGTTAATTATGAAAAATTCAAATTTTACTAAATTTTGTATTAGTAACTTAAATTTTAAAATCTTCCAACTTTAAAATATCAAAAATCAAAATAATTATTTGCTCCTTTATATGTTTTATTTTATAATTATTTTAGGGTACTTAATATTCTTAATTTATCAAATAATAAAATGTATATACAACAATAACACCCAGTATAAATCCCGCCGAAACGTAAGATCTGGAGAGGTCTAATAGTACACTGTTTCTAATAACTAATAAATTATATATATGACACAAATATAATATCTGACAATCACGTAATAAAAATAAAAATATGACGCGAATCATCGTGTTATTCGTATTAATGAAAAATTTAATGTTGAATTATTTTGTTAAAAATTAATAAAATTTATAATTTTTTTTCAATTAACCCTTTCCTTTAAGGAAAATGATTGCAATGTGAGGCTGTGAATCCCTCGCCTTTGATAATTCATCGTTCGTAACATTCACGACACATGCACGTTGAATACATTTGTGCTTGTCACGTACGCTACAGAAGATCAAGACAAAAGGGTTGTTAATATGTGCACACTCAGTTGGCGCGTGAGAGTACATGGACTCTCAAGAAAACTTCTTCTTTGAGAAGAAGGGTGGTGTTCTGGGCTCATCTCTATCTTTGCTGTATCAATGAAGAAAACCAGAGTTGAATCACATCATAGTCACTGTTTCTCATTTCTCTGAGATAATTTTGTTCCCTGTGCACTTTGTGTTTGTTGAGAAACTTACGGGGTGACATGACAACATAACGATGGTGGAGAAGAAGATAGCAATGACGGCGAAGGAGCAGCAACGACGATGAGAGCACTGACGGGAAGGAGAGCTTTGTGACTTGCGTGAGGTACGCATAGTTAAAAATGAGGCAAAGGTAATTAATTCATTAATATGAGGTACAAGTACTTATATACAAGGCTGCAGAATACTAAGCCTAGTAACAAGGAATTAGCTGTACAAGATAGGATTGCACCAGTTTGAATAGTTCAAATACAGATAAGATGAGATGTACACAGTAGAACTTTCTGTTATCTTACCTTTGACTTAGGTTGGTTCCTTGATGATAGGGATTGACCTTTATCCTTAACTCGCAACGACGGCTCCTTTTTGCTTTGCTTCCTTCATTTGGGATTAGCTTTAATTTTTTTTTAATTTAACTCTCAAATTCTTTTTGTTTACAGATTGAACCAAACGTTTTATTTTTCAGTACCGTTGTTCAGCTGGCATGGAACATACTGACCGTACAATCTTTTTAAAAAAATTATTTAATATTTAAAATTAAATAATTTAATTATCTTATTAAAATTTTATTAATAAAGAAGTTGTTTTTGTAACTCGAATATGTGACTTTTTGATAACAAAATAATGATTTTACCGATTACTTCGAAATTCTCCGATGTTCAAAAATTATAAATAAAATAGTTGTACTTAAACTCATTTTTTATGAACTTTATTAGTTATATTTATAATTTTTATATTAAATTATTTAATTCTTAAAAATCTATATGTTTAATTAAAAATTTGTTGAAATATTTATTTCTATTTATAACTTTCTTTGCTAAATTTTAAAATAAAATTATTTAAATCATTGGTGCATTTCTAGGTACCTTCTTTCCTAGCTGACCCATGAACATGACAACACTTTAGAGAAGTTTAAATTAGGGTTATTTATTGAAAGAAAAAACAAATTTTATAAGAAATTCATTTCTTATTAAATTTATCTGAAGAGTTATTAATTTTAATTTTGCAATATTAATCAAAACCATAAAAATATAAATTAAACATTAAAAAGTTTAGTTTATTATACATATCATCAATAATCAACTCTTACCATTAATCTTATTAATCTTAGTGAAGTAAACTATTATATAAACTAAGTACTTAATATTAGAAAATACACGAATTTTTAATAAAATATCTAGTAAAATAAAGTTTTATGGTTTTATAAAATCATAAATAGTGGTTAGTTGATCTTTCTATTTTTATTTTAATTATTTATTTTTACTTAAATATAATAATTTATTTATTAAAAACTCACATACATGTTGATAAATTCAACCCAAACTAAATATATTCAACTTAAATTAATAATTAAAGATAATTATAACAAATTATTTGTTTGTGCTAGATTTAAATATTTTGGTTTGAGTTTAAGAGCTCTTGAATTATTATATAAATAACATTTAATTAGTCAATGTATGATGTTCTTATTACATGTATTTTGTCATTATTTTTTATCCAAAGTCTAAAAAAGAATTTTTTTAAAAAATTGAAAACTTTTTTTTTTCAATTTTGAAGATGATGAGTTTTTTAAATAATTTTTAAGTTATAAGACACGTGTATTTCTTTTACTCTTAAATTAATTTTTACAAATGGAATTGGGTCTCGGACAAAAATTTAATTTCAAGTTTAGGCAAGCCGGAAGCTCAATTAGGGTCCAATCAAGGTCCAAGCAAGTCTAATTAATTTTTAATTTTTAATATAAAAATAATATATCAAACTCTGTGTCCAATTTGAACCTTAAAATTAAAAAGAGTCTAATACCGACCTCAAGTTCAGTCAACTCAATCTGAGTCTACTAATTTTGGGTCAACAAAAATTATCATCTCTGTGCCTAAATAAAAGTGGAGGCACATTAAATCATATAATTGTGATTAGATCGAAACAATCATTTAGATTCTGATTTCTGAATCCATAGATAGTTAAAACTTAAAATCAACGTTTAACAAAAAAAGCAAAAACAGCGACAACTAACAAAAATGCAAAAGCATGCATTTATGATCACGAAGTAAAAAAAAAAAAACAGCTTCAATCTACTTCATGATCATAAATGCGTTCCTAGGGAGTGCTGCCTATCCAAGTACGATGACGAGGACGTGACTGTAATGGTTACTTGCGTGGAAAATGGCACTTCGAAGACTGACCCTTCTCGTTGGAGTCTAGATTTTTTGTCCAATATTATTTTGTCTTATGAAATTTCAGCCATTTATTTTGCGGAACGCATACAAAATCCACATAAATAAATGGCTGAGATTTATTGAACACAATAAGACACCATGATATTAGACAGAGGATTTGGACTCTTCCTGTGGGGAAGAACTGAGTAGCGTTACTAGCCACCTAGTTAGGGCAGAGGCAACAACAAATGTCCATTGCCTGAGAACCGACAATCTAGTTTTTCCCCAGTTGTGTTTCTTATCCAAAGATGCAAAAATGAGTGAAAGGAGCCGGGTTTGTTAATGGGTTATGTTATAATATTTTCTATTTCAAGTATTATTTATATTTTAATTTATTTATAATATCTTTTGTAACAAAGAAGCTGACGTGATATAAGAATTTACTATCTTATAATACGTGAAATTATAAATTAAAATATTTGTGGAAGGAAGGAATCCTAAAGAATCAAGAATCTTAAAGAAGGTAGGAGTTTGTTGGAGATTAATAAAGAGTCTATCATGTGAAAAACATCAATTGACTTTTGTTGTTGGGTTGTGGACTTTCTAAGTTCATTTTCTAAGCGAGGCAATATAATTTTTGTTGTAGAAAAAAAAAGCAGTTCATGGATTGATATTTTGTTGCTGTGTTTTTGGAGTGCTTTAGAGAAAATGACAATGTTCTGTTGATCGACTTGTTGGGTTGTTGTGCTTATGAGTTTCGATTGATGAACTACAGAGTATACATCAGACTTTTTGTTTGCAAGACTCTCCGTGATTATGGTTTAATGAGGTTGCACATATACGGGAGTGCTTCTTTGACTCAAGTGTCTTTGTGTTTATATTATTCTTGATTTAATCACTTGAGATATTTTTATCTTTGTTATCATTCGTTGTTTTAAATCCTCTGTTGAGGTTAGCATAAGGTAGTCATATTATTGGGTATGAGATAACTTTCAAGGGTGTGAGTATGAGTAGATAGTGTCAAGGAGTAAGTGGTGTCGGCTCTATAGTAGCTTTGTATAAGCCTATTGTACTATAGTAAAAGTTGATTAATCTGGATGAGGGCCCTGTAGACGTAGGTCGTGTATGTCGAACTACGTTAACAGATTTCTTGTGTTGATTTATGTGCTGTGCACTTAATTTTCTACTTTTGACCAAGTTCTGAAAATTGTAGTTGCTAACCCAATTACTTTTTGAAAAGCAATCATCAATCTCAATTTGAAGCAACTGCGACAAAACAGAAATTTTGGAAATCAAGAATGAAAATATTTATTCAAACACAAGGAATTAAAACCTAGACTTCTGTGTTGAATGACTAGATTCATCATATGAAAACTGATGAAAAGAATGAAATGGTACCTAAAGATCCATCTAAATAGATGAAAATTGAAGAAGAGGAAGCACTTGGTAACTCTCAAGCAATGCATACAATTTTTATTATTATAGATGAAGGACGTTTCAGTATGATATTAGCTTGTAAATCAGTAAAGGAAAGTTGGGATACATTACAAACCATACATGAGGGATCAAAATCGATGATAGTATCAAAACTTCAAATGTTAGCTACTAGATTTGAAGAGCTTAAGGTGGAGAAAAGTGAAACAATTAGAGATTTTCATGAGTGACTGCGTGATATTGCTAATCAAGCACATTTACTTGGGAAGAAGTATTCAAATCTGAAACTTGTCAAGAAAACCTTAAGATCATTGCCTCCTAAATTTATACTGAAAATTGCAGCTATTGAAGAAGTTCATGATATTAATAGGTTATCTTTGGATAAGGTAATTGAAATTCTCACAAACTTTGAGATGAACCTGTTGAGAGACAAGCGTGAGAAGAACGAAGATTGGCGTTGCAAGTTGAAATCGCTAAATTTATGAATAATTCAGGAGACGATTATGATGAAAATGAAGATTTGGTGTTGCTAACAAGAAATTCCAACAAGTGGCTGAAGAAAGTGAAGAAAGATAGACCTGAGTTCAGCATAATGGTGGGAGTTCATCAAACTATAACTTCAAACAACAAGCAAAAACTAAAAAAAGGTGAAAAGAAGGCAAAAAAGATATAATGTCATGAGTGTCAAGGTTTCGGACATGTGTAAGCGGAATGTATTAACATTCTTAAAAGAAGAAAAGGGACATCTTACAGCAGTTCTTAGAGTGAAAACGAATTTGAAAGTGAGTATAGCAGGGAAGAGGACATTGTAAGTCATCAGGCGACATTGGTTGCTTTATATAAAGAAAGTCCAGTTGCTTGCTTAAAAGCAAGAAGTAAAAAAATGAAGATGAAAATACAAATGTTTCAGTATTAAACTCTAATTCAAATAGCGACAATAATGACAGTGACTTAAAATTTAAAAAGGAAGATATTTCCAAGGCCGATGAACTGATGTATAGCAAATGGGTGAAGACGTGTAAACAAAGTGAGAGGTTAAAAAAGGAGAATTCTACCATGAAAGATGTTACTTGAGATTTGGAGATGAAATTATTACCAATAATAGATGAACTTGATGAAACCAAGCGAAAGCTAATCAATATAAAGAAAGGAATAAGAATGTTGAATGGCGGTACCAAGAAGTTAGACAAATTGTTAGAAATTGGCAAAAACAAAGGGAATTTTCAAGGTGTTGGATATAAAGGCAAATGCTCTCAGGTGAATAATAAGCAAAATGGTGAAATTAGATTTGTCAAAAAAGCAAGATCAACTAAGCAAGAAGAAATTTTAATAAGAAGTAGAAAGTTTGTACCTACATGTCACTTTTATGGTTTAAAAGGTCAAATAAGGCCAAATTGCTACAAGTTGCTCCAAATGCTATTTCATAATGCTCAACACAGAAAATATATAAATTTTTGTAAGAACGTTTAGCAGCAAAGGTTACCAAAGCAGATTTAGGTTAGAAAGAATCAACCACAAGCACTCATGGCTCTTAAATCCATGCGTGCCGCTTCTCGCAATCGATAGTACTTTGACAATGAGTGTTTAAGGCATATGACAGGTGAAAGAAGCTATTTGATGAATTATCAAGCTGTATAAATGGTCATGTTACATTCAATGATGGGAAGCAGGCAATGGTGATTGGTAAAGGAACTCTTTACAAAGATGGATAGCCTCACTTCGAAAATATGCTTCATATGAATGGTTTAAAAGCTAACTTGGTCAGTATTAGTCAGCTTTGTGATGATGGGCTATTAGTTAAGTTCACTAGTGATGAATGCAAGGTGTTAAACCATCAAGGAGAATGTACAGTAAGCGGAAGAGATCGGTGGATAATTGCTACATCTTGGAAGATTGTGGAGTTACTCAAGATGTTTTAATTCCCATGTGTGATAATAAGAGTGCCATAGACATCTCCAAAAACCCAATTCAACATTCTAAGAATCAAACGTATTGATTTGAAGTATCATTTTATTCGAGAGCTAGTGAAGACTAAAGTTGAAGTTCTTTCCTATATAACAACGAAGAAGCAACTAATCGATATTTTTACAAAACTTCTTGACTCTATCAGGTTTGAATCTCTTTGTGGGGCACTAAGACTATGTGCATTTCAACTTTAAAGTGTATTGTTGTAAGTGTAAAACAAAAAAAGAATCAGAGGCTGGGTGAAATCAATGGCTCAAAAGTCAGTCCGGATGTCTCACCATCAGTATCTAGCTCGCTTCTCAATAGAGCAAGCTTGGTCCCCAAATTTTACTCCTCGACAACCCAACAATGATGGGGTACTCTCACTTTAACCCAATTTGTTCTTGATCATCCCATTAATATAGGTTAATATAAACAATTTAATTTGGATGCCTTATTAACTGAGAGGTATTTCTTACACGTTGCGTTATTGCCACAACATTTTGATGCTGAGTTGGTGTGAGAATTTTATTGTAATTTGGACAGGGGAGTGTTGAATGATAATGTTTTATGCTTTCATATGGTTTATGTGAGGGGAAGATTGACTAAGTTTGGTCCTGATTTTTTGAATGCATTTTCTAAGTTTGTGAATTTAATTAGGGATCAGTCGTATGAGGATGTGGCTCCTTTGAATGCATCTTATAAGCTTTCTATTTTTAGGTTTCCACGAAACAAGTTGGGCAATTTGTGTAGAGAGGAAACTTTCGTTTTTGGCAAGGGTTCGAAGGAGTTAATGTATAGGCTTTTTGAGTATTTAATTTATGAGTTTTCTAATGTTTAGGTGATTGGTGTATGTATGGATTTTCCTTGCTTATTGAATAGTAAATTTGATGTGAAAATGAAGCTCTGTTTGATGATTTGAGAGTTTTATTTCTGAAGTTTGATTTACGGAGTTACGTCGAGGAAAATGTTGATGCTTGGTTGGAGACCTATAGGAAGATTAAGGTTTTCTATAATTTGGGTTTCTCAAGTCTTATCTTGGTTTCTCTCTATATCATGGGCTATATGAGCTTGGACAATATGCTTTTACTGGGAACTTGCTTGAGATTGGTGGGATGAAGTGGAAAAGATCCTTTGTTTTTCTTACATAACCTTTGTAGGCGTATGTTGTTCATTTTATTTACAATTCATAGTTTGCTTTAGGAAACCTTAACAGGGAGGGAGCATTTGTTATTTTATGTTACAAAGACCTGAGATATTTAATTTTGATTTGGGCAAGAAGGTGACATCAATTTAGGGTTTACTAAGACATTTTGGATTGAGTGATGAAGAGTTGTAATCTATTGTTCGAAAGTATTCCTATGTAATGGGAATAAATAAAATGGCTAATTTACCTCATGTGAAGCTTTGGACCTACACTTGTGGTTTCTCATTGAAACCAAGAAAGGAATTCATCCATTGTTAGCCAGCTATTCCATGAGTGATTCTAATGAGGACTTAATGAAGAGTATAAAGTTGTTGTCCATACGAGGAATAAGCTTGACTTTGCTAATAGAATAGGATTTGCAGAGAATGCTTTATATGCAAAGATCTTTGTTTACTTGCATAGCACTGGTACAAAATTGCATGAATGATTTGAATGTCTTCTCAATACTGGGATTAGTTTCGCAAACGTTTGTAGTAAGATCATTAGATCACCAACGATCATAAACCAAAGCCCAGAAATGATAATTTACAAGGTGAACTACCTGTGCTGTGTGATGAGTTGCCCTTTGCATGATCATGAGGCTTTTCTTGCATTTTTGTGTTTGGACTTAGAAAAATGCATAAAACTTCGACATAGATTCCAAAAGCTAGTTATGGAAAAGGGTTTATGTACACTTAAGTACTCTATTGTAAGCATTGTTGCAACTAGTGAAAAATGCTTCCTAGCTCGCTCATCTGCAATGTGTTCGACTGCTCTTCAATAGCTCAAGCAATGAGTTCTTCGTTTCGCTTCTTCCTGTGACTCTTAGCTTCTTTTGGCATTGATTTGTCCTAAGGGAAAGATAGGAACTTGCCAGTATTTATAGTTTGATTGGTGACAGTTGATTGTTAACTATTAACTTGACGTTGACCTTGATTTTGATTTTTCGACATCTTTTATCATGATCATTTATTTCAGGAGGAGTTTTCAATTCTTTTATTCAGGGGGAGATTTTGATGTGATAAATAATGCCAAAATGAGGTAGATTGTTACACTATTCTATTTTAGGCATTATTTGTATTTTAATTTATTTAGGATATCTTTTGTGATATGGAAGTTGACTTAGTATAGGATTATACTATCTTGGAATATATGGAATTGGAAGTTAAGATATTTGTGGAAGGAAGGAATCTTAAAGAATCAAGAATCCTAAAGAAGGTAGGATTTTGATGGAGGTTAATAAGGAGTATATTACGTGAAAAACATCCATTAATTTTTGCTCCTGGGTGTGTGGACTTTCTGAGATCAATTGCTAAGTGAGGTAGTAGAATTTTTGTTGTAGAAAAATAAGTAGTCTATGGATTGTCATTTTGCTGTCATGTTTTTGGAGTGCTTAAGAGAAAATTTACAATGTTTTATTAATCAACGTTTTGGGTTGTTGTGCATATGAGTTTTGATTGATGAATTACAAAGTATATAACAATTTTTTTGTTTTAGAAGACTCTCCATGATTATGGTTTATGTTATTCTTGACTTAATCACCTTAGTTATTTTTCTTTTTTTCATCATTATTTATTTCAAAATCCTGTGTTAAGATTAGCACGAGGTGGTTATGCTATTGGCTGTGAGTAAGAGTGGACAGTGTTAAAGAGTGAGTGGTGTCGGCTCCGTAATAGCTTTGTGTAAGCCTATTGTACTACAGTGAAAGTTGATTAATTTGGGTGAAGGCTCCGTAGACATAGGTTGTGTGTGCCGAACTGCGTCAACAAATTTCTTGTGTTGATTTATTTGTTGCACACTTAATTTTTCTACTTGTGATCAGATTCTAAAAATCGTAGTTGTTAACCTAGTTAGTTTCTGATAAGCAACTGTCATTCTCAATTTGAAGCAACCATAGCCGAACAGGAATTTTGCGAAACTTTAACTTCAAATATTACGAATGCTAGGAGAAGAATTGAGAATGTAAATAAGAAGGAGAGAAGTGTATTGTATATTGAGGTGTGTTTGTAAAGATAAGTAAAGTATTTATATATGAGTGATAGGTATGAATAAGGAAATCTAGTAGTAAATTAGACTAAATCTAAGCTAATTACAATCAAATCATATCACTACAAATTAGGCTAATATTGTGGTTTGACCAATGTTAATATTGCTTTACCATGAAATAAGATAATCTCCCAAGAAAAAACAATATCCAGTGGTGGAGCGCCGATCAGTGGGATTGCCAACTCAATCGACATCGAAGTAGCTAGATAAACAAAAGAAGAATGTGCATAGAAATGAAGGCCATGAAATAGTGTGGCTTTAACAAATCGAAGAATCCAAAGGACAACAGAGAAAAGAGAGGATCCAGGGGCAACCATGAATTAACTAAACAAATGAACAACATATACAAGATTAGGTCTGGTAACAGTGAGACAAACCAAGCTACCAAAAGTTGTCAATACAAAGTGGGATCATTAAGCGGGATACCATCAGATGGTGTCATTGAAATTATGTTCCAAAGGAGTGGAGACAGTTTTACAATCAGTGATGCTAGCTTGAGATATGAGATCAGACGCACATTTTGCTTACGAGCGATAATAACCATCAGAAGTAGATGAAACTTCAAGACCCAAAAAATAGCCAAGAGGAACAAGGTCCTTCATCTCGAAAAGGTGGCTAAGGTATCCCACTCTATAATACAAGTAGTATCATCCCCAATAATGACCATATCGTCCACATAAAGAAGAAGAATAACAATCCCTTGATTAGTATAACGAATTAACAGAGCAAAATCGTTAGGACCGGAATGAAAGCCAAATTGGATAATAGTGGAACTGAACTTTGCAAACCAAGTCCGTGGTACTTGTTTTAGCCCATATAAGGCTTTCCATAGCTTACAGACCTTATGTACAGGACTAGAGTAACCAGGTGGAGGCAACATATAAACTTCCTCTTGCAGGTCCCCATTAAGAAAGGCATTTTTCATATCCATTTAAAGAAGTTTCCATCATTTGACAACAGCAATAACTAAAAGATTATGTCTATAAGTGATACGGGCAACTGGGGCAAAATTTCTTCATAATCTATCCCATATTCTTGAGTGTAGCCTTTAACCACTAAACGAGCCTTATACCCCTCAATAGAACTGTCTAAACGTGTTTTGATTTTATAAACACATTTACATCTAATTGCAGTTTTGCCTGAAGGAAGATCAACTAAGTCCCAAGTATGAGTTTTCTCAAAAGCTTAAATTTCTTCATTAATAGTTTATTGCTAGTAAGGGTTAGAGCTATTTTCTATGAGTTTTCTCAAAAGCCTGAAGTTCTTCATTCATAGCTTGTTGCCAGTAAGGGTTAGAGCTATCTTCTCGATAAGAGTTAGGTTCATGCAAATTGACAATAGCAGAAAAACAACGATAATCTTGTAGATGAGAAGGGGTCCTTCTTACCCAGGAAGATTGTCGAAGCAAAATAACGAAAGTTGGTACAGTTTTAACAAGCAGAGAAGACTCCACAAGTGCAAGATCAAAAGGCAGAGGTTGGTTGGACGTAGGAGACAGATATGTTTCAGAGCTTGGAAATAGTGCTACAAAGCTATTAGTAAAGAATTTAGAAGGACTGATATGAGATGAATGAAATTTAGACAAGGAGGAAAATGGGATGTCTTCCTAAAAGGTAACATGTCATGAAATACGAATTCTACTAAAGATCAGACCCCAACAAGGATAACATTTATGTTCCATCCCATACCTAAGAAAGCAACAAAGACAAGTACGGAGTTCTATTTTATTATGCTCATGGTGTTGTAGAAGAACCAAACTAACACAGCCAAAAGGTTTAAGAAGATGGTAGTTAGGAGGCTTATCGAAGAGCTATTTATAAGGGCAAAGATTATCAAGGATGGAGGTAGGAGTGCGATTGATAGTATAAATAGCAGTTAAAGCATCTTCTCCTCAAAGTTTTTCAGGATAGGAGGCAGACAGAAGAAGGGCACGGACAGAATCAAGGATGTGGCAGTGTTTTCATTCAGTTTTACCATTTTGTTGAGATGTACCAAGACAAGAACATTGAACCATGGTATTTTATTGGTCCAAGAGCAAGGAGTACAAAAGATTATTTATATTCCATTGCATTATATGTTCTAAGGTTTTTAATGGTATGAGAAAACTGAGTTTTGACCATGGTGGCAAACTTAATGTATATTTGTGGTAGTTCATATCTATGTTTCAAAAAATAAATTCAGGTATATCGAGAAAAATCATCTATAAATATCACATAATATTGATAACCATTCATAAATAAAATAGGAGAAGTTCCCCAAATATCAGTAAGAATAAGATCAAAAGGAGAATGTGAAACAAATGTACTATTATTAAAGGCAAGAGCAGGTTGTTTAGCTAGATGACATTGAAAACACTGAAAAGACTCATTTTTGGTTGAACCTAACAATCCAAGAGAAACTAAAGGACGAAGTTTGCCAACAAAAGCATGGCCTAAGCGAAGACGTCGCTGATAAAGAGAGGAGTTAGAGGTGGTCATAGCTGAGTCTGGTTTAGAAAGTTGAAGAGAGACGAGTTCAAACAATCTTCCAACCTTCTTCCTTGTCGTAAGAATCTGCCCTGTCTGCGGATCTTGTACCTGACAACCAGAAGGAGAAAAAATAACATGGAACCCAAGGTCACTTAATTTTCCCATAGAAATAAGATTGAAGGCGAAGTAGGTACCCATCAAGTGTCAAGGAGACTAAGATTAGAACTAGATGCATGACCAATATAGGAAATATGCATTAGAGTATCATTGGTGATATAAATAGGAGAAAGAGATGAAATAGGTGTTTTAAAAGAAAAGACAGAAGAATCAGATGTCATATGGTTATGACAAGCATAATCAAAATCCAAGAAGAAGTACCTAGAGTGACAGAGAGTACAATGGGAGAAGAATTGGTACAGATAACCTGATTAAGTAAGGACTGAATATCACTCATAATAAAATTGGCGTGACCCTCAAAAACAGCAATAGCTACAGATGAAGAACCAGGCTAAGAGACAACTCCTGTGGTATTAGAAGAGCCTTCTTTAGGTTTTGGTGGTCACATAGGACAGTTGCTAATAATGTGTCCAGTCTTATGCCAGTATCAACATTCAATCTTAGGACAAGTAGAAAAATGATGTCCAATCTTTCGAAAATTTTTGCTGAAGGGAGTACCTGACTTTTGGGATGAGGGGCAAGCAACAACAAGAGCAATACCAGATTAGGAGGATTTGTCTAGGCCAAGACGAGTCACCTCAAAGATAATTTCTTTGATTGCTTCATTTAGAGTATGCAATGGAGTGCAATGCAGTAAGGAGGAACGGACAAACTTTTATGCATGACTAAGAGACATAAGAACCTGGATCAACTGGAGATGTTATGCACTTAACTGATTGGTCCGGAGCTTGCTTCAAGGAATGAAGAGTAATCCATAATTGATAATAATGAGCAAGACCAAAAGTTTTAAAATGCGTCGCTAAGAAATCTAAAACCTCTTTTGTTGTATCAAGAGTTTCAAACTGGACATAGATGTCGAGGATGAAGGTGTTGTAAAACCAGGTGATAATTTGATGGTTTTTGACATCCCAATCTTCAAGACGTTCAACAAATTTGGCATCACTTTCTTCTGGACTCTATTTAGGTTGAATGATGTCACCAGTAACAATACGCCAGAGTTTACCTCCAACCAGGAAGTGTTTCATACCTTGGTCCCACAAATTATAGTTAATACCATCCAAAATTGTTGAGATTGGCCCAAAAATAACTAATTTCTCCATTTGCAAGGCAAAAGTAGGCTAACAAAGAGCAAAATTAGATTCATGAGGTCAAGATTAGGTAGGAGAGGTGTTTATGGAAAAAGTCAATGATCAACGATGGGCATGGCAGAACATGTGGCAAGGCGACGGTCAAAGATGGTGTGGTTGTCAACAGTCAATGCTGACATCACAGGAGCAATACTGACATGGAAGTTGATTGATGATGTGGCAAGTCAAAAATTAACGTGACAGGTCAAGTGACAGTTGACTGGATGTTGACATGGCCAGATCTGGTCATCAATGTTAGAGCTAGGAGTGTCGACAACAGCCAGGATTCAGACGGCAAGAGTGAGACAGAAAGTGGAGCATGGGGACAGGGGGTGAAGCCCAGATCGGAAAAGATTTCAGAAGGATTAGAGATCGGAAAAAATTTAAACCTAAGCTCTTGATACCATGTTACAAAAGCTAAGAGAAGAATTGAGAATGTAGACAAGAGGGAGAGAAGAGTATTGTATATTGACATGTATTTGTAAAGTGTACATGAGTAAGTATTTATACATGAGTCATAGGTATTAATAAGGAAATCTGGCAGTAAATTAGCTAAATCTAAGCCAATTACAATCAAATCATATCCTAGTAATAAGGTTTAACCAACGTTAATATCAACCTTTGGGTGTTTCAGGTTAAGTGCACTATTCAAGCTTCTACATTAATGGAGAAAATGGACTGATCAACCCCCATCAGCCCTATATGAAAGATGCAACTTTTTTGGGTTGTTTTGCTTTTTGTAAAAATTACAATGGCAGAGATAGAGGTTTCAGACCATGATTCATTTCGAGAAATGGATAAACAAAAGACTGCTTCGTTCTTTAGTATGTTTGCTGCTGCAGATAGAGTTGATTACTTGTTGATGTTTCTTGGAAGTGTTGGGGCGTGTGCCCACGGAGCCTCTCTGCCAGTGTTCTTAATCTTGTTTGGACGAATGATTGATTCTATGGGACACTTTACTACGAGTACTCATGACATGGTTTCCAAGGTCTCTCAGGTATATGACAGAATGCTTAGACGTGTTCAGGTTCACCTGAGTTCTTGGTGGAAGATTATGGATTTTTAAGGAAAACCAACTTACTAGTGTTTCCTTAATATGCAGAACGCTTTGTACCTGGTTTACTTAGGACTTGTGTGTTTTGCATCAGCTTGGATTGGTAAGTTTCTTGACAATTCCCTTGGAAACTATACACTACACAGCTTTCTTCATCAGCTTTTTTATCAGGTGTTGCGTGTTGGATGCAAACTGGGGAGAGGCAAACAGGACGCTTACGTTTGAAGTATCTTCAGTCTGTTCTTAGAAAGGATATGGATTTCTTCGATACAAAAGCTAGAGATTTGAATATTCTGTTTCACATATCAAGTGATGCAATACTTGTTCAAGATGCCATAGGAGATAAGGTGATGAGAAAGATAAAAACTTCCTGACCAGAACCAACTTTGGTTGAGTCAATTCTAATGGTTTCTTGGTGCAGATAGGCCATGCAATTCGTTATTTTTCTCAGTCCATTGTTGGATTCGCCATGGGATTTGCTTCAGTATGGCAGCTCACACTCCTAACATTAGCTGTAGCTCCATTAATGGCCGTTGCTGGAGGGGCTTATACTATAACCACGTCTACTCTATCAGAAAAAAGTGAGAGTGCTTATGCTGCAGCTGGGAAAGTCGCAGAAGAGGTATGCAATGAAATACCTAAGTCCGGTCTGAAGCCCTAACAAAAAACGTTGTTGTTCGGACCTCCGAACTCGAAATCCGAAATTCTTTTCTAAAAGTTCGATATGACCGGGCTTCAGGGCGAATTCGTACTGTGTATTTGTTCAATTGAAAAGCTTCATTCTCATTTAACTGAAGATCTAGTCGAGGGTATTATGTTTTCTTGTTCTTTTAATTTTTCTGTCTCCTCCCATTTACATGGATCAGGTGATTTCTGAAATTCGTACTGTGTACTCGTTCGTTGGAGAGGATAAAGCAATTAAAGCATATACCAAGTCCCTTGAAAATTCATATAAACTAGGTAAGAAAAGCGGTGTTGCAAAAGGTGTAGGTGTTGGATTAGCACATGGACTATTGTTTTGTTCTTGGGCTTTGCTTCTCTGGTACGCCAGTATACTTGTCAGCCATAACAAGACAAGTGGAGGGAAAGCATTCATAGTGATAATCAATATCATTTTCAGTGGATTGTAAGTTGAATCTAAGAAAAAACATGCTAGTTCTTGGTAATACTAGTTATTTGCAGTACTAAAACAAAGCTTTGATCTTCTGTTTTGGCAGAGCTCTTGGTCAGGCTACTCCAAACTTGGCTGCTATTGCCAAAGGCCAAGCTGCTGTCTCAAATATCATTAACATGATCGAAGCAGATTCTGAACCTTCTCAACTGTCAGAAGATGGTATCGTTCTCCAGAATGTAGCAGGGAAAATTGAATTCTGTAAGGTCCATTTCGCTTATCCCTCTCGACCCAATACGGTCTTTGAAAATCTGAGCTTCTCCACAACTGCTGGGAAGACATTTGCGATTGTTGGTTCCAGTGGTTCGGGAAAGAGCACTGTTATATCCATGTTGCAACGTTTCTACGAACCCACTTCAGGTACATAATACAACTTAACATGGTACATGCATGATCATATAGTACATAGAAGTTATGAAAACCTGACATGAAGATTTGTCAGGTAAAATACTGCTTGATGGACACGACCTGAAGACTCTCCAGTTGAAATGGTTGAGAGAACAGATGGGAGTGGTCAGTCAAGAACCAGCATTGTTTTGTGCAACTATAGCTGACAATATCATTTTTGGTAAAGAATCTGCAAGTATGGATCAGATTCTCCAAGCTGCAAAAGCAGCTAATGCACATACATTCATTCAAAACTTTCCTGATGGTTATCAAACTCAGGTGGATCCTAAGTTCCTACCCAAGTTCTTCTACACTTTTGTGACGGTATCCTGATATGTAAAATTTGTACGTAGGTAGGTGAAGGTGGGACTCAGCTTTCTGGCGGACAAAAACAAAGGATAGCCATAGCTAGAGCAGTTTTGAGGAACCCAAAGATACTGCTTTTAGATGAGGCCACCAGTGCTCTTGATGCAGAATCAGAACTCCTGGTTCAACAAGCTTTAGATGAAATTATGTCAGAGAGAACTACAATAGTTGTTGCACACCGATTATCCACCATTAGAGGGGTTGATACCATTCTTGTCTTAAAAGATGGTCAGGTGGTTGAAAGTGGTAATCACTTAGACCTGCTGTCCACTGGAGGAGAGTATGCAAATCTTGTGCGCTTGCAAGGATCTAAAAGCTTCACAGATTCAAGTTCCTTGGCTCTTTCTGAAACTGTTGGAAATTCAAGCTTTCGTGAACTTGCAAGCATTTTAAACCAGCAATCAGAATTAAACTCAAGTTCAACGAGACAAGTGCATCCAAGCGATGAAAACTTCTCAAAATCAAGCTCTGTTTCGACCCCATCGACGATGGAATTACTGAAACTCAATGCACCAGAATGGCCTTATGCTCTGCTTGGATCAGTGGGTGCAATTCTGACTGGTGCACAATCTCCTCTATTTGCCCTTGGACTCTCCACGGTCCTGTCAGCATTTTTTTTTCCTGATGCATCTGAAATGAAACACGACGTCCAACGAGTAGCTCTCATTTTTGTTGGAGCTGGTGCTGTTGCCATTCCTGCATATCTTCTGCAGCACTACTTCTACACTTTGATGGGAGAGCGTCTCACAGCTCGAATTCGTTTATCGATATTTTCAGGTTCGGATAGAGCAAGATCGCAACTCAATTAAGATTAAAATAAATAGGATTTTTCCGATTCATAGCTTTGTGACATTTCAGGAATCCTGAAACTTTTTCTTGTTTCAAACTGCAGCTATTCTTTCCAACGAGATTGGATGGTTTGATTTGGATGAGAATAGTGCAGGAACTTTGACTTCAGCTTTAGCAGCAGACGCTACTTTAGTTCGAAATGCTCTTGCTGATCGTCTCTCAACAATTGTCCAAAATGTATCAGTCATTGTGGCTGCATGTGTCATTGCCTTTACATCAAACTGGCGCATGACTTGTGTTGTTGTTGCCACCTTCCCTCTCCTTGTTGTTTCTTGCATAACAGAGGTAAGTCTTTACACCATAAAATCATAGAACAATTATTGCAACTAGGGATGGCAAATCAACCTAGATCGAACCCAAATCGACTTGAAGTCAATAGACAAAACCCAATTTAACTGAGATTTGGGTCGTGCTAGAATTAAAATAATAATAATTAACAAAACAAGGTCGTTTTATTGAATAGTTGAAACAAAATGAGAAGTTGCGAGACTTGATCAGACTGTTTAGGCCACCTGTAGGCTAAAAGAAAACTGACTTGAGTCTGGCCCATTGCCAAAGTCTACTTGCAATTAATCTTGCATTGATTTTGGTAGTTTAATCCTTTAATGTTTGTACAATATTTCCTGTGTTTCAAACTCTGCAGCAACTATTCCTCAAGGGATTTGGAGGAGACTACCATGCTTACTCTAGAGCAACAGCTCTGGCACGTGAAGTAATCGTCAATATACGTACTGTTGCTGCATTTGGAGCTGAAGATCGAATCTCGATGCACTTTGCTTCTGAATTGGACAAACCGAACAAGCAAGCACTTCTCCGAGGGCATATAGCAGGTTTTGGCTATGGAGTATCACAGCTTCTGTGTATGTGGTCCTATGCACTTGTCCTTTGGTACGCATCATTCCTGATCAAGCATAAGGAATCCGATTTCCAGCGCTCAATGAAGGCCTTCATTATTTTGATGGTCACAGCATTGGCCATAGCAGAAACACTTGCTCTGACACCAGACATAGTGAAGGGTTCAGAGGCACTTGGATCAGTGTTTCGTATTCTCCATAGAAAGACAGCCATAAACAGGAATGATCCTGCATCAAAAATGGTGACTGATGTGAAAGGAGATATAGTTTTCAGGAATGTCAAGTTCACTTACCCTACAAGGCCTGAGTTTACCGTCATTGAGGATTTAAACATGAAGATTTCAGCTGGACAAAGTGTTGCTTTGGTTGGCCAGAGTGGGTCAGGGAAGAGTACAGTAATTAGCCTGACATTGAGATTCTATGACCCAATTTCAGGTACAATTCTGATCGATGGAAATGACATCAGAACCTTGAATCTGAAGTCACTCAGGAAGAGGATAGGTTTAGTTCAACAGGAACCTGCTCTGTTTTCAACAACAATTTACGAAAATATCAAATATGGGAATGAAAATGCATCAGAAATTGAGATAATCGAAGCAGCCAAAGCAGCAAATGCTCATGAATTCATCTGCAGAATGGCTGAAGGGTATCGAACTCATGTTGGTGACAGAGGTGTGCAGCTATCAGGAGGGCAAAAACAAAGAGTGGCAATCGCTAGAGCAATTCTTAAAAACCCATCAATCCTGCTTCTGGATGAAGCTACAAGTGCATTAGATATAGTATCTGAAAAGCAAGTCCAAGAGGCTCTGGACAAGCTCATGGAGGGACGAACCACAGTTTTAGTAGCACACAGGTTATCAACTGTCAGGGATGCTGACAAAATTGCTGTTCTTCAACAAGGAAAGGTTGTCGAACTTGGCAGCCATAATCAACTTATTGCAACACCTGGTAGCATCTACAGACAATTGGTCAGTCTACAGGAAGAAAAGATTTGAGACATAATATTCTTGGAACTTGCAAAACAATCAATTGTTTGAACTTATTTAAACAGAAACATCATTTTCGAGATTTGATTTCTACTCAATAACAAATCTCTTGTCTTTATTTGGTTTTATTGTATTCCAATTATTAGAGACCCAAGTTCTGTGTTATTAAACAAAACTTACTCCACATTTCTTCCGAGTTGCGGATCAGTTAAACCGAGTTTGTTGTTTGACTTAAACTGTGTCGAACCCGTCCTGTTAATTTGGAGTCCAATCCAACTTGTCAACGTAGTCATTAGCGAATTATTATATTACAACAACCTAATACAAGAAGTAGGTGTAAAAAAGTTCAATAATATACAGTATTATCTTTTAAGTATTAGAAAAGTTGTTCCTAAAATAACCCATGAAAAATAATAATAATAGTATCAAAATAATAAAATAAATAAATACTTAATAAATAAAAGATGAAAAAGTAATAAATTGGGGTGTTTGTTTCTATTTTTATTTTTGGTTTTCTGTTTTTGTTTTTAAATTCAGTAAAAAAGTCTTGTTTGAGTTTTTAGTTTTAGTTTTTGGTTTCGATTTCTTCTAGTTTTCGAAAATTATGAAAACCATAAAAATTGGTTTTTGTTTCCTGTTTTTGGTTTTTTTCATAATCTGATTTACTATCATTTAAATATTTATTTTTTTTAATTTTTTAATTTTTAATAAATCTTATGAATAATTTAATTCAACATTATATTTATATATTTAATAAATTAAAATTAATTATCAATAATTATTTAATTTTTATAATTAAATTATATATAAATAAATTTAAAATATATAAATA
>JAOQMQ010000006.1:1001940-1016372 GCA_027563845.1 Erythroxylum subrotundum
ATTACAAAAATTTATTTAATTAAAAATAATTGATCTTTAAGTTTTATATAAAATTTACTTATTATCATTGATAAAAATACAAATATAATATTAACAACCAAACATGTTTTTGTTTTTATTTGAAAGAAAAATAGAAACAAAAAATTAAAAATGAAATCTAAAAATCACAACAGAAAAACAGAAGTAGAACCAAACAACAATAATACAATAAAAATAATAATAATTTTATTTTTTATTTTTATTTTTATTAAGTAAGCTAAGTAAAAAAAATTTAAGCTAAATAAGTGGTACATATTTAAAAGTTTTGGTTAACTAAAAGAAGAAAATGCTAAAATCATAAGAGAACGACAAGTATCTTTACTAGAGATCCTTTAAATAATGAACACTGATTTTGAAAAAGAAAAAAGAAAAATATGTCATGTTGTTGATAAACATAACCTTTTATTAGATGTACATGTGACAACAGATTGAACTGGATTAGGCTTGCCATCGACTTGACCATCTAAAGTGTCATCCAAAATGACGTGACTTTGAAAAACTTTGCGTTTTTATTTCTTAAATTTGAGATTAAACAATTTCATTTTAAAAATTTTCTAAAATGATATCATGTTATTATTGTCAAATTGAATCTCAATTTGACCTTCAAAATCTAAGCTCGGCTCAAAGCTTAATTTGTTCGAACCTAACCTGTGAACCTCATCATTTTATTATTGTTAGCATATATATATTATATATCTAAATAATTAATTTTGACGTTATTCATTAATTGGACATATAAGATATTAATTGGACTTGAACTCAAAGTAACGTGGTTGCTACACTTATAGCTGAAAAAGACTTCGACAAAAAGTGGAAGTCTGTCATTACCATGTTGGTAATTCATATGTGTACTGCCAGATTATAAAGGATATTGAAGTAATTCTATTTTGAATAAAAATTGATTTACGTGTATGAAGTAGCAAAAGGGTATGGTTGGATGTTTCTGGTGTGAACAAAGTAGTTCTGCGTAAAAGTGTGGCTAAAGGGTTAAAGGCATTTTTTTAAAGTATCTTGGTGATTTAAAGACAATCCTTCTGGAAACATATGTAGAGACTTTTTGGTTGAGCGAAAAAAGAGAGAAGCCTACGGCTGATGTGTGGGTGAGTAAGTGTGTCTCTTGGTGGGTGCATTGAAATCAATCGTTTACAATTCATCTGATGCGTGAGCGTAGGTGAAACGTTGGTGTGGTATTAATTGATGGGTTGTGAGTGTAGCTGTGGGTTGTGTTGATATCTGTGTATTGGGGGCTGTACGTCTATATGTTATGCCATATTTTTGTCAATCATGTGGTAGTTGATCAAGCCGGAAAATTATCTTTATGGAGTGGCTCACGTGTAGGAACAATTTCCAGATCTATTTCGGAGAAGCTGAATTTACAGGGAAGTTGTTTCTCTATTATATCTTAAGTGTATTTTGTTTTTGTTCTTTATTATTTTAATCACTTGAGTTATTTGTTCATTGTTCTTTAGTTATAAGATCATTGAGAAAAATCCTCTACGAAGGTTAATACGAATTGGTCGTATTATTGGGTGTGAAATTCTTTTTACGGGAAGTGAGGTTGAGAGATGGTGTCAAGGGTTGAGTGGTGTCGGCTCAGTAAAGTCTTGGGTAAATCTATTGTACTTCGGTAAAAGTTATTAAGCTGGGTGAGGGCCCGCAGACGTAGGCAAGGTGTGCCGAACTGTGTTACCAAATTTCTAGTGTTTTTATTATTTCAGTTTTGCTTGTTTTTATTTTGTTGGTGCCAAATAAATTTGCGAAAAGTTTGCAAAACAATTAACCACGTTCGGTTTTTCAATTGGTATCAAGGCGAGGTCACCGATTCAAAACTTGGTAGTAAGTTGGTGCAGATCCTAGTTTCGTAAACATGGCCATAAGAGAAGGAGCATCGATTATCAGGCCACCGCTGTTGGACGAATCTAACTATCCTGCATGGAAATTACGGATGAAAGTCTTCATTCAAGCTCAAGGGACAAGAGCTTGGCATTCGGTAGTACATGGGTGGACGCATCCGATGATCACTGATGATAAAGGAGAGGCGGTTCAGAAAGATCCATCTGAATGGATAAGAGTCGAAGAAGAAAATGCACTCAAAAATTCATAAGCAATGCATGCGATATTCAGTGTTGTTGATGAGAGACGCTTCTCAATGATTTCGGCCTGTGAATCGGTAAAAGAAGCGTGAGATGTGTTGCAAACTATTCATGAAGGGTCGTGATAGCGTCGAAACTACAAATGTTAGCTGTGCCATTTGAAAAGCTAAAGATGGATGAGAATGAGACTATTGGAGACTTTCATGAAAAATTGCGAGATATAGCAAATCAGGCTCATCAACTGGGAAAGAAATACTCCAACGTCAATTTAGTCAAGAAAACGCTGAAATCGCTACCTCCAAGATTTATTCCAAAAATTGCAGCAATAGAGGAGACCCACGACATTGATAATCTGTTATTGGAAAAGGTTATTGAAATCCTTACAAACTTCAAAATGAATCTTTAAGAGATAAGCGAGAGAAGAAGAAAGGATTAGCATTGCAAGCTGAGATTGGTAATGTTGTGAATGACTTAGAAGATGAATCCGACAAGAACGAAGAGATAGAGCTATTAACACGAGAGTTCAGTAAGTAGCTGAAGAGAATGAAAAAGGGCAGATCTGAGTTTAGGCAAAAAGGCGGGAGCCCATTGAACAATAACTTCAATCAACAAGCCAAAACTCAAAAGGAAGAAAGAAAGGTAAAGAGAATTCAATGCCATGAGTGTCAAGGCTTCGGACATGTTCGAGCAGAATATGTTAATACTATGAAGAAGAGAAAAGGAAAATCTTATATGAGCACTTGGAGTGATAACGAATCCGGAAATGAACAAGAAATTGTGAATAATGATGTGTTAATTACTTTGTACAGCAAAAGTCCAGTTACTTGTTTAACAGTAACCGAGAAGGAAGTAACTGAAAACGAAAAAGTGAGTAAATCAGAAAATTTCGGAAAAAATGCAAACGATTCAGCTCAAAGCTCGATCTTAGATTATGACAGTGATGAAAGTGGGTGAAGTGATAAAATGGAGAATATTTACGAGGCTTACGAATTAATGTACAAAAAATGGGTGAAAATATGTAGAAATAATGAAAGATTGAAGGAAGAGAATCTCTTCATGAAGAACATCATCTAAGAGTTAGAAAAGAATTTGATGTTGACATCAAATAAGCTCGGTGAAGCTAGAAAAGTTGTTAGAAATTGGTAAAGTTAAAGGGGATCTTCAAGGCATTGACTATAAAGGTGAGTGCTCTAAAGTGAATGAGGAGAAAAATAATATGTCCAGATCTATCCGAAAAGAAGAAATATCGAGAAATGAATCGAAGATTTGTACCGACATATCATTTTTGTAGAGTCATTGGACATATAAGGCCAAGATGTTATCTTTTACTACAAATGATATTTCAAAGGGGTCAAAATTGAAAATCTAGACACTCTCCATTAAATTTGCAGCAGCATCCCATGGTATCGAAGCAAGCTTGGATTAAAAAGGGTCAAGTACAAGCACAAAAACATAATGAAAGGAAAAATAAGAAAATGCTCAGATTTGCAGTTAGTTACTACTAAGAAAGTAACTGCAGAAACTGATTTGCAGTTAGTTACTGGTGAGGAAGTGGCTGCACGAACTGAAGAACTTTCAGTTACTTCAGATGATGATCCAATCAAAACAATGGAAGTTAATTTGAACCGAGGTTCTTCATCTCGAATCCGAAGAAATCATCCAGTAAAAAATGTTATTGGAGATGTGAGCAAAAGAAGAAAAACAAGAGAAAGAAAAGGGTTGATTATCGAGAACTTGCAGGCTACTTGTGTTACACATCTTCATTCGAGCCAAAGAAAAGACCAGCTTTGAATTTCTTCGAGGGGCACAGGGACAGTGTGCTTTACATTTTTAAAATATTTTTTGTTGTTGTTAAAAACAAGAAAAGAAAAGAAAATATTTTTTTAGTTCTTTAGTTTTATGTTGCTATTGTTGTCTCATCTTTTTAGTAGCTTGCATTATGACTTCTTTTTGGCTCTATCGAAGACTCTTCAGCTCTCGCATCAGTATAGATCTCACTCGGATATCTTTCTATCTTTCGGACATATCTCTCAGTGTTTTGAATGGTGGTAATTTGTCTTCTTGGTATGCTTATAATTCTTCCGCTGGTATGATTATGCGTTTTGATACTATTTTGTCTCAAGGGGGAGATATTAGATTGTTTACAGTGAATGTTTCATTCAGGGGCAGATTTCAAGGTATATGCGTGACTATTCATCGTACTTTTTGACATCTTTTTTTTTCCAAGGAGGAGAAATTTGGATGATTTGATAAACTTGATGTTCTTTAGAACTTGATATTTGATTAAGGGGGAGTAGTTGAATTGTGAATTTGATACTTATATATCCAATTATGTTATTTAGGGGGAGCTACATATTTGTGACAAACAATGCCAAAAAGGGGGAGATTCTTATAATGTATATTATATATCTAAATAATTAATTTTGACATTATTCATTAATTGGACATATAAGATATTAATTGGACTTGGACTCAAAGTGATGTGGTTGCTACACTTATAGTTGAAAAAGAATTCGACACAAAGTGAAAGTCTATCATTATCATGTTGGTAATTCATTTGTACTGCCAGATTTTTTTGGCATAAAGGATATTGAAGCAATTCTAGTTTGAATAAAAATTGATTTACGTGTATGAAGTAGCAGAAGGGTATGGTTGGATATTTTTGGTGTGAACGAAGTAGTTCTGCTTATAAGTGTGGCTAAAGGGTTAAGGGCATTTTTGTAAGTTTATCGGTGATTTAAAGATAATCCTGCTGGAAACATATGTAGAGACTTTTTGGTTGAGTGAAAAAAAGAGGGAAGCCTACGGCTGATGTGTGGGTGAGTAAGTGTGTCTCTTGGTGGGTGTATTGAAATCAATCGTTTACAATTCATCTGATGCATAAGCGTAGGAGAAATGCTGGTGTGGTATTGATTGATGGCTTGTGAGTGTAGCTGTGGGTTGTGTTCATATCTGCATATTGGGGGCTCTAAGTCTATGTGTTATGCGCCATTTTTTTGTCAATCGCGTGGTAGTTGTTCAAGTTGGAATTGATTGATGGCTTGAGAGTGTAGCTGTGGGTTGTGTTCATATCTGCATATTGGGGGCTGTAAGTCTATGTGTTATGCGCCATTTTTTTGTCAATCGCGTGGTAGTTGTTCAAGTTGGAAAATTATCATTGTGGAGTGGCTCACGTGTTGGAACAATTTTCAAATCTATTTCGAAGGAGCTGAATTTATAGGGAAGTTGTTTCTCTATTCTATCTCAAGTGTATTTTGTTTTCGTTCTTTATTATTTTAATCACTTGAGTTATTTGTTTATTGTTCTTTAGTTATAAAATTATTGAAAAAAAATCTCTGTCGAGGTTAACACGAGTTGGTCGTGTTATTGCGTGTGAAATTCTTTTCATGGGAATTGAGGTTGAGAAATAGTGTCAAGGGTTAAGTGATGTCGGCTCAGTAAAGTTTGGGTAAATCTATTGTACTTCGATGAAAGTTAATAAGCTGGGTCAGGGCCCACAGACGTAGACAAAGTGTGTTAAACTGCGTTACCAAATTTTTTGTATTTTTATTATTTCGGTTTTGCCTGTTTTTATTTTGTTGGTGCCAAAAAAAATTGCGAAACAATTAACCCCTTTCGGTTTTTCAATTATTATCAAATTAAATCTTAAATTAACTTTCAAAATCTAAGTTCGACCTAAATCTTAATTTGAGCGAACTTAACCTGTTAACCCCATCGCCACTTAGATCTGTATGGCAGTAGCAGGTATCCATAAGTCTCAAATCAATGTAACAGCTATCAAACTCTTGCTCTACAAAAGCTATTTGCAGTCAGTGACATTAAGAATTTCAAAAGATTTAAATGGTTAATTATTGAAAACTTTACAATCACACCCGAAACTTCAGCTTAATTTTTAATTTTGTATGAATTAAAAATTAGTATATGAAAAATACATTAATTTAAATCAATATTATTCTCAAATTAAGTTTGACTGAATTTTAATTTTAATTTTAATAAAATTTATAAAATAACATTATTTTATAAATTTTCTAAGTTATCGTCATCAACACCTAATTGAAGACCGTTAAGACGTGAAATCTAGAAAAGTTTGATAGGACACAAGGATTGTTTCCGATAGACATACATGCATGTATCATGAAAATCCTACAAAATTATAAATAGATGTGCATACTCTAAAGTTATATTCATTTAACAAAATGTTGTTTTTTTTATTAATCAAATTGATACAGTCGTCTTATTAAAATTATATTTTTATTATTTATAATGATAATAACTTTTAAAATTAATTATATTATCATAAATATATTTATTTTTATATCATTTTTTCAAATAAGATCCATGAATTGTGAACAAGAGGATATAACATACCGACTTAATTACCTTTTTTAATATTTTTCAAATTAACAATGATAATGAATCCTGTCACTATTTTTTAAATTTATATATGATTCAAAATTTAATTAGATTTTGAATTTAATAACGTTTATTGAATGATTTTATGAAATTTAATTAGAATTTGAATTTAATAACGTTTATTGAATGATTTTATGAAATTTTGAAGTTATATTTTATTTCATTCATTCAATAATTACCTTTTTCAGATTTTAAACCAAATCTAAATTCTAAAAAAAAAAAGAATTTCTTGTTAAGTTGAAATTGTAAAAGTCTTAATGAAATGTAAAATTTGAGGCAGTCTAAAACGTAGAAATATATGTTTATATATATAAGAAAATAATAATAATTTAAAATATAATAAAAATAAAAGATAATAAAAATAAATAACATAAATAAAAAAATATAAATAAAAATATAAGTATTTATTTATTTTTATTAATTGATAAGGATAAGAAACTTGAGTTTATCAGCGGAACCAAAAAAAAAAAGAGAGAGGGCCTGAACTAGAACAGAAAGAAGATGACATTCGATCGAGCTCAAAGCTGTTGCCTTCTTTAACTCGTATGTTTGGCCACCCCGATTCAAAAATTCAGGTGGTGATCACACAAAACACAAAATCTCAGGTGGTGATCTCACCGGAGATGTAAGAGTCGCCGGAGATTGTCTGTTGCTCCGGCATCAACGCCTACAGCTTCTGCAGTGCAACTGAAGGCTTTTGGCCTCATAGAGAACTTTGGCAGCGGCAAGCTGCTTGGCGGTGGAGACTGGGTGAAGACATAACGTGAAAGGTTCTGCAAATTTTTGGGTAGGTCACTAGCGTCAGGTCCTGGTGGTAAAGTCGATGAAACAACAGGAGACTTAAGTTGGGTAGACATTTTTACAGCTTCTTTTGTTATGAAGTCACGATTTGGTTGATGATCAGATCTTTTAGCGGGGCGTTTTCGGTTGTATCTTCTCGAAGTAGGTGGCAAAGAGAGACCACGAATCAGAGAGACTGAGCCCGAGCTACGTGGGTCGGAGATCGGAAGGGGAAGCAGCGGAGGGTTTTGGAGTTGATGTGGATAGAGAGATGGAAATGAAGTTGATGGTGGAGGAGGAGGAGCATAGAACAAGCTCCCATGGATTGTATTGTTCAGTACAACAAACCCTCGAGAACCCTTTTTTGTTGAGTTTGAAACATGCTTGCATGGAGGAGGAGGAGCAGAAGAAGAAGAAGAAGAAGAAGAAGAGATTGCCTCCATAGTTAACAGCTTAAAGATCTGAAACAACTAGAAATTGAACAAGCCAAGCTATACATGCACATAGATCAAAAAGGCCGATGATCTTCAAATAACACCATCAATAGCCTGAAAATCTATGAACTAAGGTATACCCTAATACATTAATATTGATAAAAAAAGATAAAAAGAAGGATCTTGCAATCCAAAATGAAGGATAGGTGCATAGTTTCAAAGATATTCATATGTAGAACCAGTAGGATTGATCGTATAAGCACGAGATTAAGTCTTTTTATAGACGTGAGTTTTATTTTTTTAATGATATAGTCATTCTCTGATGTTATGTAATTATTCCTATTTTACCGACAACCGTTTGCGGTGGTCCAACATCCGTGGCAGGCAACCGCCGGTTTTATATCGACCGTTGGATTATTCTCGTAGATGTAGCCGTTTGAAAAATTTGTGGCCGTTGATATTTCCTTCGTGTCTCCGAAGTTGGTTTGGTGACATAGGGATTAGAGACTAGCGAGTAGCGACTCAAATTAAAATATATATATATATATAGTGCTTATTAATAATCATCATTTATGATTAAAAAATAATTTTTTATTATTATTATTATTTGATAACAAAAATTAATCGACCCTCTTAAAAAATTCTAACCGATACAAATTTTCAGGTTAGATTTATGATTTATGATTTACTTTCTTTTATTTATTAGGTATAAATTACATTTTAATATTTTAATGTAGAATCCATCTATTATTAGTTTTGTAATTAAATTGGTGATCGAAGATGGCGAGGTTTAGAGCCAATGACAGAGGCACATGGGCCCAGTGATGCACTGGCCCCTCAAGATTATTAAATTATTTTTATTTTTATTTTTAATATATATCAAGACGGAGTTACTTAAGAGTTAGTAGTGCACTGAGCCCTCCAAAATTTTAAAAAATTAAATATTTGGACCCTCATATCTTAAATTCTTGGCTCTGTCACTGTTTAGAGCAATCAGTAAACTTAGTTCTTCTTAACTAAAATGTTACAAATCCAAGTTATGAAAATAGTCTCTTTATAAACTCCAAAAAGGTTTATAAATTTTAAATAAATTGAATAATTAGTTTAACTGCAATGTCGATAATTTTAGTAATTCATCATTATTAGTATAATAGTCATAATATATATATATATATATATATATATAATTATTTAATAATCTTGGGGTGAAGGGCCCAGTGCACCACTGCCCCCACCTACCTCCGTCCCTGCATAATAGTTAAATGAATCACAAATGACAAATAATTATAATATACATCCTTTCAAAAAAAATAATTATAATATACATAAAATAATAGTCTTTTAAAAATATCAATATAGCTTATAATTTTTACGAAAAATTTATAAATTTGATTTTGATCATGCCCCCACTTTCATTAAATTTTTGCCACCACTAAATTTTTTTTTTTTCCTCCAGTGAAATTTTGCCCCACTCAAAAAAATTTCTGGATCCGTCCCTGCCCATAACTCATTGAAAATACAATCAATTTAAAAAAGAAAATATGTTTACAATAAGTGTAAGTCTATCAGAACAACTCTTTATCTTGTAGAATTAAGATTGTATATTATTTTACCTCTCCAGATCTTACATTTTAATGGAACTTTTATTAGGTATTGTTGTTGTTATTTTAAAGTTAAAAATACAATTATTAATTTTTTTAATGTACACTAAATAAGTGGGGCAATCCTTATAATCCAGCCCGTATTTTCTCATACGAAAAGTAAATTTGGTACTCCTATTCATTACTTCAAATTTAACGAAAATTCAATTTATGTCAGTTATCTTCGTGGACATTTTGTTTTGCTTTAAGAATCCTGTGATATCTTCCCTCTTAAACTTGAACAATGGTCATTACTTCTTTTTAATTTTTCTTTTTTTATTTGCTCTTTATTGTTCATAACTTTAAATGTTATATATTTTTATCTCTTTCTCTTGTTTATTTCGATTATTAAAAAACATTATCTTATGAAATTAAAAAGGAAAAAAAAAAGAGTGAAAAGTCCAAGGCATTGTCACGTGTTCACAAATAGTATTTTACTATTTAGTATTGAGCGCTCTTGACTTGTATAATGAAACATTGCTAATCCATCGGATACAATCCCGAAGGATTTGCACACGCAACCCAATTTTCTATTTCAACGACCAAGGCAACACCGACCAAAACGATAATGATAGCATCAATCTCGATAGCATACTAAATGTTTTTTTTATTGCATGTAAACTATCCACTCTTAAATTAAATAATAAATTTATAGTGATGATAAACTAAATTATTTAAAATCTCATCGAAAATTAAATCAATAAGATAAGTAATTTAAGATTTAAAAATTTTAATCAATATTAGACTGTTATAAAATTGACTAAATATTAAAAAAATTAAAGAATTAGAAATATAATTAAAAGAGATTATGTTTACTTATCAAAAATTTTGATGTTTAATTGAAAAAAGATATTATTAAATGAAAATTAACTGATTTAATTTACTTTATAAGAACTTATAAATTAATAAAAATTAACGATTAATTAATAAATTGATCATTTTTTAACAACAAGAGTTATTAAAGTTAATCGAATCAGAAAGTTATAAACTGAATCAAAAAATTAGATATTTTAAAGGGTTTGAAATTGAACATATCAAATCGGTTGAATTTTTTAATTATTAGATAACCCAATTGAGACTCGATTCAAATCTAATGAAAAAAAGTGTTGATTAATCGAATTTCAAATTAGATTCAAGATTAAAAGAATCAATAATACTCGTACTGGTTTAAGAGGATTCAATTAAATCGATACAATAATGTAAAAATTTAAGTTAAAAGTGTGGTTTGTATTTAATACTCAGCAAAACGTTCTTACCATTATTTCTAATATTGTTTTTCATCACAATGTTATCAAAATAATATTCATTGTATATAACATTATTAAAATAGTACTCCTCACTCTTTTAAAGTGTTAATAGAGATAATAATAAGAATTTATTTACGAGGTGCTTGGTTAGTTGGCATAGAAAGAAATGACTCGTTTTGGGGCAATACTTCATCCTCGTTTTTAATTATCACTATATTCATTATAATTCTTATTATTATTCCTCAAAGCTAACCAAACGCACTCTTAAACTTTTTTGTGAAATGTTAAGATAAAAATTACACATTTAAAATTTTTTTAAAATATTTCTTAAATTATCTACTTATAACATGATATTGAATCATGTAATAAAAATTATTAAAAACTTAATTAAAAATTTCAAGAAACTACTAATACTATTTAAAAAACGTTATGATGAACTGTGAAGAATGAATTAAATTAAAAACATTAAAAGATAAATTGTAATTTTTGCCAATTTTAAATTATTCGAATTTTTTAAATTGAACTTGTATTGACATAAAAAATAAATAAAATGAATCGATTTTGATTTGACAATCTGATTTTGTTACTAATGGTTTGACATTTGAAGCTCTCGTGGGGTGACGTTAGTTTATGCAAACTTGTTGCACCGTCCATTATGAAAGTATTAAAAAATAAAAGATAAAGGTCAAGAAATCAAATTGTAGATTAACACGTAACATGTATGTATCGACGCTTATTTTTTTATACTAATTTACGTTGCCTGTTTCCTGATGCTTCGACCCTTTTGGTATTTGAATTAAGAAATGGCATTTACTTCATGGGTTTGTCTCTTAATCTTTTATAAGAGTTCTTAAAAAGGTTTGGGGGACAGCATATTGATTTCAAATAAAATAGAGTTTGTTCACATCGAGTGGTTCAATATAATAAAAGCAGCAGAGAAATGGTCGGTGTCTTAAAAGAATCTTGGAGCTTTCTTTTAGCATCAAATTTTATGTGGCTGTAACCTTATACCAAATTTGTTCTATACGATCTTATACACATAAATATGTGCGATTCAGAGGAATGTGTGGATGGGATTGTCTGGAACAGAGTTAACACAGGATTATGAGTACAGAGGATCTTGTCCCGCACCAATGGTCTCAGTATTTCGTTTTTTTTAAAGACTTTTAATGAGTTTTAAAATTTTTTAAAAATATATTTTGAGATCTTTTAAATTTGAAATTCAAGTAAAAAATTTTAAAATTTTAAAATTTTTAAAAATTGATCTGTTCATTTTAACATTAAATTCAAAATAATCATCATTTCCCCTTATTAGAGAATTAATGATATTAAGGGATTAATTAATTTTAAATGGTTAAAAATTTAGAGAAGAGTTTTTGGCATATTATATTTTAATTGGAAGTTCTTTTTAAATCAAATGACTTTGTAATTAAGATTTACTAAATTGAACACTTGTTAAAATTAAAATATAATATTTTAACGTTCTATATTTTACCCTCTCTAATAGTTATTTCTAGGGTTTTACAAAATTTAAAGAGGCCCAAATGGTAAATTCCAGCGTAAAAGACTTCACGTTTTGCGAGTGTCGGAAGAAGATCATCAATTATATACAACCTTATTATCAAAAAATATATATATATATACAACCTTCTCTTTATATTTTATAAGAAATTATTTTCGTGATTTGAACTTATAATCTTCTGGTTACAAAAAAAAAAAAAACCTTATAAATTGATCCAAAACTCACACTCACAAAACTCAAAGACAATCAAATATTAGTCTTGTTCTATTGATAAGTGTAAAGCGTTTATGATTCTTTCTTCAATATCAATTACTTTTTATTACTTCTCACTTATATTCTTTATGGACTCAGGGGAGCCCTTACAAATTTACATAACATTGTCAAGCAAGTTATGAGTAGCTTCATGAATTGATCGTTTTAAACTTAATGATCTTCATATAAAACTAATGTAGTGTTTAATGGATCTTTTTAAGTACATTAAACACTAGGATAATCATAGTAGTTAAATGGGCCTTAGATTTTGCATATTTGGGTTTTGTATGTTATAAGGTTTAAGTTATTGGACCAATAAAAGGCCCAAGTCTTGCATTTACACTACTTTTCATTTTTTTCCCAATTTTCAAAATTTATATGAACATTTTAATTTCAAACTCAATTATTTTTAAATTAGATTTAAATTTGGTGCCAATTCTAATCAACTCAAGATTTGAACTTTGACTAAAACGCTAATAGATAAGGAATAATGCTACCCGTGGCTTGACCGGACAAGGATTGCCAGGGTCAATTTAACGTTTTCTGAAAATTTTTTCAAATAAACGATGTCATTTTTTCTCTCTTAATCAGGCCACAAGTCGTGCCGAGCTGGGCAGTCCTATCTTGAGCCCTGCTAGTGACTCGATATGGCCAAAAAATTCGACCTATAGCCTAATAACCCGTTGACTTCGAGCCTAAGCTAGATTGTCATGCCTAGATTAAACTAAATTCACGTGTAAAAAAAAGAGTCTTCAAAAAGTACAAAGTTGCTTTGAAAATTGGATCAACTTTCATACAATATCTTTCTAGGATTATAGACAAAAACATTAACAAAAAAACAAAACATGATTAAAATAAAATTTTAAACTTAATAGAGATCCAACTTAATTAACCTTATTTCGTAAATCTCATATTTTGAACATTTTATTTCACGAGCTAGTAATGATTTCTATGATAACTAATTTGACTCAAATTGTTTGATAACAAACAATTAGTTAACAAAAGTTAAATCTAAAACTTTTATATAATTATGTTAAAGAAAAAATGACTTTTGATGGGACATATTCAATAATATCACTAATGTTGCTTCTAAAGAAAGAAAAAACTTCTAGGTACCTTTCATTTCACAACCCAAAAAAGGTGAATGAAGATTTAGTAGTTTCAATCATTATCAATAATAACACTAAGGCACTATAAAGAATAACGGTTTAAGAATCTTAATCTATAATAAGGACATAAGCATAGGACATATGCTTTTCCCATTTTGTTTGTTACCTGCCAAATTCCTTTTATTTATATAAAAGATAACCATGATAAAAAAAAAAAAGTCTGAGATAGTGCCCCAGTGTTGAAGCTCAACTCTATTGGACCGTCAAAATCTAACATTTGAGGTTTTCTAGAAATGAATTATCGTGAATAAAGTTCAATCGATGCAGAGATAATTGGTGGTGTATTAATACCGTAATTTAAAAAATTAGCCCATATAATATCAACCGTTCAAATAATATTTTCTTTAGACTTCGATTAAATAATAGCAAACATATATAATATGAATATTATTTGTGAACTAATCCAATATTGTATATATAATAATCTGAGCCATCTTTTAAATTCAAATTAAAAAAATAAAATTTGATTTAAATTAATAGTTTATTTAAAATTATTAGTTTAATTAGTTTATTCAAATTAGGAGTTTTATAAAAATTGATAATTATAAAGAATTTTTAAAGAAATTTAAAATTTGTCTAAAATCACTTAAATTATATACGAGAATGATGTCTTTTATTCTTTTATATATATATATATATATATATATGTATGTATGAGTTGTGTCGGAATTGGAACAATCATTGATCTTTTCAATTTGGTCCTATTCGACTCTTCGGCTTATCCATTAGTTTTTCTTAATTTTTGTAATTATTATTTTATTCTATTACCCTTTTGTTTCCACCAACTGTAAACTGTAAGATGACACGGGTTGGGCCCGAAATCACATGAGTTGTGTCGGAATT
>JAOQMQ010000006.1:1016549-1035359 GCA_027563845.1 Erythroxylum subrotundum
ATAAGCTGAAGAGTCGAATAGGACCAAATTGGAAAGACCAATGATTGTTCTAATTCCGACACAACTCATGTGATTTCGGGCCCAACCCGTGTCATCTTACAGTTTACAGTTGGTGGAAACAAAAGGGTCCCACCTCTCAAATCTTCAAAATCCAAATAAAAAGACCACATCCAATGGAATGCTCACACGTCATCACTCCGCCCCACTTAGATGTTGCCGACATTGCCCGGAAAAAGCATCACGCGCGTGAAAATCTCCAACCTTTTTTCTTTCGCATTGAAATAAATGTCGAGCGTCGTGTCGTCCAATCGTATTCCGCTAACGTTAAGGACTGCCCACAGTGGATTAAATGCTCTCTTTAATTGATCTTCTTTCCTCTTATTGATAAGGTGTACAAGAGACAGATAGATACTATATCTATATGACACCTACCCTGTACAGTTCACGCTTTTACTAGCTTTTCTTCGCTTAGCTGGTTCGTTTGGCTTTTCTTTGAATTGAAGGTTTTGATAAGCTCTTGTCTGCTTCTAGTTGTGACCTGGGCGCCCTTCTTGTTCTTCTGTTTCTGGGTGGGAAAGGAAAGTGTTAATAGACTGATTAAGATTTGAGTTTTTAGCGGGGTTTTAGAGAGGGGTGGAGATGGGTATATTGAGTACTATACTGGGTTTTTGTGGATTTGGAGTTGGAATTTCCATTGGTCTTGCAATTGGGTACTTTATGTTTATTTACTTCCAGCCAGCTGATGTTAAGGTCAGTTCTTGTTTTTCCTGCTTTCTTTATATTCTCTCCATGATTGATTGATCTTCTTTTGCTTAAGTTTGGTTTTAGATTTTAGCGTTTTGTTGTAGAAAGTATTATAAACTAGAGCTGTTTCATCTCCTAAGATTGTAATGTGTAATACTACTGTTAGCAAAGCATGCATTTTGAATTTCTTCACTTGATCTTTCTTGTTCAACCGTGTATTTATGGTTTATGACCAAGAAAACTGTAGGTGTAGGAAAAGGAATAAAAGGATAGTGGCTCTCACAAGAGGAGAGTCTGTATGTTGAATAACATTTGGTGTGTTTTGATTCCAAATCATGGTATGTGGAAACTTATTTGAATAGTATGCAGCAGTAGCTATTTTGTTACTGATACCCTATTATGAATATTTTCAACTGTTACTGATACCCTATTTTACTGTGAAAACGTTTTTTTTGTATTGCAATGAAGTAGAGTAGAAAGTAGAATAGTAGATATTGTTGTTTTATGGTTAGCAATTGTATCAGCATGAATTTAAGATTATTGTGTTCAAATCTTGTGCTTGTTTATTCTCTAGGATCCAGTGATTCGTCCTTTGGTTGAGCAAGACTCAAAAAGTTTGCAACGCCTGCTTCCAGAAATACCCATGTGGGTGAAGAATCCAGACTTTGATCGTGTATGTTGTTGGTGGTAATTGTGTTTCTATTTGAGACTACTCCACATGTTAACTTGTTAATGTTCATTGTATATACAGTTTCTGTTGCAAGTTTTTTAGTAATAAAATTTTGTTCTTGTGAAGGTTGACTGGATCAATGAATTGATTGCGAAAATGTGGCCTTACCTAAATACGGTTCGTAACTTGCATAATGTTCATAGAAGTTCTTGAGTTGTTTGGTAAATTTATTTGCCTTTGTAAACATTGAACATGTTCTTTGTAATTTCTAGGCAATTTGCAATACAGCAAAGACTATAGCAAAGCCCATTATTGCAGAGCAGATTCCAAAGTACAAGATTGATTCAGTTGAATTTGAAGTACTTACGTTGGGCTCCCTTCCACCAACTTTTCAAGGTTACCTCTTTCACCTAAATGCTTTTTCCCTTCCTCCTCCCCCCAAAATGACAGAAGAAAAATGTGTTGCTATGATTATTTGATCATATGAGGGACTAGGCCTTAGACAATGACAAAATTGTTAGCAGATATTTTAAACTCTTCTTTAGTAAGTTTACCTATTTGAGCTTTTTCAGAAATCAGCGGTTGTTAAGCATCAATCTATGATGAATTTGGGGTTTAACTATTTGTCAAAATATGGGTTTTCACTCAAAATTTGTCAACTCTTAAAGATAAGAATGCCATGTTTGTTCTTGGACCTTAGCTATGAACTCACTTTTCTTCAATGCAATAGTATATGCTTATCGGAAGCGTGTGTTGGTACTTTTGTTGTGATAGTAGATATCGAGCCGTCTTAGTTAATTGCACAGAAAGTGAAGACAGCAAGTGCTTACACTTGATAGTTTCTTACTTTGTGAAATTTTTATCCTTAGCCATGCCATATATACTTATTGAAGTTTTGCATATGTCAGGAATGAAAGTCTACGTCACGGATGAGAAAGAGTTGATTATGGAACCGTTAGTGAAGTGGGCTGGGAATCCCAATATCACCATAGCAGTTAAAGCCTTTGGTTTGAAAGCAACAGTTCAGGTATTTGACTTTTGTTCTGTTGGTCAAGTGAATGACATCTTATTCATCAGATTTTTTTTCCTTAGCATCGTTTCAGAGTTATGCATTTGGCAAACATGGAATACTGCTCGAGTTTTTCTTTGTCTGCGTGTGTCGAGTGATTCACAAGTCATTCGCAAAGACACTCTGACAAGTTTGCCTCAAGATTGATGTTCCATTTATGATTTATAACATGTTCAAAGCATTTCAGGTTGTTGATTTGCAAGTATTTGCTGCTCCACGTATAACACTAAAGCCTCTGGTTCCTACCTTTCCTTGTTTTGCAAATATATTTGTGTCCCTGATGGAGAAGGTACATAATACTTTTTTATTTCAGCAATGATTGCATGCCTTACGTTGCTATTGTGTAGGGGTCATCTCTTGGATTACTCTTGAGTTGGTGGTGGTGTGTTTATCAGAGCCAATTCTATATCTTTATTTCACTTATCTGTCAATTTGTGTTTCTTTTGCAGCCACATGTTGACTTTGGACTTAAATTGCTTGGAGCAGATGCTATGGCAATTCCGGGATTGTACCGATTTGTTCAGGTCTCTTTTTTCTGTTATGATGAGAAGAAGTAAAGATTTTCAAAGGATTGGAAACTAAAGAAGGAATGTCAGTTTTTTGCAATTCACATTTCTTGTTCTGTCTCTTACTTCAGGAGCTTATAAAAGATCAAGTAGCAAATATGTACTTATGGCCAAAAACTCTGAAATTACAAGTCTTGGATCCTGCCAAGTATGTTCTCTGTTATCTATTTTGTTTATATTTGAATTTTCAAAATTTATCTCATGCTTGACTTGCTGCTTATGGAATACTGATCACAATTGACAGAGCAATGAAGCGACCTGTTGGAATTCTCACGGTGAAGGTCCTGAGGGCTATGAAGCTCAAAAAGAAAGATTTTCTTGGGGGTGCAGACCCTTTTGTGAAATTAAAGCTTTCTGGGGATAAACTCTCTTCAAAGAAAACAACTGTTAAACGTGGAAACTTGAATCCTGAATGGAATGAGGAATTTAATCTAGTCGTTAAGGACCCAGAATCTCAAGACTTGGAGCTTCATGTCTTTGACTGGGAACAGGTACTTTCTTCCTTTCTATTTTATTGGACTAGCCATGGAGTCCTCAGTCCTTCCTCTGCATTACCACCCATATGATTGCCATTAAAACAGTTATTCCTCTCTTGGGGTCTAATTTACACTTTCCTTTGGATAAATTGCTTTGACTTGGGAATCAATCATTTGTTTTTGTGGATTAGACATTACTCTTCAAACGTTTACTAATTCAGCATGCAGATCCTCTAGCTAGACATCATTTTGGTCTTTAGTCTCATCGTTTAAAGAACAAATTATGTGTGTTTTCTTTGGTTTCAGGTTGGCAAACATGACAAGATGGGTATGAATGTGATTCCATTAAAAGAGCTTACACCAGAGGAGCCAAAAGTTGTGACCCTTGATCTGCAAAAAACTATGAACCCAGATGATGTTAATAACGAGAAACAACGTGGACAGCTTGTTGTTGAAGTGTTTTATAGACCCTTCAAGGATGATCAGATGTCAAACATGGATGATTCGAGCACGATGGAAAAAGCTCCCGAAGGAACACCAGCTGGTGGCGGTTTACTGGTCATTATCCTACATGAAGCACAAGATGTGGAAGGAAAACACCATACAAATCCTTACGTTCGATTACTATTTAAAGGGGAGGAAAAAAGAACTAAGGTATGCAATAAAGATTCAATCTTTTTCCTTCTTTTTGTACGATTCAACTTTGCAATTAGCGGTGTTTTACAGTTGACTCAAAGTTTTGGCTTCTTAGTAATGATTGTGTACAGTGTACAGTTGATGATTCAAAGTTTTGTCTTCTGATTAATGATCATGTTTGGTGTTCAGTTGATGATTCAAAGTCTTGTCTTCTGATTAATGATCATGTTTGGTGTACAGTTGATGATTCAAAGTTTTGTCTTCTGATTAATGATCATGTTTGATGTTTGGTGTTTGGTGTTTGGTGCAGACGGTCAAGAAAAACAGAGACCCCAGATGGGGGGAGGAATTCACATTCATGCTGGAGGAACCACCCACAAAGGAGAAACTTCACTTGGAAGTTGTGAGTGCTTCCTCAAGGATTGGTCTACTACATCCCAAGGTATGCACATCCATGTGTTCTTACCAAAACTTTATACACATTGAGTACATTAATATAAATTGGTTCAAACCGTCAATTTTGAGTAGAGTTAGCAATATCCCGGTCTAAACCTAAGTCGGACCAAAGGACCGAGCTTACATCGGGTTGATACTAAAATGAAGTCTTTTAGTATAGTTTATCAAAAAGACGTTTTGGTTTTAACCTTACAGACCAAACGACGTCCTTTTGGGGTTATCAATCTGGCTCAAGCTGGTTCAGACCTTTTGGGGTCCACTTACCCAAGCTTAACCTTGACCAGAAGCCGATTAATTCGGCCGGCCAAAAAAACCATTCTAAACCACTCATTCATCAAGTCAAGTCAACGTATCTGATCTTATCAAGTGATTTATTCAAAACACATGACATGAACCTAAAGATCAAAACGACATTATTTTGATTAGTTATACCAAAATGATGTTTTGCTCGGGTTCTGCTCCGGTTGGTTCGAGCCTTTTGGGGTCAGAAGCCCGATCAACTTAGCTGCCAACCTTAATTTTTAGTCGTTGACTCGTTAAGTAATTTATTCAAAGCACCTGATTTGCAATTTATTAACATTTTCTTGATTTCATTCAGGAATGTCTTGGTTATGTGGATATAAACTTAGCAGATGTTGTGAGCAACAAGAGAACCAATGAGAAGTATTTTCTGATCGACTCCAAGAACGGCAGGCTTCAGGTGGAGCTTCAATGGCGAACTTCATCCTGAAACTGTGTTTGCAATTTGGTCAAATGATGTCAGGTGAAGAACATATTCCTTATGATCTTCGGTTATTAACGTTGTAATTAGTCTCCAGACAATAATGTTAAGAGAGTATGACTTGACCTCGGTGTCTTTTGTTTTGTGAGGTTAAAAAAAGAAAAATAGTTTATTTTAAAATTATTATGTTAATTTAGGGTACATTTATAGTTAATAATCCTCCACTCAGGCCTGGGCTTGTGTAGGCCTAGCCCGAGTTATTTTATTTCTTAAATTAAAAATATAAAACGATATTTTTTATTATATGTGTCAATTGAGCTTAAGTAGTTTAAGTTTGAGTCTAAAAGCCTGAGCCTATTGTCTTTTTTTTTTAAATGAGTCCAATGTTCGGTTAATCAAGATTTGGACTATTGACTATGGGCCAAAGCGAGTTGGGCTTGGGCGTAAATGTTGTCTCTACACTTGTATATTCTAATGTCACCTAAACCCATATCTAATAATTTGAAAACTTTTAGGAGTTAAGATTAGTAACTTAAGCTTAACTCGACTTGAATTAAATTAATTATTTTAATTGAATTTTAATTAAGAAAACAATTTAATATTTCAACCTTAGTTAAATTTTGAAAATAACACTATTTTATATCTTTTAATTTAACTTTTAACTAGTTAAATTTGAGTTTAATTTAGAAATTTATAAATTAAGAAAATATTTAATATTAATTTTTAATTTAATATATTATAAGTTGGAGAAGACAAAACCTAACATTAGTACTTCTGTCCACTTTCTCAGCGTATTAAATCTTCTGTTTTAATTATGTTTAATTAAATTTTATTTATATGTTCATACGATGCTTATATAAATGTGTGGATAAGATTTAACAGAATATGATATGAATATCAAAACCGAAGATTTAATACCTAATTTATGAGAATATATCACTTGTTATTATTATTTTCTTTTACCCTATTTTATTAACATAAAAACAGATGAACATAACAGTATTGGTGATCCGAATTCAAATAAAAGAGTCGTGAACACAGGCTTCAAAGTTATTGGAATTTGGGAATAGAAAAAGCAGAGCCTACAAAAACAGATTAGACCCGTATGACTGGTCGCTCTTCATCTTCTTCTTAATCATCATCATCGAAGAAGACTTGCAGGATCTGTGCATTGGAAAACGAGCAAAACTTAGGCGTCCTACTCTGTGATCTATCAACTCACAGAAAATGGTAAAAACTACCCTTTTGGCTTTATTACAGAACAAGATAATTTAAACAAAAAAACTGAAAAGGGTACATTACCCTTCCAAATTTCTTCACATTTCAACTTCTCTGCAGCTCTTTTTCTTTCTTCCCCTGCTTACCATTCCTGAATTGTTCTGTGACAGATAGATAGATGCTTCTAAAACCCTGAATCAGTAGGAGTAGGTGCCTGCCTGCCTGCCATGGCGTGAGATCTTGGTGAAACTGAAACTCTATTGCATTATTATTAACCCACTGACGTTATCAACCTCTCAGCCTGTGAATGGGCCAGTGCGAAGAAGACGAGATTGACTAGCTACCAACGAACAATTTTTTATGATAATTTCACGAGTGCCCACACTTTCTTCAGGCTCGTGGTTAATAATTGCTACTAAGAAGAGCAAGGTGTCTAGTTCATTGTACTCGTATTCGTAAGGGATATGATTGCCACTTGAAGCATGGTTGAATAAACTTGAAAGGCCGTTGAGAAACACAGATGTCACTCTTTTGGCTCTTGATTGGAAAATATGTCACCTGTCCTGTTATTTTGTTACTGCCATATTTTACGGGCTTGAAATCTTATGTTTCGTCAAGGCTGTACCCTCTGCGCCACAAGTAATCTCATTCATCTATTAAAATCTAATAGATGACTGAAATTATTTGTGGTACAGAGGGCAGAGTATTATAAGGGACAAGATCTTTTGCGCTTATAACTTTGTATTAACTTTGTTCTAAACGATCTCATCTATATAAATGTGTGAAATTCAGAAAAATGTGTGAAATAAATCGTTTAGAACAGACTTGACACAAAATTATAAACATAAAAGATTTAATCATATTTTATGATCGTTTATCGTTTAATAAATAAGACCTATAAAAATTAGACGAATAAATGCTCATAGAATATGATAAAAATAGGGTAATGAATCAGATGATCTAAACTCACTTTATTGTGAATTTTAGTAGATACATTTGAGTGTATTTATGCTTCTCAATTAAGTCTGCTTCTGGCTCCATCTAATCTGATCACATTTTAAACTAGATGGAAACTATTTTTTAGTATTTTTAAATTTTGAATTGAATTTAAACTTAAGTTATTATGTTCATTTTAATTTGAAATTCAAAAATTTTGGAGAAAGTAACATCATTTTCAAAATTTTTAATTAAAAAATATTTAAGTTGAGCTAAAGTCTAATCGAACTTTGGACTGCTCAAGTTGGATCTTACTTAGACTCGAATTGCGTGATTTGGACTTCATCAGACTTCAGGTCAAGCTTAGGCCCAAGCATTAATTTTCTAGGCTCAAAACTTACTTGACTTGATGATATCCCTAAATATGATTAAGGTTAGTAATAGATCATGTTAAGTTAAGTCAATTTTAACGTGTGTTTATGATTGATTGAGATGACATTTGAGCCCAACCTGGTTCGTGAACTAAGTTGACCAGGCTAGGGCTGGGGTTACTTAAGCCTGTTTGATCTGAAGCCTGTCAGCTATAATAAAAACGACGTTATTTTATAAAAAATGACATCGTTTTTATTTTTAATTTAAAGAAATTAGATCAGACCGAACCTAGTGGGATTGGGACTCAATCAACCTCAAAGCCTAGCCTATTGCCAACCCTAAGAGATTGAGAAAGATTAAATGAAACTAACTTAGCTCATATTCCCAGCTCGATTTTATTTAAGCTTTCAATAAATAATTTAAGTTTAACTCTAACTTCCATCAAGTTTAAACTATATGATTAGAGTCTATTCAACTAGTTCTAAAGTATCGTCATTTTAATTTTACTATTTCAAAATTTAAAGTCTAAAATAATATTATTTTAGTTTTACTTCCAAAAATAACATTGTTTTAATATTAAAAAATTTTAAAATTCGAATACTAAATCGTTATCAAATTTTAAAATTAAATTAAACCAACATTGTTTGAGGAAAGAGCTCAAATTATTTGAGTCTTTCAAATCGAGTTTTGAGCCGATCATTAGAGTCGAACCCAACTTGAAACTCACTAAATACAAACTTAGACTACTTTAGATTAAATTAGACAGGATCCAACTTAATTTTTCAAGCCTACGTGTATTGAATAAAACTTTCAAGAATACAGAGTAATTTATGTGTTGTGATATATTTGTAGACTTTGTGATACTTTTTAAGTTAATTCCTTGTTATCAATTTGTAAATACATAATTTCTCTTAAAACAAATATCTAAAATAGGGTTAAGAGAACATAATTACTCGTAATGTTTTAAAAATTGAATCGAATGTTGAACCAGTAACATAAGAGATTTAAAATTTAAAAAGTTTAGCTAGTAAAAAAATTAAATAATTTTAAACATAATAAAAAATTAAATAAACATATTTTAATAAAAAAAGATGTTAATTGATTTATTTTAGTTTTATAAAAACCAATTAGTTTACAAAAATTGACGATTAATTAATAAATTAATCGATTTTAAATAATAAAAGTTATTAAAGTAAATCGAATCAAAAAGTTGAAAGTCCAACAAAAAATTAGTAGATTCAAAGTTTCTATAGTTAAACCAACTGAACCAGTTTGATTTTTTAATTATTGATTACTCCACGTTAAAGTTAGTTGTCTAAGGATGATTAAAAAATATAAAATTTTAATTGTCCAATTTACTTACTAGTGTAATACGTAGTATAGACCTTATTACGTGTTTCGGATCTACATGAAATGATTAAAAAACGAATGTAATGCGGAATACCTGATTTCGGTTTTATCTCTGATTCCGATGCCGATTCCGAGCTCCAAATGATCACAAGTTTCCCGGGACTTTTACGGAAATTGTTTCCCAATACACGGGCTAAATCTTTTTACAATTTTCTCAATACGTAAGCTCTCTTAACGGATCAGAGATTCCTTATACTTACGATTGATCTGAGCAACTGTAGGAGACCTTAACCTTTATATAGCTTCCATATCGTGCTTCCTCGTCACAAGACCAATATAGATTTGGTCCACACTAATTGGAATCTATTTTCTACCCGGACTTCGACCCATTAATCTATATCATTTATTTGACCACTTTATTATCTTTATCTGAATCAAATTACATAACTTAACCAATAATTTATTTTAAAAAAATACAATTAATAATTGTTCAACTTTACAGAAAATGACAAAATTGTCCAACAATTAATGTCTTCAAAAAGTTCAAACTTAAAGTATGTGACAAATTGCAATTTAAATAACTCTAACCCGTGTTAACATTTGAGTAGTCTATCTGTAAAGTACTCCTCCAATATCTCCAATATGTAAATCATTTGACCAAATAACATAGATTCGACCAAACTAATCAACAAGTTAAAGTGAGATCAAACTAATCCGACAACTTCCAATAACTAATGAAACTTTCGAATTGTAGCGTTGAAGCACAATAAAAGCATCTGTGAGAAGAGGGATTCCATTTTTAGGTCCTCTTAGATATGGAAAGTGGAAATTGTATCCAAACATGTAATTGTTACAAAAGTAGAGTTTAACTTTATTCCCTAAATCACTTGCTTAGATTCTTCTAACACATAAAAATTCCCACTAAAACCATTAACTCACTCTTGTGTGTTTGAGAATGTGAATAAGTTCTCTATCCCAACCAAATTGGATAATTTAACTTCCCTCAATGCCAGAAAGAAAGAATCAATGCTCCTCTTTGTCTTTTGTTGATACAACTTATGTGTGGCTCTCACGTTATCTTCCCACAATCAACTCAGGAATCAACTTTTAAACCAACTTTAAATTTCAACCCATCTAAAAGGATACTACAGGAAGTCACTTTTTTGAAAGTGTGTTAAAACGTGTAATTGTTATATGTCAAAAGTCCACGCTGAAGATTTGGTTGAGTTTATGATTTTTGGTGGAATATTTGTTTCTATAATGCAAAAATTTGTTCTAATTATTTTTTGAGTGCAAAATATCAATATTTTTAAAATCGGATATGAAGTTAAACCGGAAAGATAAGAGATTTAATATTTAAAATATTCAACTAATATTAGACTGTCATAAAATCGGTTGAAGATTGAATAAATTAAAGAATTTAAAATTTTATTAAAAAATATTAAAATTTAAAATGTAATAAAAAGGAGGGTCGCAAAATTTATAAAATTTGATTAAATTAACATTATAAAAATTGATTATAAAAATTGGTTTAATTTTTAAAACATTACAAAATACATTTTTAAATTTATATAATAAATTATTTATTAAATTAACGGATATAATATAAGATAAGTATGATAAATTATTTAGCAAATTAACAAATAATTGCTAAGATTATCAAATTAGGTGCACAACTCATGATTTTTAACATTTAAAAGCTTCATAGAGGTTCATACGGGGGCTTTTTCTAACAAGAGGTGGACTTTTGATTGTCGTATAACCTCACCAAGCATGTTCCGGTGCAGCAGGAAGCGTGGGCCATGGTCTTTGAAACTGCTTGCTGGTTCTCTGGAAATGACATAATAGTAGCATTTTCGAGCCGGCCTTTGATTGGTCGGAAGAAGGTCACCGAGTTATCATGGATTAAGTGGGATAGATTGCCCGAGCTAGGATGACGGAGAATTGTGTTTTTCCAGCGCGAAGTCTTCCTGTGGGTACTTTAGTGGGATGGCGTCAATTCTGATGAAGCTATGAACCCTACTACCCAAATGGTTTCCTCCGGGGGTCTAATTCGGGATTGGACCAGGGAGTGGCGCAAAGGGTTCCAACAAACCATCGATAGGGGTTCGCCTTTAGCGGTAGAGTTATGGGGGGTACACTCGGGTCTCACTCTGGCCTGGGCGCTAAGTTATCATCAAGTCGTGGTCAAAGTTGACTCTCTAGAGGTTATTAATATTCTTTTTGCTCCTCTTGAGGGACTGACAGAGGTTTCGATTTTGGTGACAGGTATCCAACAGCTATTGCAATGGGAGTGGACGGTGCGGATCCAACACGTTTTCAGGAAAGGAAACCAGTGCGCAAATAGCCTCGCTCGCCTGGCTGGTGCTTGCAGCTCAGGCCTTTATATCTTTCACGAGCCCCCTTTTAGCGTTCAGGAGCTCCTCCGCAGAGATGCGTTGGGCGCTATGTACCTCAGAGCGTTAATTTAATTTTTTTTAGTGTTGTAGTTTTTCGTGTTGTAAAAAAAAAAAAAAGCTTCATAGAGACATAAGTGTTTAAGTGGATTTTTTTAATACTTGTTGATAAATTATAAGAATGACAAATTAGTCCAAACCCATCAAAATTTGAATTAATAGAATTTTGAGTAGAATCGAGAGATAATTTGAATTAATTTGGTCAAAGTATTAAAATGATGTCGGTTTATCCAAATTTCGATTGAACATTAGAGTAATTGATCATTTGAATCGAGTCAAAAGCGAAAATTTTTCTAAAAGTGAGTTAAATTTATTATTAATCCTAATAAATAATTGTGTGCATAAAAATTAATAGTCAACAAAATACATGTTTTGGATGAGCAATTTAACAAGATAAGGAGTTAAAATGAATTGATAAATTTGGTTTTGTAAGTTTAACATATAGTTATTTCGAGACTATCATATCTAGGTTATTAAAACGAAAGATAGTCTCTAAATACAATCAATTCGAACTTGAATCCTTTAAATTAACAAGTGAAGGAGAAAAAATCCAAGATCCTCGTGACTCTTGTATGTTTGTGGCATAGGAAGATGACAATATAAGGGGCATTTATACTTTACCACATGCTAAATATGGACCATGCAGGAACAGGACAGTGACAAGTGCTTGATAAGGTAACCTGAACGAAAGGTTAGTGTTGGCGTTAGTAAAAGGGTAAGATTTTCTGTTACGTTTCTATCATGTTTTATTATTATTATTTTATATATTCATATAAAAAAGATTTAATAAAGTATCAGAATTTTTTAAAAGATTTTTACTGAGAGTTCTAAAAGGATCTTAATTATGAGAAGATATCTTTAAGTTATTTACACCTAGATTAATTCCTGCTTGAACCGAATAAGTCATTTATAGGAAACAAAACTTTGACTCCAAATTTTAAACGACTACATACACGAAACAGTTCAAACTTACGATCTCATTTAAATCAAAAGAACCCTTGCTAACTTTCCTTGCTAATGATATCGGTAAAAGATTACTTGGGAAGGTCCAAGACCAGGATCAGGAACAGAACCCGAAGCTGAAACTTGACATATCAGGATTGGCGTAAGAAGAGGTAAAGAACAAAAAGAGTGGACTTTCAGCTCTGCGCCAAATTGAGTGAGTCAGAGAGATTAATAGCCAAAGTGTATGTTTCGGTAAAGACACACACAGCTTTTACTCTGGCCCATCAGATGCCTCGCAGGCCCCATTCCAAGCGAGCGAGTGTTCCTTTCTCAATTTTAGGCTTGGTATTAGGTTAAGGGACCAACGACTCTATTTTTATAACTCAGTTTTTATTTTGTCTTGTTAAATTTTATTTATATATTTATGTAAAAAATAAAACAAAATAAAAAATATCATAATAATCACATAAAATCTCATGTAATTAGGTTAGGTTGATTTGAACTCCTAAATTTGAGTTTGACCCAAAAATTAATATTCAAATCAAAGTTATTTTTTTAATTTAAAATTAAAAATGACATTATTTTAGTTGATATCTTCAAGTTTTAGGATATGTTAGTTAAATAGTTTAAATCTAAATTTAATCTAAAGTTTAAAAATAAAATAAAAATTTATTTGATCCAAACTCTAGTCAACTGGTACTTTAAACTAAGTCAACCAACAATTGTTATCCCTACTCAATTCCTTATAGACTTGATAATTTAATTCGATACAATCAAGTTTAAAGTTAATTCAATACATCGTTTTTGACATAGTACGAATGAATTCGTGTCGAATAATTCGAGTGAAATTAAATTTAAGACTAAAGTCGACTCATTTAATAGATAATAACTTTTTTCGAACTTAATTCATTATCACATTAGATTCTTATTTTATATATATAAAAAGGATATAATGTAAATTTTATTTAAGTTTTTAATTTTTGTATCATTTGTTTGACGATATAATGTATTAAATAAATTTTATTAACATAAAAGACAAAGTATATATGTCAATGTTAGAAGACTTAAAAAATAAATTATTTATAATAGAAAAGTTGAAGGTATCGTTTTGCCATAATTTATTTAATAATATGTTTAAATTTTGGTTTTTTTGTTGCAAACGACGTCGTTAACTGAAGTACGGGCAATTTGCCACGTCAGTCAAACAACTGGCGGATACGACACAGCAACATAATCATGTAGCTGTCTTTCATACGGCCAGATCAAGCCGTCAAATACACTTATCTTCACATCTGTAGGGGCCTCATAGCCCATCGGCTTAGCTTAGCTTAGCTCAGCTAGCCTTCCATGTCTATAATCTCCGTCAATTTTAAGGGGTCCAGGACTCCAGAACGTACACCAGTGGACTCCAATACACTAAATGCAAAATTACAAAATCATATAAATCAGAAAGAAACGTCTGCTCTACTCTATTTCTACAGTCTCTGATATATATACATATATATATTATAATTCGATTCTTCTTTCACTGGGCCAACGCTCCTATTACTACAACTACTTCTTATATAGCCTGCAAGGTCCTATTTGATTGAACAGAGTTACGGTACTTTGAGTGAAGAGTGTTCTTGGTTATTCATTATCCTTCTGACGAAGAAAGGAGTGAGGAACCTGAGAGGATATGAGAACTTGTGTGAGTTTCCTTCTAATGGTGTTACTGTTCACTGTTAGTTGTTGCTATTGTAGTGATCTTGAAGCCCTTTTGAAGGTGAAAGCTTCTGTGACTGGTTCAATGGGCTATGGATTAGAGGACTGGGAGGCTTCAGACTCTCCTTCTGCTCAGTGTTACTTCTCCGGAGTTACATGCAACGAAGACTCACGTGTGGTGTCTATGAACCTCTCGTTTCGGTCTCTTCATGGCTCGATTCCTCCTGAAATCGGGTTATTAGACAAGCTCGTTAATCTCACTGTTGCTAATAATAATCTCACCGGTGGACTCCCTCTTGAACTGGGCAAACTCGGTTATCTGAGAGTGCTGAACGTTTCTGGCAATGTCATTGCCGGAGATTTCCCTGGAGGGATCGCTTTTGGCATTTCTCAGCTTGAGGTCCTTGACGTATATAACAACAACTTCACTGGTCCACTCCCAATGGAGCTTGTGAACTTGAAGAACCTCAAGCATCTTGATCTTGGCGGGAACTACTTTTCTGGGAACATACCAGAGTCATACTCCGAAATTCAGAGATTGGAGTACTTGGGCTTGAACGGTAATCAGCTTTCAGGGAAAATACCTGCGAGCTTGGGAAAGTTGAAGAATCTTAAAAAACTGTTTGTTGGTTACTTTAGCAAGTACGAGGGAGGTGTTCCACCTGAGTTCGGGTCTCTTAGTTCGTTGGAAGTTCTAGACATGTCAAGCTGTAATCTTAGTGGTGAGATTCCTGCAAGTTTAGGTCAGTTGAAGCATCTGAACTCTTTGTTTCTACAAATGAACAACCTTTCAGGTACTATCCCTCCTGAGTTCTCTGGTTTGATTAGCTTGCAATCACTTGATCTTTCTATAAACAATCTTACTGGAGAGATCCCAGAAAACTTCTCCAAGTTGGAGAGCATTACTCTGATAAACTTGTTTAAGAACAACCTCCACGGACCAATCCCTGAGTTCATTGGCGATTTGCCAAATCTTGAGACGCTTCAGGTTTGGGGAAACAACTTCACGTTTGAATTACCCAAAAATCTGGGTCGCAACAGCAAGCTCCTTTATCTTGACGTATCTTTTAATCATCTTACAGGATTCATTCCTCAGGACTTGTGCAAAGGAGGTAAGTTAAAGACTTTGATTCTGATGAACAACTTTTTTCTTGGACCATTACCTGTATCACTTGGTCAGTGCAAATCATTGATCAAAATTCGGATCATGAGCAACCTGCTCTCTGGAAATATTCCTCCTGGAATGTTTAACTTACCCTCCTTAACATTGGCTGAGCTGAATGATAACTATTTCTCTGGAGAATTCCCAACTGATATCTCAGGAGATGCCCTGGAACTTAGCTTACTAACAGTTTCCAACAATCGACTTACTGGTAGAATACCTGCCGCAATTCAGAAGTTGCCAAGTTTACAGAGTCTTTCACTTGACAGGAACAGGTTTTCCGGTGAGATTCCCGGTGAGATCTTCGACTTAAAATATCTGGCCAATATCAACATCAGTGGCAACAACTTCAGTGGTGAAGTTCCCACTTCTATTTCGCAGTGTTCATCGCTAACCTTGGTGGATTTAAGTCGGAACAGTCTCAGTGGAGAGATTCCAAAAGGCATAATGAAGCTGAAGGTGTTGAGCATTCTCAATATCTCTCGCAATCAACTTACTGGTCATATACCAAGTGAAATGCGGTTCATGACGAGTCTAACCATTCTTGATCTCTCGTATAATAACTTGTTGGGCTTAATACCAACAGGTGGGCAATTCATGGTGTTTAAGGATAGCTCGTTTACTGGAAACCCCAACTTGTGTACACCACACCGCGTGACTTGTCCGTCTGATGTGATCGAGATGCGAGGTTCCGACCACGGTCACTCGGGCGCAATCAGTTCCTCAAAGTTAATCATCTTCATTATAGTATCTGTCACTGCATTGTTGCTAATACTCGTTACGATTTACAGAATTTGGAAGAGAAGGGTCCAAAAGTCTAGATCCTGGAAGCTTACTGCTTTCCAATTGCTTGATTTTAAAGCTGAGGACGTTCTTGAGTGCTTGAAAGAAGAGAACATAATAGGCAAAGGAGGTGCAGGCATTGTCTACCGTGGCTCGATGCCTCATGGCATCGATGTGGCTATCAAAAGACTCGTCGGTCGTGGCACTGGCCGGAGTGATCACGGTTTCTCCGCTGAGATTCAAACTCTGGGACGAATCAGGCACCGAAACATCGTGAGACTATTGGGATATGTCTCTAACAAAGACACCAACTTGTTGTTGTACGAGTACATGCCCAATGGAAGCCTAGGAGAGCTCTTGCATGGATCAAAAGGAGGGCATTTACAATGGGAGAGTAGGTATAGGATCGCTGTGGAATCTGCCAGGGGACTCTGTTACCTCCACCATGATTGCTCACCTCTCATCATACACAGAGACGTGAAGTCCAACAACATATTGCTCGATCTCGACTTCGAGGCTCACGTAGCAGATTTCGGGCTAGCCAAGTTCTTACAGGACGCGGGTGCATCAGAGTACATGTCCTCCATTGCTGGTTCCTACGGTTACATTGCTCCAGGTCAGTCATACCGAATCATTACTAATCAGAATACTGCGTTGATAGTTCATTACAATCTCTGTGATTAACACCAATTTCTCAAACAGAGTACGCATACACCTTGAAGGTGGACGAGAAAAGCGACGTTTACAGTTTCGGTGTTGTGTTGCTGGAGCTAATAACAGGAAGAAAACCTGTAGGAGAGTTTGGAGATGGAGTGGACATAGTGAGATGGGTAAGGAAAACAGCTTCAGAGCTTGATCAACCTTCAGATGCAGCTTCAGTTCTGGCGATTGTTGATCCAAGGCTTAGTGGGTATTCACTGACGAGTGTGATTCATCTGTTCAAGGTAGCTATGATGTGTGTCGAAGATGAGGGCCCTTCAAGACCAACGATGAGGGAAGTGGTTCATATGCTAACGAACCCTCCTCAATCGGCTCCGAGCCTGATTAGCCTTTGAAAATGGATCTGGCGGATCATACCAGAGTCTTGACTGTTCTGTATTATACATTGTATAGACTCTGTTAATTAGGGTTGACATAATGTGGCATTGGCAATGGGAAGTATTGTTAATTGGCTTGATTTAGATTCTGATTAAAATTTTAAAAATTTTAATTTAATTGAATTTTCGACTTTTTAAAGACATTTGAGTTTTGAAATTTGAGAGATTTGACTTGAAATTTACTATTTTTAAATTTAGGTTTGAAAAATAAATTTAGGTCTGAAATGTATTGACTTAGAATTAATGGTGGCAATGGGTTGGTACCGAGTTTGGTCTAAAATTTTATGATTGCATTATTAAATATATATTTTTAATTTTTTTTAAAAATAAAGTTAGTTTTAAAAAAATATTTTTGAGTTGTGACAAATTTGAATTATCTAATTTTGCAATCGAATTGAAAATTGGAATTTTTTTATAAAAAATAGTTTAAATTTGATTCAAAATTTGGTCGAATGGGGTGAACTTTGTCAACTCTGATCAATTCTTCCGTTCTCGTTTTTTTGTGTCACTTTGTATCCATTCCTATCCATCAATCTATTACGGTCTGTTTGGTTAGCGTCTTCAACATGTAGGGACAGGACATGATAGGACAGGACAGGACAGAAATTGAAGACAGTGAGCTGTTTGGTTGCGGTGGACAGGACATAAAATTGTCTTCGTCCTAAGGACAGAAATGTGTTTGGTTGCAGTGGACAGAACAAAAAATAGTGGTTAATGACAAAAATACCCTTGTAGTGTAATGTATTGGAAAGATGTAATTCATTAGTTATTTCATAACTGTGTCAATATTTATATGAAGTGTATTTACAACTCTAATAACATTAATTATCTTATTAATTATAATTTTTGTTATAACATTTATTCTTGAGACAATTAATATTAATTTTTGTAATAATAACATTTATTATTGGTTATTTTAGAAGTGTATAAATATTTATTTGAAGTTTATTTGCAACTAACATAATATTAATTATGTTATTATTATAATTTGGGTAATCACAATAATTAAAATTAATATGAATAGGAATATTAAGTAAGATTATGTCATCTTCATTATCATTGTAATTATAAAAATTTTATGATTATTATTAGTATTATTATTAATAATTTATTGTTATTATTTTGCTCACTATTATTATTATAAGATAACTAAAATAACATTAATTATGTTGTTATTATTATTATTATGAACATTATTTAGGGCAAAATAATTTAATAAAACATCTAAGCATTCATATAATTGATTACATAATAGGTTCAAATAAGTCTGACAACCAAGAAATCCTAATACATAATAATATAATTAAACATCTAAGCATTCATAAACATTAATTACATATAAGTCTTAAAATTTATTAAGAAAGTTGGTGATAATATTGCCCAAAATTACTCCAATGGCAATTAGTAAAAATGCTTGAGTCATAGCCATTTGTTGCTTTAAAGTAGCAA
>JAOQMQ010000006.1:1040459-1062705 GCA_027563845.1 Erythroxylum subrotundum
CTTTGGTAATGCTGCCTTTGATAGAAATTTTTAGATTGTTGGTCTTGGATGGAGTACTTAATTTCTGTTTGATATGTAAAATTTCCAAGTAGTTCCATTTAATTTGTTTGAAATAGTTGGTTTTAAGCATATATATGGTACTTGGTATTGGATTCATCTATGAACAGTTGACTAGGTACTTGAGAGATTACATGGAAGGCAAGAGACGGATGACTTTGGTATGCATCTTTCTTTCTTTGCATTCATTTCTGGATTGTAAATAACTCTTTATGTCAATATTGCTCTTTTAGTATTGGCTTTTAAGACATTTTGTTTATGCTAATCTTTTCAGATTTTAACAGTGAAACCAGGAGAAGAAGACTACCTTGATACATCTTTCTTACTAAGACAAGCTTCACCCTACATGAATATCAAGTAAAGTCTTCGACCCCTACCCACCAATCCCTTTTAGGTTCAAAATTTTAATTTTCCAATTGTACTTCGTTTCCAATGCTTGTATCAAAGGTTCAACAATGTTGAGGAACCATCCAATTTGGTTCGTACAAAGAGGCATATCCCAACATTGTCTACTGTTCAACAGCCCAAAAGAATGAAATACAACAACAGTGCTGACTCTTATGTGGTATAATATCATTCTGTTCTTGTAACTGCTAATTCTATGTGCCTGTAGTTTTACTTGATACGTTTTTCTTCTACAAATAACAGCATACTTCTCTTGGTATTAATGCAATAGGTGGTTTTGAATGGAGTTGCTAAAAAGTGCCTTGTTGATGGTTGAGACTATTATCTATTGCTTTACATAATTTCTCTTATATTAACTTTATTCTTGGGGCAAAAAATGTTTTGGAGAAATGTTGCAACTATATGTTGACTACTCTCTGGATGTGATAATTAGACTATCTATTACAGCATATTTGTTCATTTAGCATAGACGCATTATTTGGCTGATTTCATGGCTGCACTTAGAAATTGGCTGTTGACGCAGAGAAATATATTGGATTCTGAATCAAGTTTTTCTTTTTCTTGGTTTGCAAGCATATCACATTGTGTGTACCTTCTTTGTTGCATGTTTGTTTATTTCTAAACGCATCTCTGGTCCCTAATTCAATTAGTCATGGAAAAACTATATGATCAAATGAGCTAGTTTGAGGAAACTGTTGGTCTTGGTAATGATGATGTACTCCCCTGCTTTCCTTTCTTTCATGTAACAGTTGCTTCCATGGATTAAAATTTGGAAATTACGTTGTCCCTGCAGACAATATTGTAGTAATTATTGTTCCTGCTGACAATATTGTAGTAATTAGAACTCTTTTGGCTTGTTTCAGATCGAGGAAGGAGAAGCTGTGCAATATAAAAACGAGACTCTCCAAAAAGGTTACACCAAGGGCAGCATTTACTTATATCTTTTGTTTCCACTATCTTTATCCGATGTTTATAGTATCCTTCAAATAGTTTGTTGACTCTGTTAATTATTTCCATATTTCTGTGAAGCACTTAAGAAGACTGGTTTTTTTTACTCTCAGATGCCCCAACTATCAACGAGGACCCTGTTGTTACTTTGCCTGAAAATCTAGACTTTGTCTATGTAGCAAAGAGCGAGATGGCAGATAAGAATAGAAACCTCGAAATAATGCAAAATTTTGCTAAAGCTTTATGGAAGGTCTTGAAGCAATACAAAGAAAAGCTCATGGTAAATTCATGAATGGTATTCACTGCTCAAATTCTTAGCAGCCCTACAATTTTGTAAGCTGCAATTAGATTTGAGACTGGTAGTGAATTCACTGGAAGTTGTGATGATAAATAGGTGGCTGAGAGAGCAATTCAGAGTTTAAATGAGAACATAAAAAATGAGAAGACAAGATACCTTGAGTTGGAAATGGAGTTTGAAGATTTCAAAACATGCTGCACTAGTTCCAAACAAATTTCAGCAGATAAAACCTTAGTGGAAACCGATACTCGAACTGAATCCCTGTGGCCTCTGGATAGCACTGAGCCTAGTACAGTAAATGAGGTAAGAAATTTCACTTTGATTTCTTCCTTCCGTTAACCAGACATATGGGATTCTTTTCTCTTGCTCAACTGATTAATTTTACTTTAGCGGTATGTACACTTGCAATATTGTTTTCTGACCCGTATAATGATTTATAGACAGCACATGATTTTTGTGATATGGCAGGGACACAATGAGGAATCCAAGTGCAACAACATTACTAAGGATTGTGAAACAAAACAAGGAAAAGATGCATATAATGAAGTTCGTAAGGCAATGGTTTTCTTTGTTCTTTTTTTTCTCTTTAGATTCTTAGTTAATGTCAAATCTCCTCTTCATCTTTTAGATGAAAGGAAACATTCACTCTCCTGATCTCAAGTCAGCGGAATGCAATTATACTCTTAAAGAATGTGAACCTAGCAACACAACCTTGAGACACAAGGAATCCAAGTGCAACGACACTAGCGAAACAAGACAGGCAAAGGGTCCATATAGTGAGGTCCGTGAAGCAATGGTCTTTGTTGTTTCCACCTCCATTCTACTGTATTTATGTTCTTAGTTTATTGTCAAATCTCTGAACTTCTGTCTCCATATTTAGATGAAAGGAAATATTCACTCTCCCAATCTCAAGTCACCCAAATGCAATATTACTCGTGAAGAATGTGAATCTAACATGGGATTCGATAAGGATGTATCCTCTCAGGTACTGATATCTAGATCTAATGTCTTTTTTCCAATTCCACATTCTGTAGTTGAAAAAATGTCAAAAAATTACTTAGCATGAGATTAATAGAAAGCCACTAACGTCTGAGGCTTTCACAATTAGATGAAGACAAATTCTGATTCTCATAACCTGGAGTCAGCCTGCAAAAGCACTCCATCAAGGGATTGCGATGTTCCTAGATCTACTCAGGTATATATATTGATTGCTTTCTGATTCATCTTGGTTTATGTAATCCCATGCACGTCTTTAGATTCTTAGTTAGTGTCAAATCTCCTCTTCATCTTGTAGATGAAAGGAAACATTCACTCTCCTGATCTCAAGTCAGCCGAATGCAATTATACTCTTCAAGAATGTGAACCTAGCAACACAACCTTGAGACACAAGGAATCCAAGTGCAACGACACTAGCGAAACAAGACAGGCAAAGGGTCCATATAGTGAGGTCCGTGAAGCAATGGTCTTTTTTGTTTCCACCTCCATTCTACTGTATCTATGTTCTTAGTTATTTTCAAATCTCTGAACTTCTGTCTCCATATTTAGATGAAAGTAAATATTCACTCTCCCAATCTCAAGTCACCCAAATGCAATATTACTCGTGAAGAATGTGAATCTAACATGGGATTTGATAAGGATGTATCCTCTCAGGTACTGATATCTAGATCTAATGTCTTTTTTCCAATTCCACATTCTGTAGTTGAAAAAATGTCAAAAAATTACTTAGCATGAGATTCATAGAAAGCCACTAACATCTGAGGCTTTCACAATTAGACGAAGACAAATTCTGATTCTCATAACCTGGAGTCAGCCTGCAAAAGCACTCCATCAAGGGATCGGGATGTTTCTAGTTCTACTCAGGTATATATATTGATTGCTTACTGATTCATCTTGGTTTATGTAATCCCATGCGCGTACGCCATAATCTTGTGGTCAATATATCATACTTATCCGTTGAGTGTGAATTATTCCAGGGATCAATAAAGCCACCGCTTCCCTTTGGGACAGAAACTGAATCCACCCACCAGCAAGACCATCTTGAAGCATCAATTAATAAAGGGAGAATAGAAACTTTTCAGAAATCATCGAATCTGGAAAAAACAAAAAGGTTGGTTTTCATGTTCTAATGAAGTTACACGTTCGTAAAACTAGATCAAATTTTGTTTATATGTCATCAACATTTCAGCACATATCCAACGTCTTCCTCGTTGATTCTTTTACTGGATGATTGGGGTACATGCCCATGAATCGATTCCTTAAAATGCAGGAGACTTTTGCCTGCCAAGGCCACTTTACTGAGGGACATTACTGCTTTATCTATTGAGGATGACGAAGATAAACCAAAAGTAAGTTTAGGATGCTTAGTTTTTTCCACTTCGGATTGCCATTTTCGATGGAAACAGTTTAGTCAGGATTAGCAAATGAGAATAGAAAAGCTCTTTATGCTCTTATTATTAGGGTACTCATAATAATAGGATCCTACCATTGATTACAGGGAAATAGAGGAGGAAAAAAATTGGCTATAGACGAAACAAAGAGAACCCAGGGCAGCATCTCTCTCATGCTTATACTTGAAAAAAGTCGCCATTTTTGAGAACCCGACACTTCCTTGAAGTTGGCCTTTCATGTACAGGTCTGAAGGGCGTCAGGCATTGAAGTTGTTTGTGATTTTTGGACTGGACGTGTTAAGAATTGTGCAGACTGCCTATGGTGGCATCTCGGCTTAAGCCTTTGTGAATAGTTCAATTTCAAAAGGGCCAGTTTAATTGGGCTCCTCCTTCAAGTGATTGGCCCAAACCTTTTGCTTCATTTTGAAAGTATCCTTATAAATGATTAAAAAATTAAGCTACAGTTGTTTAGTTTAATTTTTTAAGTTTTTCATTCCATTTATTTTAATAATTTTGGTGGTTAAAAATTAATTAGTTTATTGAATAATTATTTAATTTTCGTAAATTAATTAATTTTTATAAATTAATTAGTTTTATTTTAAAATTTTCGTTTTTAATTAAATTTTAAAATTATGATAAATAATGATATATTTTTAATCATATTCTAGAATTTTCAAAATTATTTAATCTTAATTGATTTGATTAAATTTTTATTGTAAAATTTAAAATTTTAAAAAAATTTAAAATTCCAAATACACTTTTTTGTGGCTTTTTAACAGAGGTTGGAATCATTAAATAAACATATGAAATGGATCTGTGGCTTGTCTGGATTGTAGAAATGGCAATGGGTAGGGTTTGGTTTGAGTATTACTCTACTTATATTTATATTTATTAATTCATATCCATATTTATATTCATCAGTTTTTATGGTTTATTACCCATATTTAAATTTATCGGATTGTTCGGGTTTTTGGATATCTATCGGGTTGTATAGCACATAAAAATATAACTTTTAAATAGAAAATATAAAGAGCAGATTTTTGTGAACGTTCCAAATCAAAATTACTTTAATAATAATAAGTCAAGATTTTGATTTGTATCTATTAAAAAATCATAAAATTGGAATAATAAAAATCATAATATCTAGTATAAAGATAACATATATTTTTCATAATTAAGAACTGAAACAAAGACTGAAATATCCAAAGCTTCAAATTATCTTTGCGTGAATTCCGCAACATTCAAAACTTGATCTCCATATCATTTACATTATTGTCATCCTATAAGAAAATAAAATATGATGAAAAAGGTGAGGACTGAGGAGTAAAGTGGGGATTTAAAGTTGTTTCTTCTAAAAAAATATTAATATTTTATTATATTTAACCATAAATATTTAAGAAAAAAAAGAATTAATAAAAAACGGGTAAGATATGAGTATCTATCGGTTCGGGTTATCATTAGACCCATATTTAAATTCATATCTACGTACATTTTTTAGCATCCAGTTAAAATCTATTTAAAATCAATTTTAAATTTTCTTTTTTTTTTTGGTCAGATATTAATCAGATTAAAAATTCCCTGGCATCGCTCCTCGATTGGTTCCGATAGAATGGGGGACTAATCAATGGATTGTTTGATGCACTTAGTGTTTCAATCTCCAGCTCACTCGTCAGCTCAAACTTTCAAAGTTCTTGTCCATTTCTTTTTGTGTTCTTTTTTCTATTCCAAACCTGTCAGACATCTTTTCAGCCTAGCCCTCGCATGACATTTTAGAAGGTCGGCCGACCAACCACAATCCTCTTCTATATTTAAACAATTTAGGAGTTGACTAAAAGTTATTATTTGTACAATTCAAACAAAAAGGAAGACAAAGGTCGCAATAAGACGATTAGAGTTGGTAAACTGGTTCAGGCCAACTTGGTTGTAACTCATGTAAAAGTTTTGAGTTGTTGAAACTTTAACCAATCTTGAATTTAAGAGAGTTGAATTCGGGCCAATTTGAGTCAATTCGAAACCAATATAATATATTAACCAAATTCTAAAATGATGTAATTTTAATTTTGACACAGAAAACTTGAATAGTTAAGAGTTTTTTTAATAACGATGCCGATTAGGATTTGGAAATAAGTTTAATTAGTATCTCACTGTCGTAAAATTTGTTTAAAATTAATGAATTTAAAATATAATTGAAAGAAATTATCTTTACTTATTAAAAAATTGATGTTTAATGAAAAAAGAGTATTAAATGAATATTAATTAATATATTTTGTTTTATAAGAATTTATTAATTAATAAAAATTGATCAATTAATTAATAAATTGATTGATTTTTAACAATGAGAGTTATTAAAGTAAATCTAATCAAAAAGTTGAAGACTGAACTAAAAAATTGGACAATTTAAGATTTTACGATTAAACTGACCCAATTGATTAAGTTTTAATAGATGATGGAAACTTGATCTTAAGGTCCATGAACCCTTTTAGGCTCAAAATCTAAGAATTGCTATGAATTTTTGAACTTGAAAATTTGAAGCCTGAAAGGAATATCTATAGTTAGAACTTTTTTTTTTTGAAATGAAAGAACTCACAGTCGCTATCTTTTATATGCGTACTAGGTAAATTGTCGAATTAACACAATAGCCTACAAATCACGCTAATTAGGTACTTCGCACTAAGCAAACCCTGTATGACAGGCTCGATCAAGAGAGCATATTTAGGGGAATTCGAACACAAGACCTTTTAGTCCTATGACCCCTACTCAACCAACTCGACCACCCTTTAAGGGGTACCAATTTTATTTGATTATCCTTTTTTTGTTAGTTCCTTTGTTATCTTCTTTTAAAATCTAAAGTACATATGAAATAATAAGAAATATTAGAACTAGAGATCTAATTTTAAACTTAACTTGAATTTAGGAAGTTTGACCCAAAATTTTAAAATTTATTCGATTTTATAACACTAGTTGGAATTTTAAAAAATAGAAACAAATTTTCTAATTTTTAATTTTGTTAGAATAACTCAATTTTCTATTCATTTCAATGACATGACAATTTAAATATTACAATTATCTTGAGAATTTTAATAATTTTAAGTTATTAAATAATAAAAATTTATAATTAACATAAATATAATATGTAATAATCACATGACAAAAATATTAATTTGATGTGACTTATCTCGTTATCTATATTAACGAATAACTTAATATCATATTGTTTTTGTTAAAAAATAAAAATTTGAATATTTTTAAAAGTTTTGAATACTATTATAAAATAAATAAAAGATGATTTTTAACAAATAATTTTAATTAAAATAATATTATTCTAAATTTAAATTTAAATCGAATTTCGACCATTTGATTCGTATTGATCCGACTTATTGTAATCTTTACGATTCATATTCGACCCGACTGACTGTAATGTTTAAGAATATTCTACAAGAATACAAACATATGCACGATGTGCGACTCAAATGTAACAGGGACATGGGACGCCTCCCAGGACAGAGATAAGGACGTGTTTGCTTCTTTCCTTTTCAAGTCAGAACTTTGTACAAATTACAAACCTATCCTTTTCACACAAACTCTTTCATTATACAGAGGCCCACATAAAACCATACCCGATTTTGACAGTTCTCTCTTTTTTTTTAATTCAATTTCTTTTATAATAGAAAAAGTTTTGTAAGCGCTTTTAATTTTTTTCATCAATCAAATATTTAAGATAATAGTTAAACAAAGGTTATATGATAAAAAATCCTAAAGTAATTAAAAATTTTAATTAAGTTACCGAAAATTTTAAAATTTAACAATTTAGTTCAAAAACGTTAATTTTTATGATGTGACTAATAGAAGAATATTCACGTGATACCACATTAAAAATAACTTTTTGAGCTAATTTATACAAATTCTAAGATAATATTAAAAATAATAATAATCCGCAGTCGCTATCTTTTAGATGCACATTGGGTAAATTTTCGGATTGACGCAATAGCCTATAAATCAGGTCAATCAAGTACTCCACACTAGACAACTGGCTCGATTGAGAAAGTGTGAATAGGGGGATTCGAACACAAGACCTTTTGACCCCATGCTTCTTACTCCACCAATTCGACCACTCTTTAAGGGGAGTAAAATAATAATTACTAAATTGAAATTGTTAAAAAGTTTGAGACTAAATTAAAAAAATCTTGAAATGTATTAAATTTGTATCTACCTAATATAATTTTTGAATGGTTAAATTTAAATTTGATTAAATAGAATTTAACTAATTAATTTCATATAACATTTATACTGTCATGTGACTCTTGTCATATCATATTTACTAAGTACGAGGTGTTGAGGAGTCCCATAGGTTTGAGTCCCAAGTTTCCCACTCAAACCGAGTGCGGTCGAACCCAGACCAAACCGCTCTCTCGCACGTGCTGTTCAACCCAATCGCCAACTAAAATCCACCAGAAAATCGAATTACGAAACATCTCAAAACCAAGACCAAAAAAAAAAACAAAATTGAAAAACTCACACCCGGAAAGAAATATTTAGCTTCTCTCTCTCTCTCTGGTTCGAAGAAATCGAGCGTTAATGGAGGTTTTTGTGTGGAGAAGAGTAAATACGAAGCTTACACTGAACTTTTAATGCGAGAGAGGAAGCTTGAATTTGAGGTTGAAGATTTTGTTTTTGTAGCGAGAGAGACTCACAGAGTTAGAGACTCTCTTTGTGGAGCCTCGTCTCGGCTAGGGTTTTGTTTCATTTCAGTTCAGTTCGGTGTGTTAATTTATTGAGGTAATCTTCTTTTATCTGTTCTTTTAATGCTTTTTGGTGTAATGATAATTATTTTTAATTTTGCCTTTTTGTGAAATATTTATTGCGTTGCCTTTTTCCTGGATTTGGCCGTATTTAATTTCGTATCTGGCAGCATTAATTATGACAATCCTTAAACTGTCGTGTTTAAGCTTGTTAAATTTCAGACTTGCACTTCTTCGTAGAGACAGAGATAGAGAAATTTAGGGTTTGGTGTTGCATATCTCTTTGTGGGCTTTGAATTCTAGGGTTTGATATTCTCTAGTTATGGTAAGTTCTGTTAGTTTTACTTCTGTGGCTTTTTGAAGAATGTAGGAAATGATAGCCAGTTGAGTTTTTTTTTCGTTTCTTTTTTGAACTGTTGGGTGCGTTAATTTTGAATCCTTTTGGTACTTGATTGGTGTTTCTTCTAACTCAGTCTAGTCCTTGTTTGGGTTTCGTTTTGTTTTATTTGTCATTTTAAGTTTTTGGCAATTTCTGGATTTGGTGTTTAATTGTCTGTGAATAATCTAGAATGTTTATTATCTTTTGGTAATTGATAGATACTGCATAGAATGATACCATTTGCTGGGAAATTATCTTGAAATTGCCTTCCTCTTCAACAATTTTATTTAATCTTTTTGATTGATGGAATGTTATCTGTCTTTAATTGTTCAGCACACGGCTGTGGGTTTTTAGATTATATATTTACTTTGATGTTTCTTGTCATCGTGCTGTCTGATATTAATGCCGTTTTCGGTTGAAGAATGACATGTAACAATTGTAGTGATATAGATAATGTACTTTTAATTTGACACTTGTGACTAAGGTTTTAATGCTTGTAGTGATACTGGCTTTAAAGGTCGGATTTGTTGTATAATTTCTCAGTTTATACATATTAATCGCTTTCTGATCGACACCAATACGCTTGATGTGCAATTTGGATGCATTAATTTCTTATAAGTTGTCATATTTAGAATCTTTAAACATGTGGTAAATAAGAAAGGATGTTTATGCATCTCTAAGAATTAATCATATTGTTTAGTTCGTTAAGGACTTCATTAATTGTGCCTTGCTTTGTATGGTGGTAGTTGACCATGCCAACTTGTTATGTGTGCAGGATCTGATATTCATTTTATTCTAGTCAAGTTTTAGTAGAAATTTCTTCGTGTTATGTCATCATATGCTTGAACTGATTTTATTAGTCCCACTTGTATAAAACAAAGCGGGTGAACTGTAGATGTTATTCGCTTCTAATATTGATTCTATGAGTACTCGTCCTGACAAATCCAACCCGAATTACAGTTGTAAACTTGACTTGTTAACTAGTTCAAGAAAGAGTATACCATTTTGCTTGGTCAGATTGAATCCCTAATTCAGATTCAAAGTTTTGGTGATTAAAGGTACCATACAGCTGTTGATTTTGATCATGGAAGTGGATTTTTTTCCATTCTCTATGACTAGTTCGTCCATCCTGTATCTGATCAACATTATCTTGTGCTATTAGAGATGGTAGAATTATGACCCATAAACACTTTTCCAAACAATTTTTCTGCTTCTAGCTTGTTTCAAAGATGTACTTTTGTGCAACTGTTATCTGCAAATAGGTAACTGCTTGCTATTGTTTTATGGTCGTATTGGAAAGAATAACTTGTAAATTTAGTCCATTGCTTTTCTTGTACAATTTATAATGACATCATCATGCAAAATTTTCTTTTCCTTTTCCACCTTGATTACTTGTTTTTTCTTACCAATATATGACATGACAACTGTAGTTATTGTGCTAATGAACTCACTCACAAATTTGTATACCAGAATGTCACTTGAAGTTGTAATGTGTATTCCTGATGTCAAAGACATTCTTCTGCGTATGTTAACTTGATTCGTTGTTCTATGTGGTTGTCTTTACTTTCTGTTTTCAGCTGCTATTACAGATTAGAACTGTCTGCTTATGAGTTTTATTCTATTTCTTTTTCAGGATATCTTGTAAATAGAATTTTCAAATTGCACTAGATATTTTCATGGAACAGATTGCATAGTGCAATTAAAGGAATTCCTTAATGCTCAGAGGAATGGTATGTAAAGAAATATGACGCTTGAAGATTTTTTTACCCTGACTGAGATGAAAGACGGGCTCACAAGCCCTTCTCGAGTCCAAGAGTTGGTTGCTGTGATGCAGAAGGAGAAAGATTGTATTGTGAAGAACATTGGTGATACAACAAGGCAATGGGCTGCAGTTGCAAGCACTATTGCTGCTACTGAAAATAAAGAATGTCTTGATCTTTTTATTCAACTAGATGGACTCTGTTTCTTTGGTACATGGTTAAAAGATGCTCAAAAGTTTGCGAATGATACAAGTGATGGCTTTGTAGAAGAATCAATTACTGCACTTTTGCGAGCTCTGGAAAAGCTACATATAGACAAGGAGAGGTCAATTTCTTCTGGAATCTTTATCACTGTTAATAATCTTCTTGATCACAATTCCTCTAGGGTTCAGGACAGAGCGAGAGCTCTTTTTAATAGCTGGAAGGGGGGTAAATTAAGTTATTCAATGTCCAATGATGGTCATGGTGCTGCTGAAGTTCACACGAGTGACAACAATGAGAAGAGCAAAACAGAATCTGCTGTAGCCATTCCTCCTTCAAAAGGAAGTGATGATGAAGAAAATAATACAACAGAACCTGAAAGGGTTGAGAGTTTGCAATCAAGAAGCTCAAGTTCTCTTCGAGTAGAAAATGTAGAAGATGTACAGGTTCAGCCTCCTGTTAACAACCATCTTTCTCCGATGATTTTAGATCACAAAAATGAGGAGGGTAGATCACCTAATACCACCTCTATTATATCATTCTCAGTACAAGAGAGTCCAGTAAAGGAAAAGCCTGCCCTGAATTCTTCAGAGTTAACCTCTTCTGCTGAAGTTTCTAGTTTTACAGTTCCGAATGGACAAAAAGATGAAGAGGAGTCAGATTCTTTTAAGAAGCCTGGTGTTTTCCAAGATCTAATAGCTTCTACTGCTGTTAAAATCGAAGCTGGTGCTCCTCCTGGATCTGATGCCTCTAGTGCTCAAGAGCAAACAGACTCTGTTTTCCAGAGCAACGCTGATGATATTGGAGCTGCAAATCAATTTAATGACCAGGTGCTTAAGCCTACAGCCAACAACAGCAATTGTTCTACTGAAACTGTGGCGAACTTTTCTGAAAAGGACAGTAGGTCGGATCAATCTGACGATAGTAGTGGTCATGCATCACAGACAGAAGATACTGTACCTGCTGATGATGTTGGGGAGCATTCTTATGGAGATGATGTTATGGTAGACACTTCTGATTTATCCAAGTTGACCATAGACATTCAAAGTTCTAATCCAGTTGACAGGACAAAATCAGACATTGAGCTTGAATATGGTATTGTTGATGCCCTAGAAGTAGCTCGACAGGTTGCTCAAGAAGTGGAGAGAGAAGTGGTTGACTACAAAGAACCATCTTGCAGCTCTTCTTCAGGGAAAATTATGAATATACCAGGTAGCCCGGATTCGATAAGTGGAAATGAGGAGTTACCCTCTGCTGTCGCATCAGATGACATGTCAGCCAGAAACCATACACCTGTTGAACATACTGAAGAAGAATGCCAGTTAGGTAATCCAGATAATCAGGTTGCTGGGACAGAAAATGGAAGTCAGGAGTTAGGATCTTTGACTGAATTGACTCAAGAACAAGAAGTTCATTGCGAGAAAGGTCCATGTAACTTTGATCTGAATCAAGAAGTCCATTCTGATGATGTGGAGCATTCTATGAATCCCATCTTGACCCCAGTATCGGTTGTTTCAGCTTCAAGGCCAATGGCAGTTTCTGGATCACCTGCAGCACCGTTGGAGTTTGGCGGAACTCTTGGATGGAAAGGCTCGGCAGCTACTAGTGCATTTCGTCCAGCTTCTCCACGGAAGATTTCTGATGGTGATAAGACTGTTGAGACTGATGTCAGCAACAACAGTTCAAAACAGAGACATTTTTGCCTTGGTATTGATCTCAATGTGGCCGAGGATGGAGATGAAAAACTCATGGATGTAACTTCAGAAAGACAATTTTCAGTCTCATCTGGAATCAATTCTGGGGAGTCTTCTTTAGAGTTGGGTCCAACAAGATCAGAGAGGCCCAATTTGGATTTAAATCGCATCAGTGACGATGGGGATGCACCACCAGCAAATTTGAGGATGGAGGGACGAGTTTATTTCCCACTGAATAGCTATCGCAGCCCATCTCCTGCCTCTTCATCATCCACAATGCAGCCTTCAGTAAGGAACTTCGATTTAAATGATAGACCCTTTTTCTCAAATGATTTCTCAGATCAAGGACTCTATCATGGCAAATCTCCCCAAAATTTAAGTGCATATAAAGGAAATAGACCGAGCGATAATGTTGTTTCAATTTTCGGTACCCGAGTGGAAGTGGGTAGTAGAGTGGAAGCCAGGAGAAAGGATCTTAGTCCTCAGATAATATCCTTTCCAAACTGTCGGTATCCAGACACATCAGTGGATTCTAATGTTGCAAGAATGGGAGGTCCGCTGGGAATGGTCCCTTTGATGTCATTTTCACATTCTCCTGTTTTGGGATACACTGGATTGCCATCGGCACCTACTATGTCCATCTCCGGGGCTATGTGCGGACCTGGTAGTTCAATCCCTTCCATGGTTGATTCAAGGGGAGCCCCTGTCATGCCACAGCTTATGGGATCTGCATCTATTGTTCCACCATATGCCCAGCCACCGTTTGTGATGAGCATGACTGATGCACCCCTTGGTCTAAGTATTGCAGGATCCTCACGCTCTAACTTCGATCTAAATTCTGGTTTTGGGGTGGATGGAGGAAGTACCGGAAGCTTGAGGCAATTTTTCATGCCAAATCAAGGTAGGTCATTCAATGCCAGCTCCCAACTGTCGTCCAGCTCAGGAGTTGGTGAGAAAAGGAAGGAACCGGATACCGGGTGGGAACCCTTCTCGTTACAGCACAAGCATCCACAAACTCCCTGGAGGTAACTTTTACAACTATCTTTGGAAATCTGATCAAGTTGATTGTTGGAGAAAGATAATTCATAATGCAAGTATGATTAATGAGAGAGGGAGTATAACTGAATAAAACCAGGGAGGTTGTAATGTGATTCTTGAGATTAGTCTCAAAGTGAAGATAGGATTTTATTTGTTTCAGTCCTGGTCTAGTTTCTTAATTTACCTTAGGTTGTTTCAATCACAGAAAGCTTCTTAAGTGTTAGCTGTAATTGCTCTTCGTTTTATAGAAAGAAAAAGTTGAAGGAAGTCATTTCTAAACTTGTTCTAATTGGACGTGATAGGATTAACAGTAAAAAAATTTATATATCAAAATTAATAATTTTTCATAATTTGATTTGAATTAATAAATTAACTCAAATTATTATTTTTATATGACCTTAATGTTATTAAAACTTATCAATTTACAGAAGAATTACTGAAAGTTATAGAAGGTCCGTAGTGCTGTAATAATGAGGGACTTGAACCACCTAAAGCAGGCTCAAGTCTCCTCAAATAGATGCTTTAGTAGTATTACTTAAACTAACATTATTTTAAATGACAAATTCAGTCTATTGAGGCTAATTTTTATAATCGAATTGTGCTCAAATCCTATCAACCCAATATTAATTATTTAATTTCAAAGAAGTGAATTTTAAGAATAACAATGGGCTTGGGCTTTTGGCCCGAGGCAAAAGACAAGCTTGAGGCCCTTGACTTGGCCCAAATCATTTTTAATTAAAAATGTGAAAAATGACTTCGTTTTATTAATACATGTTGAGCTAAGGCTAAGTCAGGTTTGGACAACTCAGACCTAAAGCCATCTCTAGTGAATTCTCATAAATGGAGAGCGTATCCCTGGGGCTTTGGCTATGGTCATTCATTCATATACTAATGATACGACCGATAAGCCAACCTCTGGCATGTTAAGCCTTGGTTTTTGGGGGTGATTGTTCATTAATGGACTGATGGATGGAGAAAAGCACAAGGTGACATACGAAACGAAAATAGGTGAATTAAGCCCTTAATTTTCTTGCAAATCTAACCATGGGAATATACTTCAAGCAAATTTTAATGGATGGATAGATAGAGAAAAACATGGAATGATACACAAAAACAGAATCAGAAACAGGTAAATTGATCCCTTAGTTTTCTTGGAAATCTAACCATGGGTAAATCTTTTACAACACTTTTCTTTTCCTATCCGCTCAATACGGCTGGCAGTAGATTAGGCAAGCCCGATTTTGTTTCTCGAGAGAAACAGTCCAAATGCAGCCCAATCAGGCTCTAAAAACCTAAAACATAATCAAGTCGAACCAAAGAAAAAAATGTCGTTTCTATGTAACTTACCAAAATAACATTATTTTACCTAAACATGTTTAGACCGTGTCAATCTTTCAAATTTGAACCAAACCAAGTCAACTCAAGTTTAATCCGTTGGCTTCTGGACATTATGTTTCTAACCATAAAATACAACCTTTTTACAGGAAATAATAACCAAATCTACCCTACTCTTCTGCAGCAGCTTTCAAACATTCCACATCTAAGTTCTTCAAGTTCATCGTGTCTAATGGTAGTATGAAATAAGAGAGAAAACAATACATGAAATAATGGAGGACTCTTAACAGGAGTTCAATCTAAAACTGGAAAAACCTGGAACATAACTTCACAATCAGGCGATCAAGGAAACAAGAAATAATCAGTGCTTCCCACAGGGAATCAACGATTGCTTCAATCGTCTTTAATGCAATAGCAAATATGCAAATAAAAGCTGAAGAGATCATTGAAACAATCATTGTCCATAAACAGCCATGGCTGCGCGTTGTATCTTTTCTAGGGGCAAAATTCTGTCAGACTTGCCCAAAAGCTATCAGGACCAATACTCAGCTCACTTTGCTATGCTTAGCTACACAAAACAAGCTATCGAGGCCATGAAAATTCCTTGTCCCAAAACTCTATAAGTGTATATAAACCATATGACACTGCCTAACACATGCAAAATACAATGAATATCATATGATTTCATCTAGTCCAAGTATTAACAATTAGCTTACGCATAACAAGCACAGTAACATTTATTTACCCTAAGGTGGAATGGAGAAATTTCCACTTTATCCAATCGTGAAAGGACATGACTGATGAAATGTTCAGAAACCAAGTAAGCAAATGCAACACTATTATAGACGGTTAACTTGCATGCATAATCAACGGGAACCCAGACTGTCTCCTCAGAACTACAAGCCCCACTTACAGAAGCTCCAACCCTCTTCTTCTTCCCCTCCTCATATCATCCATTGGCAACTCTAACCTGCAAACGGCACATGAATTCCTTGAAACTAACTCTATAAGTCTATCCTAACAGTTAAGGAAGAGATCCAAACTATACAACAATGAATGACACATTCTTTCACCAAGTTTAAGTAATAACAATTAGATTTAAGCATAAAATGCACAGTAAACATTTATTGACATTATGGTGAAATGGAGACAAATTCCACTTATCTAATCCCAAAAGGACATGACTGATGAAAGTTTCAGTTACCAATAAGCAAATGCAACATAATTATAGATAGTTGATTTGCATTCATAATCAATTGGAACCCGAACTCTCTCCACCAGAACTAGAAGCCGCACTTATAGAAGCTCCAACCCCCTTCTTCCCCTCGTCATATCATCCATCGGCAACTCAACCTGCAAACAAGACATGAATTCCTCGAAAATTCTATACAAAACTTAATCACATACGCTTTCATCTAGTCTAAGTAACAACTAACAACAATTAGATAAGCATAACAGACGGAGTAAGCACTACTTACATTCTAATTCAGGTGCTAATGGAGACAAATTCCACCTTATCTAATCCCAAAAAAAAATACATGACTGTAGAAACGGTTCAGCAACCAAGTAGACAAATGCAACACAATTATAGATCGTTAACTTGCATTCATAATCAATAGGAACCCGAACCATCTCCACCAGAACTAGTAGCTCCAACCCTCTTCTTCCTCTCCTCTTCGTACTCGGCATCATCCGTCGGCAACTCAAACCTGCAAACAGGACACGAATTCCTCGAACCCAACCATGGCATAATACAATGCCCGTGATACCCATGTCCACAAGGTAACTTCGTTTCAGTTTCACCCACATTAACCATATCCTTGCACACGGCGCCTACAACAAGATTACTCTCCGGCGCGATTTTCACCCTTGGCAACGCCACTACCGCTTATTTCGACGCCGGCGGAGCACCTCTCCGGTTGGGGTCGCATTGTCTCGAATTCAAAGACGAAGACCGTCTTGGCGCCTTCTCATGTCTTCGTCGTCGTCTTCCTCAACCTCATTACCGGATTGATTTAGACTATCTCGATCTTCATTTCTACTCTCCTCGTCCTCGCTCTCTCCATCTTCCTAGTCGTTATCCCACCCGTTGAGCTCGATCCTCAGGAAATCGTCGGTGGACTGCGGATCCGCGAGTCTGCGAAGCATCTTTCGGTAATAAGAACCAGAAGTTGAATTTTCGGCCTGATCGGAGGTGAGTGACCATGTATCCGAAGGTAGATTAGAGGTTTGGGGTATTAATTCAACAAAACCATTTCTACACTCGCGGCAAACGACGATGGTTTCTGGGGTATCGACGGCGACGCGTTTATTGCATTGGTGCCACCAGAATTGCAACGTTTCAGCGTCCGAAACGGGAGTCGTCGTCGGAGAAGTGGTTCCGGCAACCGGGCCGATGACACCCCGACCGGGATAGAAGTTGCCGAGACATCGTTGGGAGAGAACTTTTGGGGTTTTGGACAACTCAAGCTCAGTTCAAGTTGGTAGTTACAGTATGTGGAGGAAAATTCTGGTGTTTCTCTTGTGACGTGTACCTTTGCAGTTACAGTATGTGGAGGAAAATTCTGGTGTTTCTGTTGTGACGTGTACCTTTGCATCAGATCCGTTGGATTGGAATTGGACTTTGTTTCTACTCGTCTTTATCAATGACTACCTATGGTCCTTTTTTTTTATAACAAGAACTACAAAACGACATACTAATTCTGCTGATACAAGAAGTAGGCAACCTGTCTCTATAGTTAAAAATTTTATAAATAATAATATAATTATTTAATTAAATTCAATTTTAATTAATATAATTAAAATTTAAATATTTAAATTAAAATAATATAAGTGGAAGGTGAATTTCCACTTATCCATCTTTTGGTTGGATAATGTAAATAGGTTTCAAGGTGCTATAATTGGGCTGGAGTCTTCTAGGTTTCAATGCTTGAAATTGGAAGGCTGTGTTCGGACCAAAGCTTCCCGACGTGTCATAATCATATACTCATGAGTTAAATACAAAACCAACCACAAGAAAACACGAGCTTCTGTCGGGATTGGGCGCTTTTATTATTTTTTCTACATAATATATAATTAATACTTTCACCCTAAATTAATATCATACATTATATGTTTCAAATAATATTCACCCAAAAACAAAGAGTTTCAATAAATTTGAAACACTTATGTTAACCTTTAAATTTTAATTTATGTATTACACGAAGTTTAATAAAATATTATTGATACAATAATTTAATTTAATATTTAAATATATTAAATTCGATTTAAATTTAAAATAATTATAATAAATTAAATTAAATTAAGTCAAATTTAAAAAATTAAATTAACTTTTTATGTCATTAATATTTTGGCCAGAATAGTAATTTAGTCCTTAATGTCTTAAAGCTTTCAAAATGAACCCTAACATTTAGAAAATGTTCAAACTAACTTTTGATTATACAAAATTACTTGCAAAATTTAGCCTTAGTTAGGGACTATTTTGAATGTTTTTTAAATGTTAAAATTTATTTTGAACGTTTTACAAACATTAAAATTAATTCTGAACATATTGAAATGTTAAAGTCTAACTCAAATTTTACTATAAATATTGGATTCTCAACTGCTCTTTTTACCTTAATATTTAATTAATTTACGTTCATGTAAAATTTACTCGAAGTTTTTCTAAAAATTGAAAGATAAAAAATTAAAATTATTAAAAATATGTATAATAATATTTACTTTAAGTATTCACAATTTCCATGTTCTTACATTGACAAATATAATTGACAGTTGGAAGCTTTCTTTTTTTGGCGGTAATTATTTATACATATCCCCAAATTTCTAAATTGAAAAGAAAAGAAAAAAAAGCAAAATGGCTACACAATAAAGCCTTTCTTGTTCGTTATTGATTCGTTCCTCTTTCCATTTCTCTCTAGTTCGTCCGTTCCCTTCTCAGAAAGCGTGTTGTTGTTGTTGTTGTTGAAGATGGCGGTGGTGGTGGTGGTGTTGAGGAAGTCTGAAACGGACCTGAGACGCCGGTGACCGGACCGCCACGCCGTGCCAGCAAATACCACCCTTACACATCTCGTGAACGTGGATATGGTGATCCCGCGAAATCGTATACGTGGCCTTACGAGACACGTCCCACGTCAGCGTCCCAATCAAGATTAAACCCACCACAGTACTCGACAAAACCAGCACAAACCCACAGCTGAAGCTCCGCTCACAGACCAACCCATACGCCTTGATCACCGCGATCACCGCCACGTAAATCACCGTCAGATTCGCTATCACCGCATCGGATATCGCCATCCCGCCGTCACTCTTAACCCCTCCCTCCTTTCCTCTTCAATTCCGACCCATAAACAACAAAAGACCGCAGCGGAAGTGAGGAAATCGGGTGTGTGTAGTAGAATAAGAAGCAAAAGGAGTGAGCGAGAGAGATTTTAAAAAGCTTGGTTGGTCTTGGGAATGTCGGAGTGGGTTTAGTTTAAGAGAAAGAAAAGAACACGCCGGTCTATGAAAAAATAACGAAAAAGAAATGGTTTTGGTGCTCAGCCCATTATATTGTGCTTATCCTCCTCCCCTTGCGAACTAATAAAACATCCAAAAGGCAAATTGCCAGCTTCAGGTCTATTAAAAAATCTAAAATTTACTCATAAGTGTATAATCTTTTAAATTTTATAATATGCTACCAAAACTTTAAAATAATTAATTTTTTAAAACTCATATAAATTATATAATTTTTGAATTTGTCTTATTTATAATATTACAATGTACTTTAGAATTTTTAAAATAATATTGATAATATTACGTAATATTATAACTAAGTGATTTAGGCTTATTAATTATCAATGTGATTTTAAAAATATTTTCAAATATTAAATGAAAATATATTTTCATTTTAACATGAAGTAAATTTTATAAATATTATTTTAATAATATTAAAATAAAAATATGATATAGGAAATAAGGATGTAAATTTTTATGAAAATTATAATAATAAAAATTTATTTAGACTTTTGTCACATTTAGAAGTGTAAATTGCATATTCAGTCCATCTAAAATTTTTATACTCAAAAGTGAGAATTTACGCGTCACTTTTTGATTTGAGATATTTCATTCTTGCATACGTGGCACTAGTTTCAGTTTTCTTTACTTCTACTTTTTTTTTAGTATATAGTACAGTTCTTGACCTACTACTTTGATGGGATTGATGATTGATCAGAACGTCGTCCCTTATCTGTTCATTGACATGATCCTTTTTTGTTTTTATGAAAGGGTTCATTGGCATGATTAGAACCGTCTAGCCTTGGAATCAAAATATTTTATTATCTATAATCTTGTAAATTTTATTTTTTAAAATAATATATTTTTAAAGTTTTATATTTTAATGCAATTTTTTAAATTATAAGTAAATAAAATTTTAATAAAATATAACTTAAATTTTTATGTAGTAAATAAACAATAATATAAGTAGATAATAATTACTTGAAATGAATTAATATCTAATATAATTAATTATATTGAAAGCTCCGCTTAAATGCGGAATCTTGAGAAACTCACTAATACACAATCTTAATCATATTACGTAGAAATGATGTTTTCGATAAATCCACAAATAATATAAAATAACAATAGCATAAAATATAAATAAATACATATAAATAAAATATAAAAATGCATATACTAATTATTAAATTTTTAATAATATCATTTAATTAAAATTTTATAATTGGTAACTGTGAATTATTCGATGGTAAATTCTAACACTAAATAAGAGAAGGATAGGTCAAGATTTTTTTGTTTAAATTTATTTTGTTAAAATCTGATATAGACTTTAACATGATATATGACATCTTACATTTATCATAACATAGCTTATGTGGCTTGTTACGTTAGTTTTGTTAACAAAAACATTAATGTCCGGTTATATTTGACAAAAATTATAAATTCGGGTATTTAATTGTCGCTTTTTAAATTTTCAACTATAATTATAAAATTTTATAAAGTTTTTAATTTTTTAATAATAAATTAATATGTTGGCACCCACCTTACAACAACTTTGTTTTAGGAATTGCCCACGGTTTGGGTACAGTGGACTGTCCCTTTTAGAGTTGAATTGCTTTGAATAAAATTTATTTATTTTAGCTTATTTCACTTTCAATTTATGGTAAGGGGTCCTAGTTTCATTAAATAAGTGGTCCTTTAGTGCAGTTTGTTTGATGTGGTGGCTTGTCATCCCTCCGTGTTACCAAATTTTCGTGACCTTTGCTCATGCGTAAAAGCTGCTTCCTATCGTATTCAACTTTTGGTGCTAACCAAATAGGTAACACCATTATTAAGAGACTCAATCAGAGTTATCTCTTCCCTTTATCCCGAATGTTCGTCTTTCTTTAAGGGCATCTCCAACTAAGGCATCAAAACATTAAATTTAGTGTTTTGGTGTAAAAAATTCACTCTAATCAAGACATCAAAAGTACACACTAAAATGGTGCAATTAATAGTAACACATCAAATTTAGTGTGTTACTATTCATTACACAAAAGTACAAAAAGACAACTTTATCTCTTTACTTTTTAACATTTTACTTTTATGTCTTTTTCTCAAATTGATTTATTTACATAATTTACTTTGTAATTAAAGTTAACATATTTATTACTTTATACAAAATATATCATTATAAAAATCTTATTGAGACATTTAAAACGAGACTAATATTGAATATAATATTAAATTTATTTTAAATATTTATTTAGAATTCTTATTTATAAGTGTTATAAATTCATTAATAAAATATGTTAAGAACAAAAAATAATTTTGAAATAAAAAGTACATAAATTTAAACCACACCATTGATTTTAAAAATTAAAACTTAACAAGAATTCCTTGCTAGCCTCTGAAATTAATATCAATAGAGATGATACAGTTATATTTCAAGAATTCCTTGCTAGACATAGGCAAATTAGAGATAAAGAAGCTCATTATGAACTTCGTAATGTACTGATTGAACATTTGTGGGAA
>JAOQMQ010000006.1:1068379-1082219 GCA_027563845.1 Erythroxylum subrotundum
AAATTAATATATTAAATAATTAAATAATATATATCTAAATAATAGTAAATGAAATTATGAAAAGTAGAAATAGAAAAAATAATGTAAGAAACAAAAAATTAAAAAAAAAACGAAAACAAAAACAATAAAGTATGGGCCAAAAGTTCAAAGGCTTAGTCTTTGTCTTTATATTGGCCCAAACCTAATCATAGCACAATTGGTCTTGATAAAGAACAAGAGAAATCTAAATCTTCACAAATCTAACCAAAGGGCCCAATGAACTTCATAGCCTATGGCCTATTGGAGGATTTTTTTTTTCTTCACTTGTGATTTTATTTTCTTAGAGGATTCTGGAAATCTCAGTCTGTCCACGTCGAACAGAAACCAATATCCAATAAAATCTCGCCACGCAGGACACACACTTCACACTTGATCGTCCATCGTGGCAACGTAAAAACCGAATCAGAGCGGTCATCTGCACTGAGAGGTCAAGTCGTCTCGGTGGGACCGTCCATACATATAAGTTTCTCCACAACAGCAACCAATAGGGTTCATCCACGTCGCACTTTGTCACTGCTCACCCGACAGATCCTCCACTCTGGCAGTGCTAAACCAATCAAAACAATCTCGCAAGACCTAAAACCGTCTTCCAGTTAAGTAGACACGAGAAATGAGCCAAACCATCTCAAGTTCTCTGAAAGCGCTCCACTGAAAGAAGCTGTTAAGCTACTGGAAACTAACAATGAGGAAGTGGACGATCCCTTCCCTTTTGCTTCTTCTTTGCTTGTTCTCTTTGATTTCAGATCAGGGTATGCGCAATTTTTCTATTTGTTCTAAATTCTCTGGATTCCTTAAACTTCTTCTTCTTCTAGATTCGGTTTTCTCTGAGTTTTTGTTTGGATCTGTGTGTACGTAGGCTGGAAGTTACAGGCAAATGCAGAGGAAGATTCAGAAGACGTCGCCGATCTTCCAAAGGTTGAAGAGAAACTCGGTGCTGTTCCACACGGCTTATCGACTGATTCTGATGTAGCGAGGAGGTACGCTTGCTTTAATTTTTTTTTTTTTTTTGTGAATTATGATTGGAAATGCATGGTTGGAACTTATCTGGATTTTAGAATGTACGTGAAATTTTGGAATTATGTGTATTTTTTTGGCTCAGAGAAGCGGAGTCGATTTCGAAGAGATCGCTTCGTAGTAACGCGGAGAAGTTTGAGTTCCAAGCTGAGGTGTCTCGGCTGATGGATATTATTATCAACTCTCTTTATAGCAACAAAGATATTTTCCTCAGAGAGTTGATATCTAACGCATCTGATGTAAGGATAATGTAGTGTTTTTAAGCTAAATTTGAAAGTTGGTTGTCATTGCCCGAATTTGATTAAAAAATTACACTGGTTGATTTTCAGGCGCTGGATAAAATTAGATTCCTGTCTCTTACTGACAAAGAGGTTTTGGGGGAAGGTGACAACACCAAGCTTGAAATCCAGGTTAATGGCACTTCGCTTTCTTTTATTAGTGGCCCAATACTCTAGAACGTAAGGGTAGTGACTTGTGTATTTAAACTTTGATGGGGTGAATGCAGATAAAATTGGACAAAGAAAAGAAACTTCTTTCAATTCGTGACAGAGGTATAGGTATGACGAAGGAGGATTTGATCAAGAACTTGGGAACCATAGCAAAGTCAGGAACTTCTGGTAAGTTTTATTCGTACGGATCAATACGTTTGCTTATGAAACTTCTAATTGGGTTAAGTTATGAAAAATGCTTATCAAAGTTGTTCTCTAAATGGTGCAGCATTTGTGGAGAAAATGCAAACAAGTGGAGACCTCAACCTCATTGGACAGTTTGGAGTTGGGTTCTACTCTGTTTATCTTGTTGCTGACTATGTTGAAGTCATCAGCAAACATAACGATGATAAACAGTATGCCTCTTCTCTAATATAGTTTCTCTGTTTTAATGTAATTGGTAACTTAATTTTGTTGCCAGTTTGGAAGTGTAACTTGTACATTGCCTGTGTGTTTTTAGGTACGTATGGGAATCAAAGGCTGATGGAGCATTTGCAATATCTGAGGACGCATGGAATGAACCATTGGGACGTGGAACTGAGATTAGACTTCATCTTCGGGATGAAGCTGGAGAGTACTTGGAGCATAGCAAACTGAAGGTGGGTATGCTAATGTATTTGTTCAACAATGATCCATTATATTACTATCTGAGTGTTCAATTTTGGTGCATAAACACGGGTTTCTTTTTGGTGAATATTCCGGTCGCCTTTGTGGATGGTACATGACTGATAAATTTTTATTTTATTCCTTTGTAGGATCTAGTGAAGAAGTATTCTGAATTCATTAACTTCCCGATACATTTGTGGGCTAGCAAAGAGATTGATGTAGAGGCTCCAGCAGATGACGATGAATCAAGTGATGAAGAAGAAACATGTATGTGTTCTTTATGGTTTATCATGTATTGTAACCGCTGCTATTTGTGGGACACATCACTGCAAGGTCAATCTTGCTTTTTGGCTGCCTGATGCTCAATTCTTTGTTGATAACAGCTGAAAGTAGCTCTTCTGAAGAAGAAGGGGAATCTGAGACGAGTGAAGATGACGAAGATAAGGAGGAGAAGCCCAAGACAAAAAAAGTTAAGGAAACTATTTATGAGTGGGAACTTTTGAATGATGTTAAGGCTATCTGGCTGCGGAATCCAAAGGAGGTTACTGATGAAGAGTACACAAAATTTTATAATGCTCTAGCAAAGGTAAGCTTTTGTAGTTTGGTAGCTGCAGAAAGATTAAGAATATTTCATTGATCAGTTTATTGATCGGTTGGTTGCACGGTTTCATTTGTTCTAATGTGTATTTTTTTGTTTAACAGGACTTTAGAGAGGATAAACCTATGGGTTGGAGTCATTTCAATGCAGAAGGTGATGTGGAGTTCAAGGCTGTATTATTTATCCCACCAAGGGCTCCTCATGATCTATATGAAAGCTACTACAACTCTAACAAATCCAACTTGAAGCTGTATGTTAGACGGGTCTTCATCTCTGATGAATTTGATGAGCTTTTGCCCAAGTATCTGAGCTTCTTGAAGGTATTAGATTAGTTTAGAGAAGTTCTTTTCATTCTTCTAAACCATGGTAGAGGAGATATCAAATTTTAAACCATAATCTTTTGGACAGGGTCTTGTTGATTCTGATACACTGCCACTCAATGTATCAAGAGAAATGCTTCAACAGCACAGCAGCTTGAAAACAATAAAAAAGAAACTTATCCGAAAGGCACTTGATATGATCCGCAAAATCGCAGATGAGGATCCTGACGAGGTTAACAATGACAAGAAAGGTATTTCTGTAACCAATTCACTGGGGTGTCAGTAATTAGCTCTCTTGTTTCTTATATGTATACACAATGTTGCATTTCAGTGAAATTTTGTTGGTGACTTCCGATTCACTACTACCAGGTCCTTCTGGTTTATGTTTATATGAAATGAAATAACAACTTAAATTTCTGTCTGTAACCCATCATGCGCTTTTTAACTATGATATGGTTTAGAATTCTGGTGTTGGCTTTGTTTCTGACAATTGTGTCTTAACGTAGTAGATGGAGATACGGAGGATTCTATTGACAATGAGAAGAAAGGTCAATATACTAAGTTCTGGAACGAGTTTGGCAAATCTATCAAACTTGGTATTATCGAGGATGCAACTAACAGAAACCGCTTGGCAAAACTTCTCAGATTTGAAAGGTAGCTGTTCTCCTCAATCTTCATTATCTTCTGTTAGCCAACCGAAAGAGGGTGGATCTTCTGATACTTCATTGATGATTTATTTGAATTCGCACATGTACAGCACAAAGTCAGATGGTAAATTGACTTCACTTGACCAGTACATCTCCAGAATGAAGTCAGGGCAAAAGGACATATTCTATATAACAGGGCCAAACAAAGAACAATTGGAGAAGTCTCCATTCCTTGAGAGGCTAAAGAAGAAGGGTTATGAGGTAATTTCTTGACGTAACTAAGAAGTGTCATGCCTTAAAAAGCCCTCGATTTTTCACATTGACATTTTTGGGTTGAAACACTTTTCAGGTTATATTCTTCACAGACCCTGTTGATGAATACTTGATGCAATATTTGATGGACTATGAAGATAAGAAGTTCCAGAATGTGTCTAAAGAGGGCCTGAAAATTAAAGACTCCAAAGTCAAGGAGTTGAAGGAGTCATTTAAGGAGCTCACCAAGTGGTGGAAGGGTGCTCTTGCTACTAGTGAGAATGTGGACGATGTCAAGATCAGCAATCGTTTGGATAACACACCTTGTGTAGTTGTGACATCAAAGTATGGATGGAGTGCAAATATGGAGAGAATTATGCAGTCTCAGACCTTGTCCGATGCTAGCAAACAAGCATATATGCGTGGCAAGAGAGTGCTTGAAATTAACCCCAGGCACCCAATCATCAAGGAGCTACGGGAAAGAGTGCTCAAAGACCCTGAGGTATTATTTACTATAACTTTCTTTGAAATTGCATATGCTAGTAGACAAGACATTTAGGGCAAAGATGAGATTACATCTGGAGATGGCAATGGTTTGGACTGGGGCTAAATCTTTTTATCGGCCAGAACTAAAAAGCCTTGGTATCAGCCTTCGCTTATCCACGAAGCATTAATCCAGGATTTGTCTGGACTGCGCCATCCTCGCGGCCGCCGCTCAGGCGTCCCCGACCCTGTGACTCTGTCTTTAGATTTTTAATGCTTTCGCTTCCCTGTAAACAAAAAAAAGAAGCCATAGTATCAGAACTAACGTTCTGATTGAGCTGTCAAAACATTTTTAGTGACTACAACATTACAGTTGATCCGTTTACAGAAACTAGAGTGGAAAATCCATTAGAATTTAGCGAACGACTAGTTGACTTAGCATCAATGTGTTTACTGTTAACCATTTTGTTAATATTTTATTGTCTTTTGCCTTCAGGATGAGAGCGTCAAACAAACAGCACAACTCATGTACCAAACAGCCTTAATGGAGAGTGGCTTCGTGCTCACTGATCCAAAAGATTTTGCTTCCCGAATCTATGACTCGGTTAAATCTAGCCTTGACATTAGCCCAGATGCCACTGTTGAGGAGGAAGATGATTCAGAAGAGGCTGAAGCAGAGACTGAAACTAAAGAAACTTCAACCACATCAGCTGGAGCTGCAACCAGTGACGAGGAGGACAATGCTGTTAAGGATGAGCTATAGATTTACCCAAAGCACGGACCTTGTGGTACATCTACTTTTTCTTACATTTCATCCTCTTTTTGAGTCAAGACACGGGAAAAATACTAGATTGTAGAGTAACCGTATGTTTAGCAGGAATTGTTTTCAGCTTGGTGGCTGATCATGAATTGCAGGATAGGTATGATCTTAAAGCTTCTAACTAATTTAATTTTAGTGCCTCTTTTTTTCGGCTTTATTATCTATAACATAACAGTGATGGCTAAGTCCATTCTACTATTAATGACTATCATAACTAAGATTAATACTAAAGATGGCAATTTTGATCCGGTTCGGCCCGACTGAATCCCGTTGACCCCGAATGTGATCGACAAAAATTGCCATTCAAGCTGGCCTCAAATAAATACAACAAGACATTTAAATTTTAACTAAGATTAATAATAAAGATGGCAATTTTGATCCAGTTTGGCCCGACTGAATCTCATTGACCCGAACTTGATCGACCAAAATTGCCATTCAGGCTGGCCTCAAATAAATACGAACAAGACATTGAAATTATAAAATAACTTTTAATTTAGGCTAAATTACTTGATAAATATACGATTTAAAATCAAGTGTCAATATAATGCAAAGCGAAATCGTAAGAAATTCATAGAAATTGAATCCAAGTCCTCAAGTTCCTACCGTCTGTGCCTCTACACGTAGTAAGAGAGGGGTTATTACTGGGAAGTTCTAATGTGGTTGTGAAAGCCTGAGATCTTCAACAAATTCACCTAAGTTTCAGCATCAGTATTGAATCGGAAGCTGAGGTCTTGCTGATAAGTATACTCTTACTTCAATTTTCACATCTTTCGTTTTCCATTACGAACTGATGACCATGCATAAGCCTCCAAAACTTAAAAGAGTCTTTCACAGTCCACGTGAATGGTCACAATGATTGGATAGTGCTAGTGTTGGCATAAAACCTCTGATACTAAAGAACATTTATCTCCAGAGATATTGAGAGTATTATTGTATGAAATATCTGATCCCAGAAAATGGGTAGCACATTTGCTGCTCCCGAATTGCTGTGCCTGTTATGCTTGTAAGATTCTAACCATCCAATTTATTGTAATAAATAATTAAGATTTATTTAGGCACAATGGGCACGTCAATTTAGGAACAACAAATCTGTTCTCAAAAAATGAACCCAAATAATAAGAGATCTTGAGTTAACGGTTATGCGGGTCGTTGTGCTATGTTTTATAGGGTAGTTAAACTACAAAATAAAAGATTTAAATCGATATTAAATTGTTATAAAATTAAAAATATGATTAAAAAGATTGTTTTTATTTATTAAAAAATAAATTTTAATTAAAAATTAATTAATTAATTTTAGTTTATAAAATTTATTAACTTATTGATTATTCTTAACAAGAAAATTATTAAAATAAATTAAATTAAAAGATTAAAATTAAACTTAAAAAGTGGTATATTTAAAAGTAAACCTTTTCTCATATTGATTGTCCTGTCTGGTCATTGGTTAAGGAATGAATGGAAATAATAAGAGGCATGGCTTAGACACCATCATAACGTTTTCAGTCCCACCCAAATCACAAAACTTCCAATCTTGCAAATCCAGCAAAGTAGGCACCAACCATATCACTCAAAAGATTCACAATAAAGCAAATGCTCCCTTTTCTTGATTGCCCTCTAAATCGTTTACAACTTTGAAAATGATCTTTCATGTCTCCTTCCCAATTTGTAGCTTTAAGTTACCAATCCTTGAAAGAATTGAAGTACAATATTGGAAGGTATATAATTTGTTGGTAAAAATTATTATTTTCTTCTTTATATTATTACTTAGTTATCATATAACTGATCCTATCATATTTTTTTAATTAATGTACCAACATTGTAAATAAATAATTAATAAAATATGACATGAAATTATATAATAGTTAAATAATACTATAAAAATATGCAGAAGATATCGTTGTTCCTTTGTAATAATAAAGTCAAGAAAACAACATTTTTATAAAAATACAAAGAGAAAGTACAAATATTATATTCCTCCCAAATTTCACATAACAAACAATCGGCTACGGGATAATTGTATCCGTTTTCTAGTATTAATAGATGGATGAGATGAAAAGGGCACAGGATAACACTAAAATATGGGTACAGAAGATTTGATCCCCAAAGAACCTTATATATTAGGTACAATGATGTTACTATTAAAAAAAAGTAATAATTATTAAGATATAAACAGAAAGGTCTCGGTGTACTTAACCCTAATATATTTATGCTATCCAAGAAGAAATCATCTAATTTTATACACATGTGACGTGGAAAATTGGCTTTACAATCTGTGCCTCGTCGACCTTTCTCTCATCGCAAAGCAATAGTACTAGTCCAGGTGGTGGGCATGTGCACTTAGAGAAAAAAGGAGATTATAAACAAAGAAACAGAACCGCCATTGTAGAGCAAATCAAAGCAAAGAGCCTAGCAGAAGAGGAAACGTTATTGCATGATGAGTCTCCTGTGAGAGAGCTTGAAAACCATGAACCGTCAAACCCCGCTGTCTCTGCACCCGAACTAGTAGTTGTGCTCGTTGTTCCAGTGTTAGCGGAGGAGTCTCTCGCAGATTTTTGACTGTAAAGAATTGAAAATTGAGTGATTATTAATATTTTGTCAGATAAAAATTTAAAATTTTCATTATCATCATTATTTGGTGATTATTAATATATAAAAGTAAATATTAATAATCACCAATGCCTACTTACCCAAAAAATTAAAAGATTAAATAGGTATCAGATCGTTATAAAATCAATTAAAGATTAAATAAATTTTAAAAATTTTAAAAATAATTAAAAATATCTATATTTATAAAAACATTTAAAGTTTAATAAAAAATTAATATATGAAGATTAATCGGTTTATTTTAGTTTATAAAAATTTATTAGATTATAAAATTGACCAATTAATTAATAAATCGATCGATTTTAAAGAACAAAGATTATTAAACTGAAAAATCATATATTTCAAGATTTAATATTATAAAAGGAAAGAACATTTTTCATATTTAAATAGGTAGGAATCTCTTGATACTAAAATGTAAAATCATAAATTAAAATTAATCAAATAATGAAAAAAATAAAGCAAAATAAAAATAATTTTTTTTAATTTATTAATTTTTAAAAATAACTTTTGAAATTATCAAAAAATTCTTAAATTTGTTAAACAATAACAGGATGTTCAGTTGTGTGCAATCTTATCCTTAACTAATAGAGAAATTGTAATTTATATGCGTAATATGAATAATTTATATAAATTAAATAAATGTGATTTAATACGAAAATTTAACTTAATTCTTAAATTTAAATATAAAATGTATAGCACATTCTTACCTTGCAACTGAAGGGCAAAATGTTATAAAATAATCAGCACAAGAACATGTGAACGTGCTAGTGGCATCATCATAGGCATAACTATACGATTTGGGACACGCGGCTTTAAACATCTCCGAGTAAGTCGACGGCTTACACGTGTCCGGGGAACCATACGCGCCGCTGCAACAATATTCCGGACTCCCAAAAGCCTCGCACGCGCTCTTACACGCGTCGCCAGAACCGACCTTCAGTTCCGCCGGGCAGCGTTGGTTCAGATCCGCAGCGCAACCCGTCATCATGCACGAACCCGACCCTCCATTTGGTTCGACGATCATGGGTAAATTGTAACCGTCGACGAGACTCACGTCGTAGAAGTCCTGACCGCCAGACTGCACCGTGAACTCCGCTAGAGTCGCCGGCGGGTTCGCGTTTTGGCCTTTGCACTCCAGCTGGTTCGTGCTGCAATCGCCGGTGCTGCAACTACCTTGCCCTGTACTCGGGTCGAATGTGCAACCGGTTCTTCCCCAGAACCGACCCGACCAATTTGGTGGGGCTTGAAACGACCGTGACCCACCTGATGGAAGCTCAAAGCCGGTACTCTCCAATGGAGTACTACCGGCATTGGAGAGAATACCAGGCCATACTGTGTAACCACATTTGTTTGTGACAGTGAATGTAGCACCTGAAACACCTGTTACAGAGGTTGTCGTGTTATATTAATAACCAGTGACGAGAAAAGAGATAAGTCGGAATAGGTTACAACATCATTACATACCTTTGGAGGTTGTTAGAAAAATGAGAACCAAGTACAGCCAAGAACTAGGGAAGACAGGATTCATCGTTAAGAGTATCGATTGTTGTATTGTTCTAACAGCAAATGGTGTGCATTACCTGTTGATGATATGAAAGAATAAGGAGTGAAAAACAAGAAAGAAAAGCTGTTTGGTTTGGTGGAAAATGATGAGAAAATATGGATAAAGACTTTGTGTGATGAGGTAAAGAAGAAGGAACACAAACGAGAGTGATCTGAAGAGATTTGATGGGTAAGAGAATTATGTCAGCTTGGCCTGTGCTTCTATATATAATGATTGTCTATGCATATAATGATATAGTTTCTGATTTATCCAAAGAACTTGTATTTTTAATATTTTATGATTAAAAAAGCCTAACTTGAATTTATAAAATTATTTAATTATCACGTAATTTTCTGTTATATTATATTTATTTTTATAGGTTTAGTTTTATAAATTTTTGAATATAATATAGTTATAGAAATATAAATAATAAAATTTTATGATAAAAAAGAGATTTTATATTAATTACATAATATTATAAAAATAAGTATTATTTCTTAAAATATAAATATTAAAATAACCAAACCTAAAAAATATTTATCATAATTAACTATTAAAATAATTTTAATAAAAATATCTAAATTTTGATTTAAAATATGCAAAAGACTGACTTTATATTCCCGTAGATTCAACTTATATCTTAAATATAATCGCATTAAATCATATGTGAAGTGTAATTTGATAGCAGTTGAATACAATTATATCAAATTTAAAATTTTGATTAATAAAATATATTTGAGGATTTTTTATTTGTTAATTCTTAGCTTTTAATGTACATGAATTCATGAAATTAACGAATTACTAATAATTCATTGTCGATGTCGCCATTAAGATCCGGTTGAAATTTTGTTGAGTCCCAAAGTCTAAAGAAATCCGATAATACGTAATCTTATCTCAATAGACGGTTGTTAAGCAAATTGGAAAGTATTAACTGATGGTTTTGGATATGGGTCGAGGTTTTTAACTAAAAGACTACTACTTCTAGATTAATTATTATTAAAATATAAATATCGAATATGTGACATCATAGGATAGGAGTATACACTTCCTCTTCGGTCTACCCCACGCGAGGAAAAACAAGTAAGAAAGGAATTTGCTTTAGCCACCCCTAATCCAATTTCTTCCGATTGCTATCATCTTGGATTATTATTTTTTAATTTTAGTGGAAATTGATCCTTACTTTTGATCTAACTTTTGAAGTCTTAGATTGAGGAAAGTTGTTAAACAAAAATTAACAGTGAAACACATACAATATAAATACTAAACGTGAACGAATCGTATCTTAATAACATGATAATTTAAATAAACTTTTAAATTTGGTTTGAACTAATTAAATTCAACTGAAATTAATAATTATAAGAAATTATTAGTCCGAGTTTAATTTAGTTATTTCAACTTGAACCTAAGAGTTAGGTTGTATATCATATAAATAATATTTGATTGGTACATGCGTAACGTTTATAACGAGTGTATTTTGTTTTTTTTACACAAAATTAAGAGAAAAAGCATTTTCAGAAAATCGAAAATTTTAAAAATATTTTAAAGAGCAAGAGGTTTTTCTAAAGTTTTTAAAAACTATCTTTTACCATTTTGTTTAATAAAAAATGCATAATTAAATAATCAATGCATTCTTTTTATATTTTTAGTTTATAATTATTATAAAAATTTGATATTGTAATTTATTAAATTATAAAATATTAATCTGAAGTTTAATGGAATACATAGTATTAGATTATTTTTATAAAAAAATTAAAAGTAAGAATATTTTAATACTAATTTTATAAATAAAATTTGAATTTTTTAATTTTTATTAAAAAAAATCTATTTAGTTTGAAAGCATCTTCATGTCATATTTGAATTGATTATCTGTTCATGCCGACTTATTCCCTCCTACCTAAAGTGTTTGTAGAAATCTTTCCACGAATCTTAAATCATTTCTTTGGTAGTATTTCAAAAGTGGAATCGGATTCCCAATTGATTTATTCACACTCAATAACGACCATGACCACGACTACGACCACGACCACGATCATGATCATGACGATAACATCTAAAAATTTCGTTAAAACGTGAAGTTTAAGAAAGTTTAATAATACGCAACATTATCTTTATTTTATAGTAAATAATAAGAATTTCATTATTCTAAAACAAGAACTTCAACAATGAAAAAATGAGGTATTTCAAACCACTCTCTAAGGTCAGAAGTGAATAATGCGCCCGTAGCTAAGACATAGGCAATAGAATTACCTGACCTAAAGTCAAAAATATATTTAGCTATTCTAATCTCATTCAATACAGATTTACAATCACACACTAACAAACCAAAAGAGGAAAAGTCTTTATAAGAGTCATCATTAATTGCTTGAACCATAATATTCGCATCCGATTCAATAATAACTCTATCCCAATTCTGAAGCTTGACCCAACAAAGGACTTCTCTGATAGCTATTGCCTCTGCACTTTTAACACTCAATCTGTCTAGAAATCTCCACGATTAATTAATAGAAAGATTGTTTTTAAAATTTGTTCACACTCACAAATTTTATAATTTAAAAGCAAATGTAAGTGATTTTGATATAAGTTTGATTATACTCAAGTTTTCTCCTTGTTTTATTAAGGGGAAAAGCAAAATCTTAAAATTATATAATAATAGACTAATTCCTAATTGCTAATAAAAAAATCAAAACAGTCAAACTGCAAAAATCTTAATAAATCACTTTTCGGTTCGGTTTCTAATTTTTTGGTTCCGTTTTATCTTAATGATTTTTGTTATTAACATGCTGTGATTTATTAATTAATTGATAATTTTTTGTGAAGTAATCGATTTTCATAAACTAAAGTAAACTATTTAATATTTATCTAATAGTCTTCATTTTCAATCAAATTTCAACTTTTTTAATAATTTAAGATAATTTCATTTTTAATCATTTGTAATTATTAAATTTTATTTAATATTTATCATATAACAAATTTTCTCGATCGATCTAATACTGGTTGAATCTTTAAAACTTTAACTTTTTTGTCTTACCGATTTAAATAAATCATTTAATAATTTAAAAATTAAAATTAATTATTAAAAATATTCAAATAATTAAGAATATATTTTATAAATTCATGTTATTTACTTATTATCGAGATTGGTCAGAATTTATATATACATTCATTGGAAAGGGCAAAGGGGTTTCTGCGTTGGATCGATGATTGGCTCGTGGGACGGTGGGAGGATAATATAATTTGGTTCAGTTATGGTCGTGAAACGTCACGCATCGTACTCAACGTGCATCCAAGCCAATCAGAGCTCGCCACGACTCGGCTTCTGTCGCCGTCAACTCATATATAATTGAAACAGCAGGGAAGCCGGAAGGGATTCCCGGCTTCGGTGATCACAAAAATTTAACGGCTGATCAGCCGTAGCCATTGTTTTGTTCACTTATTTATTTTATATGAAATTATTATAATATTTTAAAATTAAGTGATATATTTAATTTAGTTAATTATTAATAACAAAAAATAAAAGATTTTTTAATTACGAGACTTAATTTTTTAAAAATGAATGAGATCAGTTTTGTATCAATTACTACAATAAGATTATAATTAATTCATATTTGTTAAATATTAATTTCCCACTCACATCCAAGTCAGGATGGCCGAGTGGTCTAAGGCGCCAGACTCAAGTTCTGGTCCTCTAACGAGGGCGTGGGTTCAAATCCCACTTCTGACAAACACTATTTTGTTTTTATTTTCATTTTTACAATTTTACCCTTTCTCGTAACTCCTATTTTGTTTTACCTTCTAATACTATATTTTGATCTCGCCCCGCCCTTTTGGTGGTCTACACTTCTCAAATTGAATGGTTTTACCTAGGGTAAGATCTTATATGTTCTTACAAAAATGACTAATTTCCAAAACTAAGGCTGCTCAAATTCTATGGGTTTCAAGCCAATTTAGCGCTTATTTGGATGGACTTTTATAAGGTTAATAAGTATTTTTTTTTTACAAAAGTCTTTTTTAAGAAAAATAGGTGTTTGATTGTAAAATAAAAAGATACTTCTTTAATATATATGACTTTTTTGGTAGCTAAAATACAACTTTTTAAGAAGCTCAAATTTGGAGTTTCTCAAAAAAATAATTTTTTAGATAGATTTTTCAGATTAATTAATAAGCTTTTTTTTTAATGTCTTTTGTCTTTATGTTTTACACAAAATTCTCACAATACCCACAAACTCATCTTCTCGTTTATTATGTATTTAACTATTTACTCAACTTAGATATTTATTTTAGATTTTATATAATATTATTTGGTTTTTTTAAATGTTTTAATATTTATTTTTTAGATTGGTTTACTTATGATGTAATCTATATAAAAGATTTGGTTAGATATATTTTGATTTATGTTTTATATGGTTTAAAATTATATAATAATTAATAT
>JAOQMQ010000006.1:1085007-1098235 GCA_027563845.1 Erythroxylum subrotundum
CAGGCAACTAGAGTAATTGGAAACGTTGGTGAGTGGAATGATAACCCACCCAACTTTGTAAGGCATGTTTTATTATCTGATACTTAGTAATAAAACCTCCTTATTTTCAAAAAAAAAAAAACTACCCCAGGGGGCATTTATTAGTACGTATACACGCTGAAATTACAAGACAAAAGTAAGGATAACAATAATTAAGTCCGACTTGTTTATATCCAACTTCATATAAAAAATATTATTTTAATTTTTAGTATGAATTAATTTGAGTCGAATTAATCGTCTTAGACTAATTATCTTAAATTTGAAACTGATCAACCAAAATCAATCAGTCATTTTTTTAACTCGAACCTTCTTTTAATTAAACTCCAAATAAAGAAATATCATTTTAATATTTAGTATGAAGTAATTGAGTCGAGTTAATCATCTTAAATTTGAGACCAATCAACTCAGTTTAGCTCAAATTTTCCTAATTTAAAACCAATTAATTTAAGTCAATTAAACTTTAACCTACTTTTATGTTTAGCAATAATTAAAAAATTCAACTAGTTAAGTCAGCTCAACCGTAAAAACTTTGAACTTATTGATTTTTTAATTCAGTTTTTAATTTTTCGGTTCGATTTACTTCAATAACCCTTATTATTAAAAATTGATCATTTTGTTAATTAATTAGTCAATTTTGTAAATTACTCAATTTTTATAAATTAAAATTAATTAACTAATTTTCAATTACAATTTTTATTATGAATTAAACTTCAAATTCTTGGATAGATAAGAACTTCTTTTAATCGTATCTCGAAAATTTTAATTTTGCATAATTTTTAACTAATTTTATGAATATCTAATACACATTGAACCTTTTAAACCTTAAACTTTTTTGTTTTAATAGTTTAACTTTTGGTCCGATTTTAGAACATTAGTTTTTAGAGAAAATAAAAATACAAATCTTTAGATTATTGGCTAGCATTAGAAAGCAATTGAATACAAAATATTACAGGAGAAAGTGAAAGGTACACGGTCATAAAGGTTAGCTGGTGAAGGAGTGTTGAGTTTGAGGATAAGGTTGTAGTGTTGGTGGCTAGTGTTTTTTTGCATGATCGTCATGCTTTAGCCTTAAATAGTTGACCATGCAATCTTAATAAAGAGAGTATGGTCAGGTTCATTGACGTACCAGACGATGACATGCAAAAGTAGAATGTCTACGTTGCACGTTCAAAAGAAAAAGCCTACTGTCTGTAATCTGTAGGCTTTAGAGGTTTGGCCATGTCCGTTTCCATGTGCAAAAATTGCAGCACACAGCTTCTGTAAATATCAACTCAACAGACTCATGTCTACGTATTGCCTTAGCTTTAGGTGAGTATGCATTACGTGGAAGAAATCACTTCAAAAACCGTAATAAAATCTTACAAGATATAAGATTAAACATACCATTACATCAAATGAACATCCGGACACTACAACAAAAATGACATAAAGTAACACTAGATAGTAACACTTTTGACAATATGTTATAAAATACATATACTGAGATTTTACGGTTTTGTTCTTACCAACTCAATCGTGTTTTATTATTGATTACAAAATTTATCCGTTTCGATCGATTTAACTGTAAAAATTTTAAATTTAGTTTCGATTTTTAATTTTTGGTTTTGATTTACTTTAATAACACTTATTGTTAAAAGTCAACAAGTTTATTAATCAATCGGTCAGTTTCATAATTGATCATAAACTTTAAACTTTTTATCTCGTCGATTTAACTTTCGATTCGATTTTTAAACATAAATTTTTACGAGACATAAGAGAAACATCAATCAAGATAATGTTCATAGAAACAACATGCCTGAATTGTTGAACCTTAGGGTCAAACAAAGTCTTCGTAAGGAAATTGACAATATCCATTTTAGCTTTTTGAGCAAAGTTGTTTGATCAAAACCCACTTTTGACATGTTAGCTATCGTGTAAAGAGCCAATTAGATTGAAACGATATCGTTGTATATTCAATGTCCATTCTTTGCAAAAAGAGTTGCGTCACACAAACATTATGTTATATATATACTAAAGGAGTGTTTGTTTGCTTTTGGAAAAAAATGTTTCATGCACTATCCTTTAAATGTTGATGATCAATTTGATTCCAACCTTCATTCACTTTTTCTTTTGAGGGTTACATGACTAACTACTTATACATCATCCATATCTTATCCTTGATAAGTAAGTTGGAGAATTGGACAAATATAATGCTTTGATCTCTTTGCTTTTCATTTTTTTATGAATTTCTTTTAAAATTTAGTCACCTAAGCGATCTTAAGGGCCAATTAAGGCACCAACATTCTTTGTGGAGCTTCCTTTTTTATTTTTATGTTAGTGGAATTTGTAGTTGTTACTATTCAAATGTGTATTGGATAGAGCCCCTTAGGAGATGGTCGAGTTGGTAAAGTGGGGGGCATGAGGCTAAAAGATCTTGTGTTCGAATCCCCTACCTATGCTCTTTCGATCGAGCCTGTCGTACAGTGCATGCCTGGTGTGGAGTACCCGATTGGCGTGATTTGCAAGCTATTGTGTCAATTCAAAAGTTTACCTAGTGCGCATCTAAAGGATAGCGACTGCGAGTTATTATGTTTTCAAAAAATTAAAAAAAGTGTATTGGATAGAATTTTAAGTACATACAATAATCACATGTCATTTGATTCGAAATAAATTATTTGATGAATTAATAACTCGTAAGTAATTAACGAACTTAATCTAACTCGAGTTTGGCAAAATTGGTTTAGCCAAATTTATTGGACATCGTGTCAATAGGTTTAGCTCGACACAATTCAAATCGATCTAAATAAATTTGACAAAGCATTTCTATTTTGACATAATTAACCAAAAGTATGTCATTTTAATCTTAATTTGACCTGATTATGACGAACTTAAATCACAAAAAAAAAGAGTTTGATCAGGTCGGGCCTATCACGCTTATTTGCAAGCTTAACAAGTATGTATTTACATGATTTGATTAAGATAAAGCATCTTATAAACGTTAATCACCTTGCTTGAAACTACTTGGAAAAAGGGTTCACAAAGAAAGCAAGTGTAAAGAATATGTCTACACAAATGACATCAAAAGTGAGCTAGTTTGATACAATGCTTGACAATAAGACAAGCCCTTCTATCCCTTTTGTTATCTCCTAACAATAGTGAAACAAGCATCACCATTTTCCAAGCTAAGATTTTTCTCCTTTATTCACAAAAAAAAAGCGATATTTGAAAAGGTCAAGTGGAGTCCAAAGAATTAAGATGGCTTTAATAGCATTGCTGACTGTAAAGTATAATTTTAAAACATAAATCTAAAAGGAGGGTGACACACATGTACAAAAGACAAGTACTTTGGTGTTAATATGATTCTCAAATTTTGTTAGGATTAATTATGTGCCTATTATTTAATAATTATTAAAAACGATTAAAAAATATAACCGTCTCGACCGATTTAACCGTAAAAACTTTGAACCGTTCAACTTTTCTATTCGATTTACTTTAATAACTCTTGTTGTTAAAAATCAATAATTTATTAATTAATTGGTCAATTTTTGTAAACTAATAAGTTCTTATAAACTAAAATAAATCAATTAATTTTAATTTAACAATTTCTTTTTTCAATTTAACTTCAAATTATTCGATAGGTAAAGAAAATATTTTTCAATCATATTTCAAATTCTTTAATTTTATTTAATCTTAAATCAGTTTTATGATGGTCTAATACTAAATAATGAACCTTTTAAATTTTAAATCTCTTATTTTATCGAGTTAACTTCTTATCTTATTTTTAAAACATTGATTATTAGCAATCATTATTATTAAATAAGAAATTTTTTATTTTATAAAAATAATGCTTTTTTATTATTTATAATATTAATAGTAATAGACACCAATATCCATTATTTACCAATTGTGTCTAATACTTTAGCCATGCCAAGCTCTTACCACAAAAGGTCCGTTCAAGTGTAACCAAGAAAAAGAGTTTGGGCTTTAAGGTCAGACCCTTTTAGAGGCAAAAGAAAAATCAGGCTTAGGCCTACTTCTTAGAAGCCTGGTGATGGCATTGCTGCTTCTTGTTCTATCTTATCTACTCATCACCACAAAAGCTTATTCCCATATTATCATATTTAAGGTTGACAAAACGTACAAAGTTTGAATTAGCTGAATTTGAAGTTAACCAATTAAATTCAAGTTTAAATTAAATTTAAAAAATAAATATCAACTTATATTAAACTTTGGACACAATATTTCCAATTTGAAATTTAATCTAATTGAATTTAAATTCGAGTCTAACTCTGTAAAATCTTTCGAGCTCGAGTCTAGCCCTACTTTTTTTTGTTGGATATAATATTTGACTTATAATTACATAAATATGAAAAGGGTTAATTACAGAAATGATTGAAGTTGATTTAATTAAAATATTAAAACCATACTGTTATAATAAATTAATGTTGTTTCGATCCTTTAAGTTTGATTTATTACCAAACCTATGTAATTGTCACGTGCATTTTCAATTGATGAGACATGAGCTTGTGAGCACACGCAACATGCACGTTGGTTTCGAGTCAGCAAAGGATAAGCACTCTTATCACCAAGGTAGCGGAGCGAAAGCAGCCATCTGCGACCATGGTGGATTCAATATCTATTTGATGTTTACATGTTACAGACTCATCGTATGAAGACAGTATCAGTAGAGGCAAGACACTGACTTGATTTAATCCCCGTGAAATTGATGGTTTTGCTAAATTTAGTTATGACAATAAGTCGGGTTAAACCGAACTTAATTTAAAGTTCGAACTAGCTATATGATCTGAGTTCCGATCCAAACCCGCCAACATAAGCTGAATAATGTGTTCTTTGTAGCAGAATACTTAACCCGAACTTAATCCGAACTTAATTTAAAGTTCGAACTATATGATCCGAGTTCGGATTCAAACCCGGCAACATGAACCGTGTAATGTGTTCTTTGTAGCAGAATACTTAACCCGAACTTAATCTAATGTTCGAACTATACGATTCAAGTTCAGATTCAAACCCGCCGACATGAACTGTGTAATGTGGCCTTTGTAGCAGAATTTCAGTATGTCTGCATATGATTTGTCTTCTGGTTCTATGTGAAATGCTGGAGATTCTATGCCTATGTCGTTGTCTAAGCTTGTCATTCAAATACCAAACTCACTTGGGGTTGGATCATCTGGACCAGATTAGCATCTCATTAGTTCCGTTCTGTGGATGTTGCATCTTAGTGTTGTCACCAGGAGATGGTGCAAAGTCTATTATTGACTCGATTGGAGTGATCTCATTTCATGGTTTTGAACCGCTAATTTATTAAATAATTTCCAATAAAGACACGTAATTAATAGAATATTATATATTGACAAAAGTTTAATGACTACGTATAAACATGATAAAATAGTATAATGAAGTTCAGGTTTGCCCCTAGGGGGTGGTCGAGTTGGTGGAGTGAAAGGTATGGGGCCAAAAGTTTCTGTTTTCGAATTCCCTTACCTATACTCTCTCGATCAAGCTTGTCGTATAGGGCTTGCCTAGTGCGAAGTACCCAGTTGACGTGATTTGCAAGCTATTGCGTCAATCTGGAGGTTTATTCAATGCGCATCCAAAGAATAGTGGCTGCAAGTTCTTCCTTTTCTAGAAAACACAAAAAAGTTCGGGACAAATTAGCATGGCTAAGTTTGGTTTAACCGAATTTAAATATTCCAACTTTATCATCTTTGAGTTTTACAAACTTTTTGAATTCGACTAATCATGATAAATTTTTAGGTTCAGATGAATCGACCAAAAGTTCAATAAATTTGTCAAAATTTAGCTTAATTTAAATTTAAATCCAAAATATTCTTTTTAACTTGAATTTAGGTTTGAGGTAATCCGATTCGGTCTAACCTATTACCAACATTAAATAGATAACATTATAAAAGTAATGTGACATATAAAAGAATGGATCATCAGATTGTTTACGGATGGGTTAAGATCAGCAACTTCTTCTCTTAGTATAAGTTCATCGTTTATGAGTTGGATTTGCTGTGCCTGAGCCTCCTGACAAACATCTACCTGACTCAGGACATTTCAACTTCCTGCAATATGGGAAGTCAACCAGATTTGGACAGAGATCATCCATTTCTTTGGAGCAGGGTTAAACCAATGCCACCCGTTGACATTGAAGTACAAATCATGTGTTGAATAAACAAGAAAGTGGCGAGCTGTGTTACAACCTACCATTAATTGGTACCCTGCTGTTGAGCATATAATGCTCCTGTTTTCTTTATATTATCCTTTTCAGTAACCAAAATGGCAACCAAATCTTTAAGGTACCACGTTAGTATTTTGTCAAACTAAGCCCGACTTTAAATATTTTTAAAATTTAATTCAATTAGACACGTTATTTTGTTCGAACTAGCAAATTGACTTGTAATTTCGAACTCAATCAACTCGGACCTTACCATTCTTTGTAATCCTTAATTGTACACTATATAATACATAGAGACAAGCTTATAGAAATTTCATCAACTTTAGCACCAAATGTGGTGGTTGGACATTGTATTCATTCATAACCTGTGTGAACAATCAAATGAATCCCATCCCAATCCCCCTATCTATAATATTTGTATAAAGAATTACTAACTAGCTAAAGAGAACTCTTATCTCAGCTAAATCAACCCTATTTCGTGTTCTTGCTAATAAGATCTACTACTAGCTACTACTACAAATGTCATAACCTTTGCAGTGGCCCAAACCTAGATGATGGGCAACCAAGCAAGCTTCCATGTTCTTGGTAATAAGATCTATGAAGATTCATGATCCTTCAAGCTCACAGTTGTTGAAGCATTGCCACTACGATACTGAACATACCCAGAACGGCATTTGACCCTAAAAACTGGGTTAAAGACGAAGCTCCACTTATGGCGGCTCCTTGATACACCATTTTACCGTCGGGGGTTGTGGTGGTCGTGGTAGTGTCTGTGTTCTGTCCTTGTGAGGATTTCTGACTACAAAAAGACAAGAAAACAAAAACCATCAATTATTACATGACTATAACAACTTCTGTACTATAATAACATAACGGCTTGTCCTGTCCTCATTGGGATTAGATGAGGACAGACTCCCACACCACTTGCTCTGAACAAGTAACGGCTTGCTATGGTGTAATGGTGCATTGATCTCTGTGTACTTTTTGGCTTGCTATGGTGTAATGGTGCATTGATCTCTGTCTACTTTTTAGATACTGGCCCCCCCTACTCTGCAGACCCCATGTGATTTTACAGCGAAAAACGTGCCTTAGCTAACAACTATTAAGACATTAATTCTTAAAATTATATAATTATTTATAAATTATATGTTTTACTTAAGATTATAAATTAAATCATAAATTCGATTTAACTAATATTTATAAAATTAATGTATCTTTACTAGTAATTAACACTACTAAACCACTCCTAATTAGAATTAGTAAAATTAATCCGGTCCAACTTCAATTATAATCCAAACTTGATTAAATCACAGTTGGTCGGTCCATTATAATCTCTATTTTTAAAAAATTAATAAATTAAAAAAAGTTGCAATTTGGCAGAGGACAGAACGTACGGACAACCTAACGTTCACATTCTATAGTGTTTTAACGCTATGGCAATTATAATGATTGGTAACGGTAAAAAGGGATAAAACGGTAAAAAAAGTGAAAAGATATTTACCTGGTGTTGGGAGAGGGGCAGAAGGTAATGAGATAATCGGCGGACGCACAAGTGAAGGTACTTGTCTTGTCATCATACGCGTAGCTATACGCGAGTGGACATGCCTTCTTGAAGATCTCGGAGTAAGAAGACGGTTTGCAAGTGTCCGGTGTAGAGTACGCACCATTACAACAGTACTCAGGCTGTCCAAACGCTTCGCAAGCGCTCTTACACGCGACACTCTCGCCGTCGGTGCTCGTGACCTTAAGGTCCGTCGGACAGGCGCCGTTCAGATCAACCACACAGCCGGTGCTGGAGCAGTTCTGACCGGAGCCACCTTGAGGGGTCACAGTCAAAGGCAGGTTGTAACCGTCGACAAGGCTGACGTCGAAAAAATCTTGACCACCGTAGCCGTCGAGCTTGAACTCTGCGAGTGTGGCCGGAGGGGCGGCGCCCCTGCCGGAGCATTCGAGAGTGCCGCCGCAGTCGCCGGTGAGGCAAGTGAATTTACCGGTGGTGTCTTGAGAACAATGGGTGCGAGCCCACATGCGGCCACCCCATGAAGCAGGGGCTGTGATGGTTCTGGTCTCTCCTTGTTGGAGAGCGAAGCCTGTGGTGGCGAAAGGCGACGAGTCGGCGTTTGAGAGAATACCCGGCCACACTACGTAGTTGCACTTGTTTGTTATTGTAAAGGTTGTTGATACAACTCCTGGAACCAAAAACGTTACAATACCCAAGTTATTACAATTCACAACGTTCGAATTAGAGTGCGAACAACCATAAACATCACAACATTGTCGTTAGCATTATTACCTGAAATAAGTACAAAAGCAACAGAAACAGAGAACAGTTGAATCCGTAATCTTAGTTGAACTGCCATTGAAGAAGAATGTGAAGAATAAGAATAAGAAGAAGAAGTTTCAGAGAACAACTCCTTCCGTTTTATCAAGGACAATGAGTAGATGAATTAGGAGGAGGAACCGAGGAAGGGTATTTATAGGCATTACAGGGACTCACAAAGCTTAGCGAGTTTTATAATGTTTTTCTTTTTTCTAATTTAATTTTAAGGATATCATTCGGCCGGTTCATCATTCATGGCCAACTCGTAAATTTAAAAAAAAATTAAAAGTATAATATAATATTTTTTTAATTGGGTCCGATACTTGAGTTTTCTAAATCAAGCCTATCCCAGATTTAACTCTTTTAAATAAATGGATATCATTTGCTTATAATAGTTAAGTCTCGAGTCGACTTAAACATGATTTATGAACTATTAAAAATACTTGACTATGGACCTATGAGCATCCCTATTTAATTTTTTATGATTTGTTTCGTAAAAGAAGAACATTAAATATGAATATGGATGTGACATTTCTATAAGATAGGAATTAATAATTTAATTTTAAAAATTTTAAAAACAAATAAATTTATTGTGAATAAATTAAAATCATTATTTGTTTATCACAATAATATCTGCCTCGAGTTTTCTTTTTTAATATGGATAAAATTCGTATTATATATTTTTTAAATGTGTAATAAATAAATAATCAATTACGTATAATACGAAAATCACATTATTAGCTTTTTATTTAAGGAAAATCTAGACGATTTAATTACACTGTTTTTAGTCCGTTAATTGCAATTATGAGTACTGATTTTCTTTTACCTAAATGAAACATTTTTCTTTTTCTATACTCGAATAAATCATTTTGTCCCATAAAAAAGTTAGGTAAAAAATCATTAAGTTTAGCCCACTTGATAGCTACGAGTGAGTGGTAAAAAACTAACCTATGGGTGATACAAGTATGCATAGTTGATGTAGCAATGTAGGATGTTTCATCTTATAGTTGCACTTTAACTAATACGATGAAGAGTTAGATTGTTAATCTCCTCATCATTTTTGTGCTTCCATCTTTTTTCCTATTCGTAAATTCCAATATTCCAATGCTTTAAAAACCGAACCGATTTAATTAGCTTAATAGTAAAATTTTCGAATATGCTAACTTTTCAGTTCAATTTTCAATATTTTGATTTAATTTAACTTAATGATTTTGTTGTTAAAGATGACCGGTTTATTATTTAAGTAGCTAATTTTTTTAAGCTAAGTTTTTATAAACCGATTAATTTTTATTCAATAATTTTTTAAATTAAACTTTAAAATTTTAGATAAGTATCGAGAATCTTTTTTCAATCATCTTCAAAATTTTCAATTTTATTTAATATTTAGTTATTTCATGACGGTTTAATACTAACTAAACATTTTAAACCTTAAACCTCATATTTTATCGGTTTAAATTTCGGTCCAATTTTGAAAATATTGGTAAAAACTATTAAATTATAAATTTTGATTTCAAATTTGTTAAAAAATAAAGGAATATTACTGACCAAATGTGTATTGGTTGGCTCGAACTCAATCCAATTTTTTTCGAATTAAACAATTCGGATCAAATTATAAGAAACTTTATACTTTAGGTTATTTGTTGCTTTAGTTTATAATTTATTGTCTATAGTTAATAATCTTAATTTGTTGACCTTTGTACTTAATTATATGTTAATTAACTAATTTTGTTTATAATTATCAATTTCCCAATTACTTTAATCCTATAATTTGACCATAAGCAACAATTTCAATCAAAGCATGAACTTTTTAAAGGCTTTGCCTTTATCTAAACATCAATGGTAAGTCACCAACACAGCAACACTTACTCTAAAGGTCAAGAATTAGGAGAATATGGTTGAACTTTTGTGTCAACATTGAGTCAGCTTGGAGGTGATTATTAATTAATGATAATTAATTATGATTATAATCCAAGAAGAGATATGCAAAATAACCCAAAAAATGCTAAACATTTTGTCAATAAAAAAATCTCAAATGCCTTAAAATGCTTGAATTTAATTTTTTTAAGCATTATTCAAATATTTTTAAGTGCTAAAATTGAATTTATTTTGCATTAAAGGTGTCAAAAATTATTTAAGTTAAATTAAAATGATATTGAAACATGTAATTTATAAATTATTATTTAATATAAAAATTTAAATGTGTATAATTATAGTTTGTTGGATTCTAGTACATCATTTTCATTTGGCCACCAACCATTTTAAACTTCAACATCTACTGCATTGAAACTGTATTATAAGTTTAAAAATTCTAATCGATTTTTGGTTAGTTTAACAATTAAAATTTCAAACTGACCAATTTTTAATTTTAGTTTTCAACTTTTTAGTTCGATTTAGTTTAATAATTTTTGTTGTTAAAAACATATCAGTTTTAGTTTATTAATTAATATGTTAATTTTTGTAAACTAACAAATATTTATAAACCAAATTAAACGGATTAAGAGTCTCATTTTTTAATTAAACTTTAAATTTTAAATAGAAAAAGATAGTCTTCGTTAATGTTATTTAATCTTTAACCAGTTTTATAATTATTTAATGTTGGTTAAAATTTTTAAAATTTAAATCTCTTGTTTGTCTGTTTAACTTTCTTTCTGATTTAAAAACATTAATAATTTCACAATGTCAAAAATGGCATTCATTTTTTATATTTTGTAATTTGGACTACAAATTTTCAACTAAGCACATTATATTTAATAATTTAGGGTGGGTCTTCACGTAGACAAAAGCAAAATATAATATTTTATTTAAGTTTTCTTGTTTGAACGAAGAAGAAAAGTTTGGTGCTCCACCTGATGACTCGAACAAGGTCAATTACGGCTTCTGGCCTTTTACATTTCGGAATGTTGTTGAAATACATATACGCAATTGCGCACTCACACCTACTCATGGATAACGAAGAGTGACTCGCCTTTGGTTCCTTTTTCTTTTTCTTTATTATTATATTTAGCATACACTAATCGTGTATATTAGTGTATTCCAAATCAATTAATTTATTAGACATGATACTATATCTGATTAGATTCGTATCAGCATGTAGTATTGACCGTGATCTTTACTTTTTATTTTTTTCAAGAGGGAATAAAATAAATTACATAACGAGTTAGGGAAACAAATTTTCGACATATCTTCTAGAAAGATAGAGTGGCATCCAATGTGTGTAGTATCTAAATAAGTAGTTCCTAACTCAAAATACTCCGCATAATTTGCTAACCAGTCAGTACATCTGTTACTTTCTCGATAAATATGCCAATATACAACAGTCTAATTCCGAATAAACAGTTCGTTAATTTCCTAAACTATTAGATTGAAAATCGTTGACTGTTTTACTGAGGAAGAAAGGAGGTTGATCACTGCAATCAAGTCCACTTCAAGATTGATCCAGCGATAACCCAGGTTCTATCCGAGCATGAGCCCTGTAAATACAACCCAAAGTTCCGCCGACAGTAGAAAACACTGTAATTTTTTCTTTAATCCAAATTTGATTCGAGTCTCGATCAAGTTTGGTTCGCTTTTTTGCCAAAGGACTCGGTTCTTCTCTTACATATTTCACAAGGTCAAAACCTTGTAATCAGAATCATTCGTCGCCGATTGACCGGTCAGTGCAATTGGATACTAAACAGAACTTCTCAAATAAACAATCCACTGGCTTGTATACCGTTGCACAAGATTAATGCTCGAGCGAGAAACGGCGGAGACCTGATGAATTTTAGTTAGTATTGTACGCAGCGTTTAAATAAACCTCAGGGTTGATGTTCTGTACCTGAGTATACAGGATAATTCTCACGTGTATTAAAGCCACCTCTAAGAGCTATACGGACATGTATGTTATGAATGGAATGAATCTGTTTGTTTTTTTTACTCTCTCTAATTCTCTCTCTCTATAAAACTCTTCTTCTGTTGCTTGGACGGATAGTACGAAGCGAGTTACGGATTTGTGAGGTTATATTAAAAGTTAAAACTTTATCGACATATACACTGTACAAAGTTCCAGGAAGAACAAGTTAAAGCTGGCCTTTCGAAATTCATGATACTTAGATTTTTCTAAAGGATACGATGTTGCACAAAAAGACATGAAATGTATTTTTTTTATGAGTGATAATTTATAAAAAGATTAAATTAAACGTTTGTAATTTTTAAATACACGTATTAAAATATTTAAATTAAAATTCAATTTTTATTAAAAATATTAAAATTTATCTATTCTTAAATATATAGAACTATTCAGAATTTTGGAAAATATCTTATACAATATTTTTATAATAGATGACTTGTAGGCTAATTACATCAACAGGTGCTTAATCAAACTGCTCAACTTCATTTAGATACGAGAAGATATATTTGTTGGACAATTTTGTCCTTTCCTATAACGTTAGACAATTATTAATGGCATTTTTCGATTTTTCAATAAATTATCAGATAAATTACGTAATTTGATTTAGATAAAGATAATAAAATGGCTCAATAAATGATCTAAATCAATGGATCAAACTCCGGGTAGAAAATAGATCTTAATTAGTATAGGCCAGACCCATATCGACCTTATGATGGGAAAGCCCGATATAGAAGTTATATATAAAGATTAAGGTCTCTTACAGTTACTCATATCAATCATAGTCATAAGGATTTCCTGATCC
>JAOQMQ010000006.1:1100721-1131758 GCA_027563845.1 Erythroxylum subrotundum
TGATCAAGCTTCGAATTGCCAAAATTGATTAGGATCAAGCCTAAGGCTAACTGGTTAAAACCTATCTGAATGATTTTGAGAAAATCTAAAGAGAAATTGAACTGGATTCAAATAAACCCATATATAATTGAGATATTATATTTCAATCAAAAATCTTAAAACAGGAAGTTATGAGTTATATTTTTGTATATAACTCACTTTACATCATAAGGGGTGGTCGAGTTGGTAGAATGAGAGAGGGCATAGGGTCAAAAGGTCTTGTGTTCAAATCCTCTCTATCTACATTCTCTTGATCGAACTTGTCATACAAGGCTTATTTAGTGCGGAGTACTCGGTTAACATTATTTGCAGACTATTATCTCAATCTGGAGGTTTACACAATACGTATTCAAAGGATATCGACCATAGGTTCTTCCGTATTTCAAAAAAAAAAAAATTCATCTTTACTTTCAACAATATCTTCCATACTATTTGGGATGAATAACTCTTTATTGCGTACTTGCTAAAGCAACAGACAATGGTTTCTTGCTTCATGAAGCAGCCGGCAGATAACTTATACAATGCATCCCTTCTTTTGGGGGTCTTATCTTACCCCTTTGTTCCCTATCTATGTCATTTGTGGGGTCAAATTTGTGTTGAAAAGTTCGCTACGCAACATGACAAAGATCAGTCCTCTTTTGAGTGCCCACATTCGATCTCTTCTGATTTGTTTAAATATTGATTAAATTCGAACAATTCAAAACCGATTCAATCAAATTCTAAAATAGGGTTATTAAAATTAGACTCAAATGGTATTGATCGAATTTTAAAATAAAAAGAAAAAGTCATATACGGCTCAATTTGATTCAACTTATTTTTATTCTTATATGTGGCATTCCAAGTAAGCTAGATAAGGACACTACCATTTCCCTTTTTGACCTTCTCACTTATCTCAGTAGAAGCTCTAGATTCATATGAATCCAAGGTTTATCACGTGTTTTAGTTAATAAATAATTAAAAAATATAATTATTAATTTTAAACAAATATTTTATTATAATTTTATTTAAAAATAATAAAAAGTATACGGCATAAATAACACACGTTAATCAATTAAATTTTATTGACATAATGTTTGAGCTCAACTCTTAAACCTAATTTGAACGTATTAAATTCAATTTAAAATAATAATTTATTATAATTATCCTAAATTATTAATTTATGTTTGTTTAATTAGTTCAATAAAAAACTTGATTGAATCATCGTATCTATAATATTTGATTGGATTTAAGATTTAGGGTTTAGAGTTTAGTGTTTAAAGGTTAAAGTTTTAGGGTTTAGGGTTTTAGAGTATAAGGTCCTCAAGAGGTGTGGCTCGATAGTTGAGAGCGGAACTTGGCTTCGGTTAGGTCCCAGGTTCGATTCCATGCTAGCCCCTCTTGTAAGAGCCTGGAGCAGCCGAAGTTTTACCTGTAGGTGGATAACTAGTTGGGCCCTCAATGATAAGGTGCGCCCGCTTGAACCGCCTGTGGGGTGGTGCGCCAATTGAACCTTTGGAGAGATATGCCCACTTGACCCGCTTATGGGGTTTCCTCGAATCAAAAAAAAAAAGTTTTAGAGTATAAGGTTTAGAACTTTTTAATTTTCTATATATCCAATTTATTCTCATAAACTTTTCGTAATGCCCAAACTATAGTCTTAGACATGGTTGGACCTTACCTAGTAAAAACACATTATCTTCTTGACTATGTTAGGTTCACGCTATTCCACCTCCACGCAAGGTGCCTTGTCTGCTTCATGCCAAGGCTGCATTGTCTTCTGAGGAAGATGACAGATTCTGGTCATCTTCAATGCACTCCTGTGCCGGAAATTTTGAAGTTTAGGTTATGCAATTCAACGGAGCAATTTGAAAAGAAAAGAAGAACTGAGATTGTCAAGTGTAATGGACGTTGAGAGTGACTTAACGAAAGCAGAAAACAAAATCACGTATCTATACCATTATTGTAAATATGATCCACGCAAAATAAGAATTACATGGATAGGACTATGATCCAAATCCAAAAGAATGTAAACTGAAAGATTCAATTTCTAAGTTATAGATTGTGGGACATACTGTAACAATTGTGAAAAGGTTGATGGGTCATGCCTGCTTTTAATTTTAAATAAGTGACCCGAACTCAATCTGAAATTTAATTAAGTGCGAATAATTTGGACAGCTCCAAGATTACATTATTTTAGAGAGAATGTTAAGATTGTTCAAATCGAATTTTAAATTTAAATCTAATTAAAAATAAATCAATTTAATTAAAATTTTTCGAATTAAGTTAAACTTACCAAATTTAACTATAATGTTAATGTCTCTTTTTTAAATTTTTTGTTAAGTGTCTATTAAAAACACATTCAACATAACAACAACATTCCAAAAGAAGTTTTGCTAAAATAAAAGGTTTGAAGTGGTTTAAAAGTACGCAGTATTATTTGATTGACAGTAAAAAAAAATCTAAAAGAAGTTTTGCTAAAATAAAAAAGTTTAGATTATGTTTGGTTGGAGGTTTATTAATGGAACGGAATCGAACGTAATATTATTCCATCATTTGAGAGGAGGGGTTATAATGAAATGGAAGAAAATAGTTTTATATTATATCTCATTCTATCTTAAACAGTAAAAATAAGAAACCTTCGATTTGAAGAGTTTTAGGATGAAATATAAAATAATAAACAACATTTCACTATATTATATTATAAACTCTTCTTTTAAACAATATTTCACTATATTACTTTATGAGCCCTTCCATCCTTACAAAACAACAATTTTCTAGCATTACATTTATTTACACATTTCATTACGAATTATTTAATTTCATTAAAAATCTTATATCCAACTAAATAATAAATATTATGTTAAAAGGATATAAAAGTACGCAGTCTTATTTAATTGTCAAGGAAGAAAAAAGACTAATATTCATCATGTTTGTTGAGAGCCCATTCATCGTAAATCTCCTAGGCCCAATCTTGATGTTGATAAAATTAGTAAACAAAATTGTTTTCCCCTGCCGGGATTTGAACCCGGATTTCTTCTAAGTAGAAATTGCCAGTGTGCTACAGGGGATGTTCAACCATAAGATGTTAATTTCTCTTATCTTAATGTTGCTAGTGGCCGGTTCGAGAAACTCAAGCCCAAGTCTAAATAAATCCGAACCCAATTAAATTTTGGGCTTTTATAGTTTGAGCCCGATTTGATATGAGTTTCTTAGGTCCAAATGGAATTAAAAGTTCAAATGAAAGATTACTTCACCCTTTGAGTCAGTAATTCTGAAATATAGAAACTGTTTATGTTGTGGAAGATAAAAGAAAAAACAAGAGATGGCTGAAAAGGAGTGGCTTATATGCTGTCTATCACTAGTTTGTCTTTCCCGAAGTGAAGATATTGCAAGTTGTAAAAACTAATTAGTTATCCACATTAATTAAGTCTCTGTGCTTAGAAAACTTTTATGATTGGATTAGGTGGTAATGAAACCGACAAGGATTCAACCCATAGGTTGCACTTTTACACCCGACAGCTTCGGATTGATGTATATAAGTTAAGACTCGATGTCGCAAAGCATTGGAGCTTCTTTCTGTAGCAGAAGTTTAAACCAAATGATATGCCGCTGGGACCTGAGAAATGGCAGAGAAAAGCCATATAAATGGTTCAATATGATTCAATATGCAATGTGCCTTATAGGGGTATGTACATGAAGATGAGACTTTAATGAAAGAATATATACATAAAAAATATATTGAACTCACTAGCGAAGTAAAATGCCATTAAATGGAATCAATCAAAAAGGCTCTTTGATGAGGAGTTCAGGACGTCTGTATCATCAATTGATATAGCCTTGGGACGTTCTGAGATTGCTGGGGTGTTTCCATTGCTCCCGCTCAAAGCCCATACTTTCCTTCTCCTCCCAATGGCAAACTCCTGAGTTTTGCTTATGCCCGGAACCCGCCGCTTCCAGTTTACCTTGTTTAACATGTCTTTGTCTTCCTGAGAAAGATGGGTGCGGTAGTTTTTCAGGGATAAAAGCCGATGCATTTTGGCAGGGAAGAGTAGTCCCTTGGTTGCTGAAGATTGAGCAGGTACAGGATTGAATCCGAAATCTCTGTTTCTGACTAAGTTTATCAAACAATGAAGCCACGTGATCAGTTCAAGAATGCATTCGTCGGTTTTCTGTTTACTAGCATGATAAAGTGTCTGGAGGCGGATCAGGTTACTCGTTGCACCTGCACTCTTGTTGAATTCATTTCTGCAAAATAGCATAAAAAACTATCAGGATCATCCTGGTGACAATCTTCGTTCTGCGTATCACTATACAGAGAGATAATGCATAAACATGCAAGTACAGAAAGAAGAGCTCAACTGACCCGGTGTTTGCCCATTCTCCAACCCATCCAAATCCCTGATGTGCCCTGTTGTCAATTGTAACAGCTAGTAAGGAGCAAACATCAAAAGAAAATAAAAATGAAAGAGCAAAAAAACAGACCTGGTATTCAAAATCTGGAGCATACTAAAAGTTAAATTGAGAAGTTAGAATGAAGTACAGAAAGCACAATCAATTAGAACACAGACTGAACCTACTTGGTCGTGTTGGCAACAACCGGTACTAGCCACTGTAGGGTCTTTTCCATTTCAGCTTTTACTTGAGGTATGGTGAGCTGCATTTGTAGGAAAACAAGCAAGTCAAATTAGTTACATGACCGAAGAAAACACTGGCACTTAAGGAGTGATTCTGATTGATAATTTAACAATGTCAAAACAACCTCTTCCTTGATATCAACCCTTAGTATGCGAGATCGAAGAGCTTTCTTAACACTAGCAGGCAATCCATTATATAGAGTGTCCCTTATATTTGGAGGAAGCGAGGTTGGCCGAGATGCCTGAAAGCAAATTTTATTTGTAAAAGTATGTTACAACATTAAATATGAAAAGTTGGACTTATTCAAAGACGGAACTGCTAAAGAATTACAAATTCACTTACAATATTATCTATCTGGTTGATTACATTAGCATAGTGCAATGCAAGACCAGCAGGGCCTAACTTTTGAGGATTCTTGTTGGCTTCCTCGCTAGCCAATGTAGCACCTGCATGAGTTCATTAAGCTTAAAGGATTTCTAACCTAAGGCACGCTTTAAATCTGGCAAAAGAAGTATTTTCCTTGCTATATGTCTGCAGGACACGAATATAATCAAGATCCTAGCATGTTTTTGCTCGGGTCGAAAATGTGAGAATAGATCAGCTATCATGTTTGTTGCTTCAAATTGAAATAGGTTCATTTTAGTTTTTGTTAACCTCAATCCTTTCACAAATAAAGCAGTTGATTATTAATTTAACACACTTCAATTAGATCCTTTAAGCCGAAGAAAGGACAACAGATTATATCATGTATTTCCAATTCGAGCAGATTGCCACATTCACCATATTCATGAAAAGCTCATCTGCTAAGATATAGGAAATTTTGAGCAAAAGCACAGAATTTCTACCATTATTTCCAAATGCCTCCAATATAGCTTGATGTAAATAGGTAACAACGTCAACAAGCTTCTCCATGATCTGAGGAACAACACAAAAATAGTATGATTAGGATGTGCAATTAAGATGATTCTTACAACTCAAAACTAAGTTTCCTACATGAAAGTATCAGATGGAGATAGAAACAAATCATGACAAAAAGGAAAATATGCCACTTAAGATTTTTGTTTGTCTGAGACAAGAAGATGACACATTTCATTGATGAGGGCCTAAGAGATGCTGGTGCAATTTTTTCATTAGAAAAAAACCGAGGTTCATAATAGTGTACCTCCTCCAAATTTTTTGACCAAAGAGATTTCCTTTTCAAACTCCTTACAAGCTTTCTTTGTTCTTTTAGCTCACTTTGAAAAACAGTGAGACTTTCTCCTACAATTACAAAGAAAATGGCTTGTTAATACATACTGCTCCACTTTAGTTAACAGCTGTTAAGCAGCTATTGAACATGAAGCACGTAAACAAAGAATACTTACACAAGCATTTGTAGAAGATGGCTATCAGTATTATTTTAAGGCATATCCATGCTCACAATCAAATATAAGACTTATATTGACCTATAATGGGCTATGTTTAAATTCAGTGATCATTCAGAGTATGGAGCAAAGCGTGTTGGAGGAATAGCGTCTGACCAAATCAATGGCAAAGCAAATATGGCATCAAATTATTGTCAGTATGATACAAACTAAACTTGAACAAAATAATTCTCTGAAAGTCAGAGAAAGACAATCAAAAAGATCAAAAGAAGAGGAGAAAAGGGTTGTCTATGGCTAACCTCTTCGAGGAAGATTCAAGGACTCCACTTCCTGAAGTTTTCGTTGATAATCTTGTTCGAATCTGTCCAGAACATTCAACTCATGATATAATTCCTGTACAAGAAGTACAATGATGATAATGAGATTCAAATAAATGTGATCACTTTTCAAGCAAGATGCAGCCCAATAATTTCAAAATTGGATGAACATTATTAAAGTGTCTTCAAAACTTGAAGATACATTTGTGGACATGAGAGAGTGAGTGCTCTATTGGTAAATTCTATAATGAATGGAAACGAAAGGGACCAAAAGGTTCAAAATCCAATTCAAATTTCCATAGCATGCTCAAAAATACATGTGACAAACTAAACAATGATTTCTTTCTTTCAAAATTCCATTTTTAAAATGCTCAAGAGGCAAGGAAACAAATCTCAAATAAAAATGTTGAAAAATTGGACACTATATCCAGATTTCAACTGTACAAACAACAAATGAATAACAACCCCACAACTATAAAGCAGAAAATTCACTGATATGTGTAAATTTGCAGTGATTAGGAAGATAAACATACAGAAGTGTGCTGGACCAGGGAATTCAACTCTTGCATTGTGACTTCCACCTCTTCTCTATGCTGCTTTTCAGTACAATATTCTGCATCTAATCTGATTGCAGATAGACAAAAATCTTTGTCAGCTAATCTCAGATGTAACCTTATGACATAGCCTCACAAAAAATGTACCTTACTTTGAAAAATATCGATCCAAGTTATGCCATTGAGGATCTTTACATAAGTCTCCAAAACGAATTACTTCCCGTGTCAGGACATTAAATTCCTCTCTAATAAAAAACCAAAAAAGAAAAGGAAACACGTGAACTCTTAGAACTTTAGATGAATCATATTATATAGAAAGCATGTTTTAACAGACATAAGGAACAACCTTTTATCAGCAGCAGCAATAATAAGCAATTCTTCCATATCTGAGGAAACCAGTTTCTGTACGGCTTCTGAATTTATTATTTCATTTTTCAGGGACTGTACATTGTCATCCGAAAGAGATTGAAACAAGCTCGAACTTTTGGCTATTGTGTTAGCTACTTCAAATGCTAATATTGAAATTTTATTCCGTTTTGAATTCAGACCACTGACAAACCCACTCTTAGCATTCAGGTTGGACATACTGCTTCCGAGAGTGTCCAAAACTTCAACCGCTTTCTCCAAACCGACCGTGCCAGCTTTACCTAGAAATGAAGTCTTTTGGTTGACCTATAAATAAAAAAACAGATTACATTGCCATGTGTATCAAATTGATATTCAATGCAGCATGTTCTCAACTACATTACATTTGTTTCGACACTCGAACAATTCTCCAACGGCCTGACATTCACTGAATTACTAAAGCTGTTTTCTGATAAATCCATCAATACACTATTATAGCTCAGATCTCAATCAATCCATCTAAACTGTATATTACTTTCCAGATAGGAATATACAAGCATTCATTTTCTCTTCCAGTAAGACCCTCGTTTGCTATTGCATCAGATGGTGAAGTTTCACAAACAATTAAAATCAACTCATCCACGTCAAGAGCAAGCTAATTCTTTTAGCATGCTCCACAGGAAAATCAGACGAGCACAACCTACCAGGACCATTACGACAACCAAGAACGAACAAAAAAATCAACTGAGACCATACCTTGGTATCTGCTTTTTTGGCAAACATAGACGGTTTCAGTTCTCTCGAAAACGTCAACGGAAAATCACCGTAATCAGGCCTCCGCGGGGTCCTTGTGCTGAAATCAAGCTCATCACCGCTCTCATTGGACAGATCATTCTTCTTCACAGACTTGATCTCACCAGAAAATCCCGACGATGAAGTCCTCCCTCCAACTCTCGCACTCTTCGGCTTTGTCCCACCAGCACAAACCGCTCCCATTCTTCTGGCGAACTTACTAACCCACCTGACAAAAATCACACAAACAAGCGAAACAAACAAACCCCCATTAAACCCAGACCCAAAAGAAAAAATAAAAAATGAACAAAACCCGCATCAAATAACATAAAATACAATAAGCCAACAAACCCAGTTCTGAATTTCGTTCTTTAGAAGAACAATGCCCAAAACGAGGAGAAAATGAAGAGAAAGACGGTGGTCTTGATCGAGTAATAAAGATGGAGATGAGAGAGTAGTTTGTACAAAATTACCTAGTAAATGAGTGAATTGACCATAGGATTAAAGGAAAAAACGCGTAAAATCTGGCATTTAGACGCTTCCAAAGCAAGTTGATTAATATTCAATACATTTGGCAAAAATTCTACATACCGAGACAGTGATATGAAAGTAGGAAAGTATGAAATGTGAAGTCATCACGCCCGCCTTGTCTGAGTTTAGGTGTGTTCCTCTGACTAGGGCCTTGTCTGTTCTGAAAAGTGGCATTTTACCATTCTGCCCCAGCTTTAATTAGTATTTTCTTTTCTTAAGAAAAATATATTGTTGCCGCTATCTTTTTTAATATTAAAATTATGATACATCAGAAAGTTTTCATTTTTTATATTATCAATTTAGTATTTTTAAATATTAAAAGCATAAAAAATTTGGGAAATTTTTCCTTTTAAAAAATAAATTGTTTAAATTATCTAAAATGCTATCATTTTATGTGTGGCATAAAAAAATATCAAAAAAATAGTTAAAATAATTATTAATCAAGCATTTAAAAAATATTAAGAAGTGAATAATAAATAAAATGTAATGTAATATCTAATTATTAAACAATATTGCACTGAGTAAGTAATTAAGAAATTAATATTTTACAATCTTATTTTTTTTGAAGTATTTATTATGTTAACTTGTATCATTTTTATATTGTCTCATTTGTATGTGGGTCTATTGAAAACAACCTCTTTGTTATGTAGAGATAAGGCTGCATACTATCAGATCTTCCCAGATTTTGCTTTATTGCGAAATTTCAGACTAGGTGATGATGATGACAATGATGAAAAATATTTTATAGTCTCTTTTTAATAATACAAAAAAAAGATCGGCTACATTTCGACCTTCTTTAAAATCTCGCTAAGTTAAGAATCTTGTGTATTGGATACGTTGACTTTTTTATATGAGTAAGTAATAATTTTAAAAATATAAGATTAAAATTAAATTACATTAAATTTAAATACATTTAATCATATTTATAAATCTCCGCTTTTGAGGGGGAAAAAAGGAATATTGAAAGAAAAGGGCGATATCGTCATTTCAAACTGGTATTAATTAACACAAAAGCCAAAAGGTCAAACACAGGCTAAAAGTCATAGAATGTTATGAGAAGGTATGATTGTGTGAGACCACGAAACACATACGTGGGCCGTTATGATTGGCTCAAAATTTTAGCCACATCTTAAACTCTTCTGACTCTGACTCTTTCTATCATATATAAAAAGTACAGAGATTTGACTCCTCCAGCCATTGATTTTATATCTTTTACTATTTCAATACGAAAGTGTCTTAAAAGAGAAGATATTTCAAGGAAGTCTCTAGAAATAGTCATTTTCTAACTCAAAATGATAGAAAAAATCGACATTTATAAATGAAAAAAACTTATTAATTTCAATTTTATGCTATTAAAATGGCTTTTGAATATTTTAATATATCTAATAAATTTTTTTATTTAGATTTAATTTTAAATTCGATCAAAATTTTGGAATTTAATTTTTTGAAAGTATATATATATATAAGTTTCCTGTTATGACAATGGGCAAATTAGGTCGGGCCTAGAACAGTGAGTCTAAATTTAAGCCTAACCTTCATCAACCCGATCAATAGTTTTAAAAATTAAAAGCATAAAATAAAGTCATTTAATTTTAAAAGATTGGGCCAAATTTAGATACCTAATCTTGACCTCGAGGAAATCAAACCCAAGACCTTATCCCAATTGCTAACCCTAATTTTTAGGGGATCAATTCTCCTATTCTTATTTTCATGTGCTACTCTGTGTTCGAGACCATCAATCTATATATTAATGTTTCTGTTTCTGTTTGACACCCTGCGTCTAAGAACCAATGTTTTAAAAACCGGACCGGATATCGAACCGGTCGAATGAAAGGTTTAAGGTTTAGAGGTTTAACCGGTAGCGAACTGCTATAAAACCGGTATATAATAGAGTTCTAAATGTTACAAATTTTAGCACTACCATAAATTATATAAAATAGAGTTCTAAATATTACAAAAATTAATATGAAATAGAGTTTTAAACGTTATAGAATTTGATATAAACTAAAGTTCTAAATGTTACAAAAATTGATATTAGATAGAGTTCTAAATGTTACAAAATTTATCACTACCATAAATTAATATAAAATAGAATTCTAAAAATTACAGAAATTAATATAAAATAAAATTCTAAATGTTACAAACCTCCGGAGAATGCTAATGAGTAATGACAAAGCAGATTGTTGCAAGAATTCTAATAAAAACGGACATAAATTTGTAGCATAGTAGATTATTTACTTGAACCTGCCCTGCAACTGTTTCATCAGACTATAACCAAACTCCATTCTCGCGCAACTCTAATAGTCCATTCTTAACCAAAGCTTAACCTCATCTCATTCAAATCTTAATACTCCTTTCATGTTTAGGATTATGATGCCCTCTCCTTCAATGTAGACTCTTCTTCTAAGACGCAGACGTTTTTTTGTTAGTGACTCGCCGGAAAATAAAACAAGTTCATTATCTTTTTTATCGTGAGAGAACGCCGATCGTCACGAGTCAGGACTAAAGGTCCCTCTTTTTCACTTCTCTTCGACGTTACTGAGGAAGAACTCGAGGTCGCAACACTGTTACGTCTTTCCAGTCGCCGTCAACCGTACCTACTCCACCGCCTTCAACTCCGTCTACTTCCGATGGAACCGGTGTTAAAGACGAGAAGAACAACGCTTCATGCCCTCTGTCTTTGTCAAGATCCCCTCCGACGCAGTCAGATGACTCAGATCGTATGCTTCCGGTCCACCAACGGTTCTGTTGCACCAAGAACCGGACCGGACCGTACGGTCCTACCCAAAACCGCCGGTTTTTACATATAAAGGTTATTAAGTACAACCAAACCGGACCACCGTCCGGTTCAAACATTTTCCGGTCGGACCGGATGGTCCGGTCCGATTTTTCAAACCTTGCTAAGATGTCCGGTCCGACCGGTTTTTCAAACCTTGCTAAGAACATTCATCCAATAAAAGCTCCATCAAAAGAGGTCTAAAAGGTTGTTCCTGTTCCCATCTATCACACTGTATTTGAGACCATCCATCAACCACCCTCTGCCCAACTTTTAGACCTCTTTCGATGGGGCTTTTATTGGATGGATGTTGATGATGATTAGTATATATATATATATATACATATATTTAACTTAATAATTGAATTAGCTTTTATTTTCATAACACAATATCATGTTTATGTTATAAGAAATTTAGATTCTGAATCAAATCAAATCATTAATTCAAATTATTTAAATTAATTAAAATTCAAATCATTGCATTTAGTCAGTAGATTTCTACCAAATCTATTTCTAAGTCTCCAATTATTAAAAAAATATGTTACTCAAGTCATTATACTCCCCAAAACATTTAAATGCTAAGACATATAAGTCAAAATGCTTTAATATGAATGACTATTTGACTCAAAATTTATCATTCATCATTTTTAATTTTTACCATATTTTAATCCTTAATAATTAACTTGATTTGAATTCCAATCATATATGAGAAATTTTATTAATTAATTAATATATATATATATATATATAATGTTTAAATTATAATATCTGAATTAGTTAAATAATTTAATTATATTTAAGTTGTTAAATAATTTATCTAGTATACCTAATTTACAAAATTTATTCAATAATTAGCAATATTTTAAAGATCAAATGGAAAGTCTGAAAATCTAAAATTACAAATAGCACCCGTTATTTCCATATATCACCCATTAGTACAATCACGTGGAACAGAAGCTGAAGGAAACTTAAAGTAAAAGTAAAGATATCACACTCAAATCCACAACTTTTGATAGCTCCGATCTAAGAGATCTGACCACAGTCGGCCACAACCACAGGCTTCGAGGTGGTTCCAGATCTAGAACCCACTTTCTCGATGGCTTTCACGACGTCCATTCCCTCCACAACTCTCCCAAACACCACGTGCTTTCCATCTAGCCACTCAGTTTTGTCAGTACAAACGAAGAACTGCGAGCCGTTCGTCCCAGGACCGGCGTTGGCCATCGACAAGATCCCAGGCCCCGTGTGCTTCTTTATGAAGTTCTCGTCGGCGAACTTCTCTCCGTAGATTGACTCGCCGCCGGTTCCGTTCCCGGCGGTGAAGTCGCCGCCCTGGCACATGAATCCCGGGATCACTCTGTGGAACTTGGAGCCTTTGTAGTGCAGAGGCTTCCGGCTCCGCCCTATTCCCTTCTCACCGGTGCACAGAGCACGGAAGTTCTCAGCGGTTCTCGGTGTTGTGTCTGCGTAGAGCTCCATCACGATTCGGCCAGCCGGAGCTCCGCCGATTGTCATGTCGAAGAAGACCTTAGGGTTTGCCATTCAATCGAGCAATTGTGAAGTACACGAGGAGTGACGAGTATGAGTGGGGGGTTTATAAACTATTTTCAGATCTGGAATATCTTCGTCTGTTAGATCCTGGCCGTTTGTTTGGACGCGTGTCAGTATCTTGTTGGACGTGAAAATTGATTTGATTAATGATTGCGGAGAGTTGACGCGAGTTTATCTTTGGGTGACCCTGCGGTGAGATGAGATACACCACAAGTTGGAGGAAAATCTTCCACGTGGCAGCCATCCCAATCAATATTTGTATTGATTTTTTGTCTTACAAAATAAAAAACATCTATTGTATTTTTGATGTATTTCTAATTTTCTAGGCTCGTGTAAAATTGGAAAATTATTTATTAGATAATTTTAATTGCTAATATTTATTTAAAAATTTTATATATTCATAAACTCTAATTATTGTTGTAAATAAAAGTTTAAACATACTAATCTCACACTTATGTTAGCCCGAGCCGGAGTCCGAAGCTCAAGGTTTCAAGTTTGAATCCGAGTCCGATGTTTCATGCATGAGCTCCAATTTGATTCGGATTTGGGCAGGCTCAATTAAATCTTTTTTATTTTAAAAAATAAAAATAATATCATTTTATATAAAAATTTCAAATTTTAATTTAGATAAGATTGGACAGTCTGAACCTAAACCTAATATGAAATTTAGTCAATTCAAATCAAGTCTATTAACTTTAGACTAGACCGAGCCAAGTTGACTCGAACTACTTTTTCTAACCATATTGGCACTATTTATCACTTTATTTAAAATATGATAATTAGAGTTGATATTTTAATTTAGACTAATTTAATTTAATTTATAATTTATAAACAAAATATGAGTTTATTGAATTTTAAACAAATTCAAGCCTCAAATTTTAAAACTATTTTAAGATTTAAATTAAATTTCAAATTTGAAAATAATAACTTCACTTAATTTAAATTCCATTCGAAATTAAAAATCCAGAAAATTAAAAAATTAACGAATTTCAAATTTTGATATGGAGAGATTTTGAATGATCGAAGACTTGTTTAACCAAACTACGCCGTCTTGTCATATAATTAACGTCCTATCACATTCTATCTTAATCTTGGTTAATAATTATCTTTTTAATGATTAATAACTATATGTTAACAATGTGATTAATCCATGATTAATTTTCACAAGCAAGGTCTAGTAGCAATGACACGCCGGCTCTTTCCCGCTTTCTTGTATCGCTATCTATGACTGGTCAATGGAAGCTCAGCTCCCGGTGGAGTTGGCTTGACCAAAAACTACTTGTCCATCCTAGTTCTTTTCTCTTGTTGTTGTTGTTTTGAACTCTATTCTATGGACCGTTTCGAAAGCTTGATTTCACCTTTTTGTTCCTTCTGTCATTGTTGTAATGCTTGAGCTTATTCTGTCGTTACTTGGTGTTGAAAGAAACGACGAATTACAATGTTTGTCTGCGTAAATTTGAGCAGGAAAAGAAAAATGGAAAGAAACCTGAAGACGGTCTTTTCCTGTCAACTTGGTTATCTTTCTTCAGGTTTTGGTTTCCTTTTCAGGATGATGGCTAAGTGTTTGATAATAAGTTAACATTGAGCAGAAGCTTGTAGGATAAGGCAAAGGAGGCTTGGAATGGACCAGAAGAGCATTTTTAGTTTATTAATCACTACTGTAGGGAGCTTCATACAAGATAGGTTGAATAATAAAGAGCAAAGGATCCAGCAGAAAGAACAGTGTGCAGAGATATTAGCAGCAGAAGATGGGAACTCTGATCAAGAAACTGAGGTCCGGTACTCTGATCAAGCAGTTATAGCGAATTTGGTTTGGGGTATTGAAGCTCTTGAAGAAGCTATTGACACTTGTAATATGGGAACTAAGATGGCACGATTAGATTATGCAGAGAAGATGCTACAAGTGTGTGCAATGTTGAATTCTTGCCATAGAACTGCTGGTGTTCCCAACTCTTACCTGTCTGCTTGGGCACATCTAAATCTTTCCTACCTTTGGAGTTTGCGGAACAATGCTCAGAATTCAGTTGTTCATGTTCTTGAGATGTTCATAGTGGATTCTTTCTTTTCACGGACAGATTTTGCACCCGAATTGTGGAAAGATTTGTTTCTTCCCCACATGAGCTCAATTGTCGGGTGGTATTCTGGGTCAAGGGACGGGCTGATGCTGGAAATTGTTCCTGATTCTTCCGATCTGTTGGTCTCGAATGATGTTGATCAGTTCTTTAATGAGTCCTTGGACTTCTCTCTGAGGGCAGATCAAATGGAGAAGTTGCAAAAGCTTGAGCAGCTTTATGAAGAAACTTTGAATGAGAAGACTCGGCTTTTTGCCAAGTACTACAACGACTGCATAAACTGTGACTCAATCAGTGCCAAGAAGATGATTCCAATGTTTCCAATAGCAGAACCTCCAATGTCTCCACTGCACGAACTCAGTGGATCAGTCTTGCCTAAGAGCTTCTCTCGATCTAACAATAGAGTTAGAGAAACAAGCAGGTCAGTCTACATTCTCTAATTAAGTCATTGATCTTTATGTTTCTCCAAGGCTCTGATATTTTGCATATATTGGATGAGTTTATGCAGATTAAGCTTCAGTTCAACAATCTCAAATGAAATAGGAGAATGTGCAGTGTGGAATCCTGAAGTAAGGCTGAGAACTTGTTAAATGAGAATAACTTGGAAAATTCGTTTTCTCCAATGGTACAAAAGTTATTACAGGTCTAGGTCTTCTTGATAACTCAACTTGTATACCTGGTGAATGTGTCAGGAGCCTGTCCTGGAGGAGAGTGAAGACGGTCCTGATTGCGAGCCTACTAATGCTTATTTCGAACCTGAAGTTAGAAGTCATGATTTGGTAAGACATAGCAGCATTAGAGAAACTGAAACCAAGAGCCTGAAAATGTCAACAAATTTCTCCCCCGTGGAATCACTGAGAACTGCTTCATCTGATATTTCTTCAAGTCTATATGCTAATTCCAGGAAATGGCATGCGTCTCCACTACAATCTTCGTCCAGCAATGCCATGGATTCTATCGATATGATCTCTTCGTCAAGTTCTCCAGGAATGAACAAAGATCACAGCATTAGATCACCAGATTCTGAGAGTGAAGTCATGGTAAGTCCTCAACTTACAGCTGTTTCAGAAGTAATATAGAATGTTCAGATAATGTTTTTTAACTGATGATGGTTCTCAAATAAGGGTGGAAGGGGAAGTGTCAGGAGAGACTATGACGGAAGGAGCACAAGTTATAAAATTATCAACTGTCAAGTTTTCGAGAATAGGTAGCTAAAATACCTAATTTTTTCTGAAGTACTTGAAGTTCTTCTTTTTTTCCTTTCCCATTAACATATCTGGATAAATTTGGACTCAACAGACCTCTAAGTGATGATGGAACCCGTAGCTATATTTCAATCCCCACGTCTGAGAGGTCCGCAAATCTTACAAGACCACCAAAAGATTTTGTCTGTCCCATCACGAGACAGCTTTTTAATGATCCAGTTACTCTCGAAACTGGTCAAACTTATGAAAGGAAAGCAATTCAAGAATGGATACAAAGGGGAAACACAACATTCCCCATTACTCGACAACCTTTCTGTGTAGATTCACTGCCCAAAACAAACCTTGTTTTCAAGAGACTTGTAACATTTTGGAAGGAACAACATCCTGAACTTGCGCAGGAGTATTCATACTCTGGAACACCAAGGAATGCTTTTAGTCCCTCCTCCAGGACAGTAACTTCAACAGGGTATTCTCCATCCAGCGCAGTCGAATTCTCAGATCTTAAGAATTCGGACAACTTTGTGCACCCGAGGAGAAAAAAATTTGGACAGGCAGCTATATCTTCATCGCCAACTAGCGTAATTTCTCAAGCTAGTATTGAAACAATAATCAGTGAACTAAAACCTCATATTTCATGTCTGTGTACTTCAGAAAACTTAATAAAATGCGAAAGAGCTGTTTTGGCAATAGCCAAATTGTGGAAGGAATCAAAGGGTGATCCAGGGGTTCATTCATACTTGTCCAAGAAAGCAACTGTAAATGGTTTTGTTGAAATATTATCAGCTTCCATGAACAGAGATGTTGTCAGGACAGCAATTTCTATTCTCTCTGAGTTAGTATTTTCAGATGAAAGTATTGGAGATATTCTAACCAGTATAGATTGTGATTTTGATTGCTTAGCTGCTTTACTTAAGAATGGCTTGGCTGAGGCTGCTGTTCTCATATTCCTGCTGACGCCAGGATTCTCTCAACTTTCAGTTCACAACTTTATACCCTCTCTTGTTCACCTAATTCAGAGTAAAACTGAAGATTTGGATGATCTTCAGTTAATATTAGAACCCAAGGATGCTGCTATAGCTCTGCTTGAACAGCTACTTACAAAAGGGGGTGAACAAAGCAGATCTGTCAATGCTTTCAGTGTAATTGCATCAAATGGAATTCCAGCCTTAGTCAATTGTTTTGGAAAGGTGGAAGACAATATGTCCATTATTACCATTCTTTTATGTTGCATACGTGCCGATAAAAGTTGCTGGAACTTGATTGCTAGCAGAATTGAACTATCTCATGTTCTTGATTTGTTTCACTCTGGAAATGATAGTGTGAGAGGTAAATGCATCGAATTCCTCTCAGAACTAGTTCTGTTAGACAGGTATACATCATTTTTTGATAAACTTTTCTGTTCCAGGAGCATGTTATGACTTAATCTTGTTGAAATCCTGCAACACTCTTCACAATGCCTCGTTTGAGAAACTTTTGTTCTTTTGATGTCTCAGGAGGACATCCTGTAATAATACTTTGCAGATAATTAAAGATGAAGGAGCATATAGTACCATGCATAGCTTTCTTGTGTACCTTCAAATGGCTCCGATTGAGCAACAACTTGCCATCTCCACTCTTCTTCTTCAGCTTGATCTTCTGGTTTCTCTAGACTCAGCAACATTTCTTACAGTTAAAAATTTTTCATTACATAGTTGATTATCTAATCATGTGTTCCCTAATGTAAATGCCAGGCCGAACCAAGGCAGATGAGTATTTATAGGGAAGAAGCAATTGAAACACTAATTGAAGCACTGCACAGAAGAGACTTCCCTGATTCTCAAATGATGTCTCTGAACGCTTTACTATCACTTTCCGGGAGACTGACTTCATCTGGGAGATCATACATGGAAGCTTGGTTATTAAATATTGCTGGGTTTGATAAACCTTACAAAGCTCTAATGAAGTCAGAGTGGCAGAAGAAGCCTGGAGATGAGTTTGCAGAAACAAAAGTTTGCATCTGCATTTTATGTTAGCAAGAAAGATTGGAATTCCTCATTTTATGATACTGCCATATCCGAACTGACAAGTGCTTATTTCGTGAAGGGTACAGAAGAGAAGGCTGCGAATTCTTGGGACAAAAGGGTTGCTTTTGCCATTTGCAATCACGAAAACGGCTCCATCTTCAAGGCTCTGGAGGAATGCTTCAAGAGTAACTCCTTGGAGATGGCAAAGTCATGCCTGGTCATTTCTACATGGCTCGTTTACATGATTTCAGTTCTTCCTGATACGGGTATTAAATATGTTGCTAGTAAATCCTTGCTTGACGAATTCATCAACATCCTCCAGTGCTCTAAGAACATGGAAGAAAAGATTTTGGCAACTCTTGCTCTGAAAACTTTAGTTAGTGCCCCAGGTGAGCTAACTTTAGGTGATCAAACGCTTACAGATGATGATCATGATTCCATTATATTTCAGAAAGCTCTAAGCTGAAATTTTATGATTTAAGCTGCACTTGAGGAACTCGCAAATTATGCTATATGCATTCACAGATCTTTAAGAAAGATCAAGCGTAACTCGGGAATTGCCAACGATTTGCTGAAATCTTTGATGAACTTATCCTCAGTCAATGCAGTAAGTCAAGAACAAAATTATTTCACATTCTTTTCATAATTCATACATAGAAAGATGAGCTTATTACTCTTGTTGTGCATTCTAGACAGAATTATGGAACTGTAAGCACGTGGTTGAGCTAGAATCATCAAAAAATGGTGATGTAACGTCTTTAAGTTGCCTGAAAGGTCGTATTATAAGCGGGCATTCCGATGGAACCATAAAGGTATGCGTCTAAACCACAATGTCCATAACTGCAGGAAGCTGCAGCAGCTAACTAGTTGCTCTATTTTAGATGTGGGATGCTGGGAAGAGGGTTATAAGGCTAATTCAAGAAGTTCGTGAACATTCGAAGGCAGTCACTTGCCTCCAAATTTTATCTTCGGGCAACAGACTCTACAGTGGTTCTCTAGACAAAACAATTCGTGTAAGCCATTCCCATAACACAGGAAATTTTTCACTACTAAAGTGACTATGTTCCAATGTTCTTGTGTGCTTTCTTTCCAAAGGTTTGGGTGATAAAATCTGGAGAAATGAATTGCATTCAAGTGCATGACGTGGAAGAGGCAGTGTATGACCTAGTGGCTAATCCTACAGTAGCCTGTTTCATTTCTCAACGAACAGGTGTTAAGGCAAGTTTAAGTTTATGGTAGTTATATAACTCAAAGAATGTATACATTACAAGAGCAGAAGAACTGAAGTATATGCTAAAAAGCTGTTGTGTATTCAGGTATATAATTGGTCTGGACCTCTCAAGCATCTGATCGCCAATAAAAATGTGAAATGCCTTGCTATGACAGGCAATAGGCTATACTGTGGTTGCTCTGGTTACACCATCCAGGTTACCTACTTTCTGAACCATTCCTATCACCTGAAACAGTTTCTCCTGGTACTGAACATGTCACAAGTTCTTAAAAAAACTTACAGGAAGTTGATTTATCCAAATTAACAACAACCAAGTTCTACTCTGGTTCAAAAAAGTTGTTAGGGAAACAATCTATACTGTCCCTACATATACATGAAGACACTCTCTTTGTTGGTGGTTCAGCTGTTGATGGAATAGCAGGAAAGGTGAGCAACTACACATACTTACTCTTTTGCTAAGGCATGATCAAAAAGTCCGACCGACCTAAAATTAACAAATCAAATCTGGTTTGACAGAACTCTATTCAGGTTCGATCAGACAGAATCATTTGGATTCAACCTGACCTATTCCCATCACTGCTTACTGACATCAGAAACTATGCTTTATGATTGAGAACAAAAATGGTGTTCATGGCAGGTATTTTCACTCACAACCAAGGCAATAGTAGGATCATTCTCAACCAGATTTGACATCACTCGCATTATCACCAACAATGACTTCATCTTCACAGCAACAAAGTTTGGGATGATTGAGGTTTGGTTAAAAGAAAGGCTCACCAGAATTGCTTCCATTAAGGTTGTCGGTGGAGGAGACTCCAAGATCGCATCTTTAGCTTCTGATATGGATGGTGGAATGCTGTATGCTGGTTCCTCTGATGGAAAGATCCAGGTGAGATTACCATCTAAGCTTGTAACTAACACTGAGTTATGTACTTCAGGTCATGACTCAACTCCTCTGGATTTGGTTTCAGGCATGGTCTCTGGACTAGGAAAAGGTTGCTGTAAAGACATTACCTCTGGTTCTAACTGTAGTTTCCAAGTAAATTGGAGGTTTAAAGACATTCCAATTTCCTGTCAGCCAATTTCAGACCTCAAATCCTAACTACTGCACAAGAAAGTATACCTGGAATGCTAACTTAAACAGTTCTCAGACTTAGCAAAGATCATAGAATCCATGTCCTAACTCTTATCCTTGTATTTTAAGAATTTTGCAAAAATAAAAAGCATTGCAATTTAGAATAATGTTATTTTAAATATATTATAATTCAGGGCCATAAAAAACTCAAAATAAGTATAAAATATATTATTCGTCGCTAACTAATTTATAAAATCAATTTATTAAAGAAAATTTTATGTTGAAATATGTATTAAATTTTAGATATAGAATATTTTTAAATGAATATTTTATAATTCATTTAAATTTTATTTACAGTGGTTTATTATTGTTGGTTTAAAATTTTGTAAAATTAACTAAAAACTAAAATGAGAAATTAAAAAAATATTTAACAATTTCTAATTTGTTAACAAAATAAACCGAGAAAACCGGAGCAGGTGGCACAAACGCTGTCGTACAGACAGCGTGCCAGACATGGGCCCAACCGTCTTAAACGTCCCACCCCTCCTCAGCTCAGTTCCTTGTTGTCTGTCTATCTCACATGAACATGTCATAACACAATAAGAATTACCCATTATTACCATTTTGCCCCTGACGTCCCTCCCTATATATATCCTTCACCGTTCTCGTCGATCCCATCTCTGTCTCTTCCTCTCCCATATTCCCTAGAAATAAACACTCCTTTGTCTCAAACATCAAACCACCGCCACCGCCACCACAATGAGAGAGATCCTTCACGTACAAGGCGGCCAATGTGGCAACCAGATCGGGTCTAAGTTCTGGGAAGTGATCTGCGACGAGCACGGCGTGGACCCAACCGGAAGATATAACGGAGATTCCGATCTCCAGTTAGAGAGAATCAATGTTTACTACAATGAGGCCTCGGGTGGTCGCTATGTTCCTAGGGCGGTTCTCATGGATCTCGAACCGGGTACCATGGACAGTATCAGATCCGGCCCCTACGGTCAGGTCTTTCGACCCGATAACTTCGTCTTTGGCCAGTCCGGTGCCGGCAACAATTGGGCCAAAGGTCATTATACGGAAGGTGCTGAGTTGATCGACTCTGTTCTCGATGTCGTTCGCAAGGAGGCTGAGAATTGTGATTGCTTACAAGGTATATGTAAACTGTCTCATAATTCAGTTACTCATTTCAATTTCTCTGATCTAATGCATGGTGATTTCATTCTTACTCCATTGAAATCCCAGTTTATCACAAGGTTGTCATGTTCATAAGTTCATTGATAGTAACTTAATTATACGCACAAAAGGTTGTCCTGTGCTTCTCGGGTAAGATTCACATTGCTGAGACCTTATCATTTGTTTACACCGAAATTGTGAGGAATGTGGGCCCAGTAAATATTTCGGTGATAAAGTGTAATTAAGATAAGCAGATCCAACGGTGATTGATGGTATTGTATCAATTAATCCTGTAGTAGTGGTCCTATCACTGAAAAGCTTGAAACAGACAAAATGCTTGCACAAAAGTAGATCTGACTACCCAGTAAAGTTGCATCCTCGTAATTTGGTTGAGAAAGGTAAAGTGTAGAAGTGGAAATGATTCGTGCATAATTATCTTTTGCTGGAAAGAGGAAGCTTGTTCAGTAGATATGAAAAAGAAAAAGAAAGTTTGATGTTGACATGACGATGGGATTGGTAGTTCATTGACAATGTTCTTTTTGGAAATGGATGTCTCCATAAAATGTGGGAATATGATCAATGGTTTGTGGATCCGAGTGATGGTAGCAAAACTAACCAAATTAGATTGAAAATGTCAAAACATTTTCTGGGATTTTGATGTTTACTTATGGAAAAAGTTACTTAATAACTGGGATTACCGGAATTGGTAGGTATGGGTGACCATCAATACTATAACTAGCAGTGATAACCACTAAAAGTCACGAACTAATGACCATTCATTGGTCCTTTTACTTTTTAGTGTTGGATTTACGAAAAGAAAATTGTAAGAATCATGGATTTTTTTGACCATATAAAAAGTTTTCACATTGTATAACTCCACTAGTTTGTAGTCAGATTCTCCTGAAGATTTCAGTAGGATTTCGGGGAGCAAGAAGCTGCTCATCAAATTCAATGGATCGATCATTTTGTGATCACACTATATACATTTGAACTTAAGAATTGTCACATAAAATTTCTTCTCATGTATTTCGTTGCAACCGTTTTGAACAGGGTTTCAGGTCTGCCACTCACTTGGAGGAGGCACAGGATCTGGCATGGGAACGCTTCTAATATCAAAGATCAGGGAGGAATACCCTGATAGGATGATGCTAACATTCTCTGTTTTCCCTTCCCCGAAGGTTTCAGACACTGTTGTGGAGCCATATAATGCCACCCTTTCAGTGCATCAGTTGGTTGAGAATGCGGATGAATGCATGGTTCTTGACAATGAAGCACTTTATGATATCTGCTTCCGAACTCTGAAGCTCAGCACTCCGAGCTGTGAGTTATTGGTTTTTGGAGGGAATATCATTAGATAAGATGTGTTAGATACTAAAGTTTTGCTCTTTCTTCTTTAATTTTGCAGTTGGTGACCTGAATCATTTGATCTCTGCCACCATGAGTGGTGTAACATGTTCACTAAGGTTTCCAGGACAACTGAATGCTGACCTGAGGAAGTTGGCTGTGAACCTTATCCCATTTCCCCGCTTGCACTTCTTCATGGTAGGATTTGCACCGCTCACTTCTTTCCGCTCGCAGCAGTACATATCACTCACTGTACCGGAACTAACACAACAGATGTGGGATGCCAAGAACATGATGTGTGCTGCTGATCCCCGGCACGGTCGCTATTTGACTGCCTCAGCCATGTTTAGAGGGAAAATGAGCACCAAAGAGGTGGATGAACAGATGATCAATGTGCAGAACAAAAACTCATCATACTTCGTGGAATGGATTCCTAACAATGTTAAGTCTAGCGTCTGCGACATTCCACCAAAAGGTCTGAAAATGTCGTCTACTTTCGTCGGCAACTCCACCTCAATTCAGGAGATGTTTAGAAGAGTGAGCGAGCAGTTCACGGCCATGTTCCGTCGCAAGGCCTTCTTGCACTGGTATACTGGGGAAGGCATGGACGAAATGGAATTCACTGAAGCAGAGAGCAACATGAATGATTTGGTTGCGGAGTATCAGCAATACCAGGATGCAACCGCCGATGAGCAGGAGTACGAGGAAGGGGTTGAAGAGGGTTACGAGGATTAGTGAGTAGCAGTCTGTTTCTGCCTCCCTCGTATGGGTTTTTACTATATCTGTTATACTACGATTGCTGTTATCTTTCTGAACTATTTGTTGCTATGATATTGTTGGTCTATCCTATAATACTCTTCATTTAGAACCTCTGGAAGTGTTAAGGATCGCCCACGAGATGAGAATTTAAGGATGTCGGACATTATTTTGGACAGACAATCAAGCTTTTCGGGTCAAACCTTAGACCGTCTTTTCAGGCCCAAGCCCAATTCAGGCCAATTATCAATTCTAAATGGAAGATACGGCACCAAATCTAAGGATGTGGGACATTATTTTGGACAGACAATCAAGCTTTTGGAGTCAAACCTTAGATCGTCTTCTCAAGCCCAAGCCCAATTCAGGCCCAAGTCAATCCTAAATCAGAGATAAGTGGCAGGGACTAGGTACTTTAGAAGATAAAAGCATAATAAAACTGTGTTAAACTTTCTATAAGCAAGAATCTCACTTAAAGAAGGAATAATAGCTAGTGGGAGAATCTCCACAAATGAAATGTTCAAATGAGTTGTATTATTATTCATATCTCAGCATCCTGTAATGCATAATATTTGTAGACAAATGAAATAACTAATTGCCTAAAATGACTGGTGATGATGGTGGTAGAACATCATGAGCAGGGCGAAGCAAGGAAATATGGAAAATTGGATAAATTCGTGCATCTGGTGGAAGTTCCAGTTCATAAGCTACTGAACCTAGCTTCCTCGTAACCTTGTAGGGCCTAAAAAACCTAGGAGATAGCTTATCATAGTGCTGCTTGGATAGAGATTTTTGTCTAAAAGGCTAAATGCGTAATAAGCCATAATCTCCAACATTGAAAGAAAGTTCCTTACGCTTCTTGTCTTGCTGCTTGAGCCTTAACAAGATTATCTTTTAGCAGTTTCAGCATCTCTCCTCAATAATTGGTCTTCTAATTCTGCATTAGCAGTCTCACCCTATGCAAATGGATGTAGAGGTGGTGGGTCCTTGCCATAAACCACCTTGAAAGGTGTAGTATCCGTAAAAACATGAAAACCAATATTGTATGAATATTCAGCCCAGTATAAGTAGGAACTCCATTTTTTGGGTTGTTCATGAGCAAAACAACGTAAATAAACCTATAAGCATCGATTGACAACTTCTATTTGGCCATCGGTTTGAGGATAGTAGAAAGTACTCATCCGCAAACGAGTTTGATGGAAACGGAACAACTCTTGCCAAAAAGAACTTAGGAAAATTGAATCTCGCTCAGAAACTATTGAACGAGGCATGCAATGGAGACGAACAACTTCCTTACAGAAGATTCCAACTATAGTTTTAGCTGTATACGAATGAGAAAGTGGCAAAAAATGGTTGTATTTACTCAAGCGATCAACAACTACAAATATAATGTTAACACCTTGAGATTTAGGCAGCCCAGTTACAAAATTAATGGAAATATCTTCCCAAATTTTTTCTAGAATGGGTAGTGGTTGTAAAAGGCCAGTAGGTGCAAGAGTTCCATATTTGTTGCACTGACAAGTCAAGCATTGTTGAACATGAAGCTTGACATCCTTCTTCATGTAAGGCCAATAAAAATGATCTGAAAGCCTGTTTAAAGTCTTCAAATAACCTCCATGTCCACCAATGGGGGTTTCGTGTGCTTCAACCAAAAGAGTTACACGTAAGTTAGAATTAGAAGGGATTACCAACTTGCCTTTGTAAAAGAGCTTATTGGCTGACCACTGAAAATTGGAATGTGAGGATGAATCTTTCTGTAGGTCAGAGATGAGATTCTTGGTGTGATTATCCTAGAGATATGCTTCTTGCAAATCAGAATAATCTAGAGGTACAGGCATGATTAAATTAAAGAAATCAGCTTGTTGTGGTTTTTGGGAGAGCGCATCAGCTGCTTCATTATCCTTCCCCGCTTTATATAATATAGTGAAATCAAAGGGTAGCAACTTCAAAATTAGATGCTGCTGAGAATTTATAGAAATCCGCTGCTCAAGCAAGTGTTTAAGACTACTGTGATCAATCTTGACATAAAAATGATAGCCAATTAAGTAATGTTTCCAGTTTTGGACAACAAGCACAAGAGCCAATAATTCACGATCATAAGTTGACTGGTGAACTTATTAGAGAAAGAGAGTTCCTTACTGAAATACGCTATGGGGTGCTCTTATTGCATGAGAACAATTTCAATCCCTTCCATAGAAGCATCACATTCAATATTGAAAGACTGGTGAAAATCTGGTAGCTTCAAAACTGGCACTGTTGTCAATGCATCATTGAGCTTCTGAAATGCAATTTCAGCCCGTTCATTCCAGCAAAATGCATCATTCTTGGTAAGATCAATAAGTGGCTTAGCAATGACTCTGTAATTCTGCACAAATCGTCTATAATAACCTGTGAATCCAAGAAAACAACGAAGTTCTTTGATATTAGTTAGAGAAGGCCACTGCTATACGTCCTCAATTTTCTTTGGGTCAACGCCAACACCTATTTGTGAGACAATATGTCCTAAAAAATTCACTTGTTACTGAGCAAAAGTGCATTTCTTAGCATGAGCACAAAATGCATGTGAGCGTAATGAATTAGAGACCACTTCCAAATGAAACTTATGAAGATGAAGAGAGGTGCTGTAAATTAAAATATTATTAAAAAACACCAAGACAAAACGATTCAAATGGGGACAGAAGAGATCATTCATTACGACTTGGAATGTGGAAGGAGCATTTGTGAGGCCAAATGGCATCACAGTAAATTCGTAATGGCTTGAGTATGTTCGGAATGTCGTTTTATGAATATCTTCAGGTTAAACTCAAATTTGATGATAACCCTAGCGAAGATCAATCTTTGAGAAGTAGGCAACACCGTGGAGTTCGTCGAGCAACTCATCCACATTGGGTATATGATACTTATCAGAAATAGTGATGTAATTGAGTTCCTCGTAATCAATACACATCTTCCATGAACCCTCCTTCTTTTTGACTAGTAGCGTAGGACTCGCGAAATAACCAGAGCTAGGCGAATGAATCCTTTAAATGACAAGTCAGCAACTTGCCTCTTAATTTCATCCTTCTAAAAATAAGGATATCTATATGGTCGAAAGTTTGGAGGTTGAGCATTAGGATGAAGACTGAAGGCATGAGTATGACTGCAGAGAGGATGTATGTTCAGCAAATATATCCGAGAAATCTTGGAGTACGCCATCAACATCAGTGAGTTTCTGACGCAAACTCCCCGAAGACGCATTTTGCTTAGTCATTACTCTCAGTTCTATATTAGAAGTTGAACTCCGATGTACCCCTTGCAATTTGTATCTTCGGCCATCAACCCAGAAAATCATAAACATTTGCTGCCAATTTGCTTGCACGGTGTTTAAGGAAGCCAACCATTCAATTCCTAAAATCGTATCAACACCGGCAAGAATGAATGGAATGAAATCACCCACAATCTTCAAATCTTGAACCTGAATTCGAAGCCGTCTACACACCTTATTGCAGCGAATGAAGCGATAGACTGAGTGGGCAACTTCAATTCTGAAACAAGTGTTTGAGCCACAAAATTGTGGGTGGAACCACTGTCTACAAGAATAATTACTTTCCTCTGATTCAGTATCCCTTGTAGCTTCATAGTTGAACCCGAGTTACTGCTGAAGGAGATTTCGACCTGCATCTCTGAATCTTCTTCATTTTCATATTCGAAATCAACTACTAGTTCTCCTTCTTTAGTGATTTCCATAATTTTTAAAGTACCTGCCTTGCAACGATGACTCGGCTGAAATTTCTCATTGTGTCGATAACAAAGTCCCTTGTCTCATCGTTTCTGTTTCTCAACATCCCATGAGCTTGCAATCAGATTTTGCGTTGAAGAAGACATGCTAGAATTCGCGTTCGTTGCTAGCTGAGTTTTTGCTCCAGAAAAACGTGAATCACGTGCGACCCAGGTGGTATTGGTGTTGGGTCGGGTCAGGTTGGGTAAACCCCTCAATCTAGGCCCACGCCCGTGAATTTTGGCTTCATATTCAATTGCCAAGCTCATCGCCTTGTAAATCGTTCTTAGTTTCTGGATGCGCACGTCTGCCTTGAGTTCCCCCTTCAAGCCGTTGAAGAAAACACCTAAGAGACATTGCTCTGGCCAATTCTTCACTCGTGCAGATCACTTAGCAAATTCCTGACGATACTCTTGCACCGTTCTTGTCTGTTTGATGCCACAGAGATACTCGTCCGAGTTCTGAAACTCTGCTGGACCATAATCCTCTTGAAACATCTTCGTGAGTCCCTCCCAGTAAAGCAAAGTCCGTTCAGTGTTGATCCATGCAAAGAGATCAAGAGCGTCACCTTCAAGCTACATGGCAGCGATGTCGACCTTCATCTCATCAGGGGTGTGATAATACCGAAAGAATTTTTCAGCCTTCGAAATCCATCCTCTCGGGTCCCCACCTTCAAACTTGGGAAACTCAATCTTGGTTGATGGACGCTGTGACAGATCTTTCAGCCACCATGGTGTGTCATAATCGTCCTCTTCATCGGAGCTCCGCACATATGCTTTGCCCCTTTCTTAATTACCGTGATTACCTTCAACATGAGGAGTCTTGCTGGAGGATGTCTTCAGAGCAATCATCTCTGAGTTCAGATTACTCAACTGAGCAGCCATATTAGAGAGTTGCAACAGGAGAGCTTCAGACAGGTCAGTGGTAGGATTATGTGGGTTTTGTGACTGCTGGGTTCTGGGTGTTTTGTGAGTTTGGATAATTAAATAAAAATTAATTCAATTTTTATAATTGATTTAACACAAAAAAAATATTAAGTCTAATCCAATCGAATTTTAACTCAGTCGCCATTAATTTATAATAAATATAAATATATTTAAGAACAAGGAAAAAAATTTAAGAACACATCTCCTGTAATACAAATCCCACACTGTTGATAAAGGGGAAAAGAAAGCATCAGAGTCATGGAAGTAATGAGGTAAGAACACTGCTCGCATGCGTGCTTGCTTCTCATAACCCATTACAGTTCTCGTCACTTGCTCACTTTTCTCAGACCAACTTGCAATATTAAATATCAACAACCCGTAAATCACAAAGATTAAATACACGACCACATAGTATAGCGTCAGAAGAGAGACATAAGACAGAGACAGAGAGTTGAAGAGAGAGAGAGAGAGCGTGGAACACAGAAGGAATAGAATATTGTTTACGTACGGCGCGCAGACGCACATGTAGACAGGCAAGGCGGTAGAGGAAGTGAAGGCTTAGGCTTATCTATAAAGTAACTAAAACCCTAGAGTTGGTTCTTAACCCAGGTTAAGACTCCGATGGAAACTCGAGAACTATGGTTAAGTAAAATTCTACGGTCAGGATAATGTATGCCGATGATCATCTGACGGTGGAAGAAACTCCGATTAGTGTTTTGGGCCCACTTTAACATGCTTTAAAAATTACAAAAGTTTAAAGTATAAAGATTGAATTAGACTGAAAATTTTGAAATAATATTAAAGGAAAATGTCTGTGATTTAAATTTTAATTAAAAATGATGTTATTAATAAAAATTACATAGTTTATTTTAGTTTATAAAAATTGACCAATTAATTAATAAATTGATCAGTTTTTAATAATAAGAGTTATTAAAATAAATTGATTCAAGAAATTAAAATTTTAATTGCAAAATTAGTCATGTCAAAAATTTTACGGTTAAATCATTCAATAATTCGATTTGTTAATTATAATTAAATATAACAATGAATCAGTTGTGGTTGATCCAGTTTAGTTAAGGTTTATTCTTGATCTATTAGTTTAGTTCGGTCTATCCAAAATTTTTATAGAGTTTAGATTCAATTTCGGACCTTAAATTAAATTCGAGATCTGGTCAAATTCTTAAATTTAAAACTTAATTGTAAATTCGCCTTTTCGTAATTATTTTTAATTTGAAATTTTATTTAATTAAGTTGAAAGGAATTAGTCAGTTAACAATTATTTTAAACGTGAAAATGATAATAAATAATTGTACTAATTTGTAAAATAAATTTGTAATGCAAGCAATAATATTAAATGGTTAGAATGAAGGTAAATATTCATTTTTAACGGTTGTTGCGCCTCGGCAGAGTGAGTATGCTTAGCGAATTGGCAAAATGCAAAGATCGATTGATCAATATGAATCTCGAGAATGGTTTTGTTATACTAAAACTAATTTAAAACCAAAATTTTAGTAACTAATTGTGAGTTATAAAGATGAAATACAATTTTTACAGGTAGTTAAATAAAATTAAAATAATAAGATAAAATTTATTGTTTTAAAAACTGGACCGAAACTTAAACAATAAGATAAAAAATTTAAGGTTTAAAATATTTAATTGATATTAGATTGTCGTAAAACCGATTAGAAATTTAATAAAATTAAAAATTTTGAAATATGATTAAAAAAGATTGTGAAGTTTAATTTAAAAAGTTTGTTAAATGAAAATTAATTGATTTATTTTAATTTATAAGAATTTATTAAATTATAAAAGTTAACTGATTAATTAATAAATTGATCGGTTTTTAATAATAAGAATTATCAAAATAAATCGAACTAAAAAGTTAAAAATCAAACCGCAAAATTGAACGATTCAAGATTTTACAGTTAAATCAACTAATTGGTTGAGTTTTTAATCATTCATATAATTGTAACAAAACAGACAATTATCTCAAAGCTATAACTATATATTTAATATGATCATGGCATCACATAATTAAAAAAACATACAAATTAAGATTTCATGAAAATCGATTTCAATTTAAGCTACATAAACATAAATTTTATTAAAATTTTAATTTTAATAAAATCTCAAATATTTTATCTCCACTTAAATTTATATTTTAAATTTAATTTCTATTAAGTTTTAGATCTGTGAATTATTTTGTCACTCATTTTTTGTGAAATTGTACCTGAACTTTCAGCCCAGACTCTTCCATACAAATAGAGTCCCAGTTTAAACTCTTTTTTTTTTTAATGTAACGGACAAGAAACAACGAAACAAACTAATGCCTTAAGAAGGCAATTGACCTCTCATCATTATGAAGCAACGAACACATTCTCGAAATAGGATTGTCCCATAGGACTAAATTCTGAGCACTAAACGATCCTAGCTTAGCTAAAAAATCTGAACATTGGTTACATTGGCGAAGGATATAAGAAAGAGAACAAGACCAGTCACAAGCAAGTAATCTACGAATGTCTCCAGCAATACTCAAATATGGATCAATATGCGAGCATGATTTGTTTATCAAATTGACTGCCTCCTGTGAGTCAGATTCCACTAGCACTTTT
>JAOQMQ010000006.1:1135840-1146486 GCA_027563845.1 Erythroxylum subrotundum
TCACCATCCTGTCGTGTCTTGCTTCACCGCTCGCTGCCTGAACAGATGTGGAGTCCTTCCTGTTCCAGAGAACTTCACTTAAAGACGGCTTTTGGTTAGGAATTGCTCTAATCGAAGCCGCCAACACCATTGTTTCACCATCTTCCGATGAATGCCACCGAGTCTCTGGTCCTGCGATCGCGGTGGTCATATTAGATTCGTTCGGTTCTTGATGACCCATGACGTGTTTGTGTCTCTGATCGTGACCGTTACGGATATGAAGATATAGTTTCGGAATGCCAACGTGGGGTACGGTGGTTTTTTCTGGAGGAGTCTTCGAACCTTCAATGGTGGATGTTAGCTGAATATTACGAAAGTACCAAGTTAGCAGAGCTATGAGGAAATAAACGTTAAAGTAAAGAAGTTCTATTACGTTTTGTCTCTTTTCTTTCAGTAACTCGTTAATGACTGCCTTCTTTTCCAACTCAAGCTTCCTTTTCTCAGTCTCCTGTTTGGATTTTGCAGAAGAAGAAGAGGAAGATAATGATGATGATGATGGTCAGTATTTTTTTAAAGATTGAATAGTAAGAAAAATAATAAATATTAATTTACCCTTGCAAGTAATTTCAGAATGCCCAGTTGGGGTAGGGTGCTTGGTTTTGGAGAAGTCTTTGAACCATCAATGGCGGAACTTAACTGTAATGTAAGACAGTAGTAAGTAAGTTAACACAGCTAAAAGGAAAAAAAAAAAAGTTAAAGCAAAAAAGTTCCATTACGTTTTGTTTCTTTTCTTTCAGGAACTCGTTAATGGCTGCCTTCTTCTTCAACTCAAGCTTCCTTTTCTCAATCTCCTGTTTGGATTTTGCCGAAGAAGAAGAAGAAGAAGATGGTCAGTATCAATTTAAAGATTGAATATTAAGAAAATAATAAATATTAATTTACCAGTACAAGAAATTCGTTGCTCTTAGTCAAGTTCTCCACGGTTTCTAGCAATTCCTCTTTCGTCTTCTTCTTCCTCTTCAAGAAGCCAACGAGATAATTAAATAAGTCAAACAGTACAATTAAAGCATACGGAAATTCCAAAACCTTTGGAACTAAACCACAGAAACGACGGCGTAAGCGGACAAGAAGTTGGAAAATTTTAGGGAGCAAGGAGTCTGAAACAAACACGCACCTTTCTAACTGGGGCTGTCTTGTTCAAACGGTTGTGATTCAGGTCATTAGCGCCATTGCGAGGGAATGAAGTGGTCCGCCCCTCAACTCTAACGGAGGGTCGACCGGAAGTAGACGGAACTGCCTGCGTCTGAGGGGATGGTGATGACTGCGACAACGGAACCCTTGGTGGACCGGAAGTATACGGAACTGACTGCGTCGGAGGGGGTGATCTTGACGAAGACAGAGGGAATGAAGAGTTGGTCTTCTCATCTCTAACACCGGTTCCACCAGAAGTAGACGGAACTGACGGCGGTGGTGTAGGTACGGTGGACGCCGACTGGGAAGACGGCTTCTTACCGGAAGTTCTTATTCGTTTGGCACCCCAAGGAGAAGAGGAAGTTTCAGTGGTCGGTTTTAATGGAACCCCGCGAGCCTCAGCTTCAACGTAAATATGCAAATCACGTAACAGTGTTGCGACCTGGAGCTCTTCCTCAGTAACGTCGAAGAGAAGTGAAAAAGCGCCACCTTTAGTCCTGACGATCGGCGTTATCATTGTGCTTCTCTCACGGTGAAAAAGATAATGAAGTTGTTTTACTTTCCGGCGATTCACTAACAAAGAAACATCTATTATCTTAGAAGAAGAGTCTACGTTGAAGGAGAGGGCACCATAATCCTAACCATGAAAGGAATACTAAGATTTGCATGAGGATGAGGTTTAGCTTTTTCTAGTTAAGAATGGACTATTAGAGTGGCACGAGGATGGAGATGGAGTTTGGTTATACAGTTGAAGTAGGACTCTTTTAAGAGGATAATTTTAAATTCAATGGTAGAAAAATATTTATACCCAAAAACCTTCATAATATTTATGTTGCTATTTTATTAATTAAATATCATGTCAGCATTATTTTTACACTTTTTATTTAAAAAGTGAGCTTTTAAAATTAATTAAAAATTTTAATTGAATTCTACAGTCACGTGACAGTATAGTTACTATTTATATATTTTACACAATCGGGTCATTGTTTATATATTTCGATAAGGGAATTCTATTTTTTATCATACAACAATAGAACTCACATGTTATTTAAAAAATAATGTCACGTCAATATTAACGTATCATTTAACTAACAAGAAATTAACCCCGTTAAATTTTCCATCTAATTAGGATCTGTTTTGAAAATGTTAGGATTTAATTTGAACATTCTAGATAATATGTTTGACATAAGAACATAGTTTTTAGTTATATCATTGCACTAAACACCTTATTTCTTTGCCTACTACGTTCATAATGAAAAAATATTGCTAAGTTGAGACCAAATATCCAACTTTGAACTTAATCAAATCGAATCCGAGCTGATCTAAGTGGTCAAAAGAAAGAAAAACGTGTTTCCCTGAAAGTTCTCTTCATAAAGATGTCAATATACTATCCATAAGCAATCCAATGATCCCAAATTGATGGATCATGTTAGCAATTCATCTACTAAAACAGTTATACTTCCAAATGGATTCAATTTTCCTTTTTCACGATGCTCTGTGTTTCTTTGTGCTTATATTAACTAAGAAATCCCGGTCAGAATCGTCTTCAGAGCTTCCATCTCCAATCTTTCGTTTCTTCGACTGCTTCGAGGCAACTGTACTGGTTCCGGTTATCTTCTTTTTCTGTGATACTGAAGATGTATTTGTCGATTTCCTAATGTTTTCAGTTTGTGCCCTTCTTGCAGGAGTGATTCCTTTCAATGGAGAAGTGACCTTGATTTGATTCTTCTTCTGTTTCTTCTCATTTACTTTCTTTGCTAAGTCTATTGGGAGCAAACCAGATTCCATCATCCTGCAAATATATTTAAACGGAAGCTTGAAAAATCATCCAAAACACGAGCCATTACACAATAACGATCTGAAAATAGAGTCCAATGCAAGTTGTCTCGTGCTGAAGATGTTATCTAGATCTAGCCATAGAAGATTGCACTAGTAAAGATGGGGAAAGATCTTTTATGAAGAATATCCATGAATATACAACTCTGCACGAGATTTGAACTTGAATACACGACAGAGAAATAAGAAATTAAAGGATTATGAAATGGTTACAAATGGTTAATTTGCAATTGCAACTTGAAGGGTAGCTACCCTGAATCTACTCAACAACTCTTCAAAGTAACTGGTGCCAAATATAAGAAGCTGAACTCAAGATTTGAACGAACAAACAGTTCATAACAGGCAGCGCAGCACATCCAAAGAGTTTCGACTGGTACGTGTCAAGTACACAAAGAAAATTAAACCCAGCACTCTCAAGTGCTTCAGCTGTGGATAAAATAGAGTATAATGACATCTAACATTAGACATACTTAAAACAGACATTTCATCATAACAAAGCTGTTATGAAATGATCATGCATACAGGTTGGTCTGATAACTTGGAGGAGGGGAAAGAAATAACCATTCTTCATTGCAAATGTAATTTTTGGTGGGGGCAAGGGTGGTTGACTCGTAAGTAAAGTTTGACATTATGCATTCATGACCAGTAAGGAAGATTGAAGACAGACTCTGAACTAGCCAATGCTGCAAAAATAGCAAGTGCAAGAGAACGGGATGCCACTAATCGGAAAACACCAATAGAAACAAACACAAGACCACCTCAACAAGAGTATCAGAAAAAGCGATTAATTGGGTATCCAGAAAACTAGTGATCCGTATGCACTAACTTCTCTACAACTTCCCACCTCAAAAATCAAGTACAAGATCTTGCTGACTTATAAGCTACAACAGACGTGCGTCATTGAGTATGGTAACTTGTCTTGTTTCAAGAACATTAGCTAAAACACCAGAAAGATGGCAGGATCTTATATCACACATCTTCAAAAACTAATCATAAACAATTGAGAGTGCACCAGGAAAAGAACATCTATGAAGAAGGGAGAGAAGGAAGCTAAACCAGTAATGAAGATAACTTCAACAGTTCAACTCAGCTTTAACTGGCTAACTGAGATACTCATTGATTTGTGAATAAACTTAAATGATGCAAAATTCTCTCATCAGATCTGTTTATCTAAACGGCCGAATAACCATGTTGGCTTCCTGACTGCATAAAAACATGGAATTGTAGGGTTCAAGGAAGTACCACTCAATAATATTCTTTCAGGACAGATATTCAACTCCAGTTCCTAAGCTCAAAGGGTCCAAACTTTTTGTATGCATCAGAAGAAAGCCAATAAGAAGAGGAAGTAACATTATGGACATAGCATACTTATTGTGAAACAGAAGTCTCACCATATTTGAGCCATCTCACTACTTGGAACCTGCTTATACAGTGTCTCATAGAAAATCCTCAGTGGGTCTCTCTGCAATTCACAGAATGCACAAATCATTCTACAGATAATCAGAGAATATAGGCATCACTAAAGCAAAATTGCTCAACCATATTACCTCCTCAGGAATGTCTCGTTTCTGGCCAGGCAAATCATATACCTTCCTCTCCCTTTTAACCTTGCCATTCTCTTTTGTTTTCACAGAAACCTTCTTTGCTTCCTCCTTCTGTTTCTTCTTCTTATTTAATTCCTTTAGCTCAAACCAATCCACAGAACATGAAAACAGAGAAGGAAAAAAAAAATCAGCAAACAAATCGATCTTGCTCAAGATTAAAAACCCCTCAGCCCGGAAAAGAAACTAGAATAAAACAGAAAGATCCCTTTGAAAACTTGAAATACCAAATTCTAAAACTTGTAAGCAAAAAGTTGATAAATAAGAATAAACACCCTAGTATTTTTGGTAGTAACACTTCTTTTGGACAGCGGTTTGTCATCATCGTCCTCTTCATCACTAAAACTCACTTCCTTCTTCACTTTTTCTGACTTGGGCTTGGATCGAGACCCCGAAGAACCCTTAACCTTAATGGGTTCATCTTTATAGTCCTCATAATCTTCTTTCTTCATCTTACCCTCCTTAGGCCGAGATTTGGCAGCTAAACTTCCAGCATTTGTTGGGTTTTTCTTTCGAGCTTGAAGAATTGAACTCAAGCTCCTATCTTCCGCCTCTTGCTCCGCTTTCACCACTTCTCTCTTCACAGATTTTGCGTCTTCCGACGGCATTTTTTCCGGGAATCAAATGAAATATCCGGGAAAATCTGAATTGAAGTTTTGGAGGCAAAACTAAAAACCCCTCTTGTTGTGAAGTTCCAACTTATACAAAGAGCCCCGTTTGTGGGGTTTCGGAGATTCTAAAGCTAAAGCTTCATTATGTGACCTTCGAGGCTCAGTTTGACGCTGCTTTTCTTATCGAAACGCGACGCTATTTTATTTTCAGCCATTTTGCAAAACGACGCAGTTCTTAACTAGGTTTAAACAACAAACGAAGTGCTTTTTTATTTGGTATTTATTGATAGTTATTATTATCAAATAAAAATATTAAGAAAATATTTTTATTATTTATAATAATAATTGCCACTAAAAAATTGCATGTAACATAATATTTGATAAGAGAAAAAATGATTAAAAATAGAAACACACATTTAAAATTATTTGAAACAAATATTTTATTTATTTATTATTATTATTATTGATATTTATACTTTTTGTACGGAATAATTGGTTTATTAATTATTTCATATTTTATTTATTAAGTATTTTTTATTTTTATTTTTTGTGTGTGTAATTCTACAACAATCTTTCTATTAATTAGATGTAAGACTGCATACTACTAAACCTCACGATCATCATATCTTATAAATTAGGAAGATTTTTTTTTGATCTTAACCTATTTTACTCCCTAGGCCTACATGCAAGAAAGTAGGAATATATTCCATTTTCCCTGCATTTCGAATATAAACAAAAAGAAATAAATACTCTTGGCATCCACCCAGTTCGATGGAGGTGAGTCCAAAACATGGGTCGCTTGTGGATAGAATCAATACCTCAGAATTTATGCTAAAGCAGCCTCCCAAGCTCTTGAGACTATTAAATGCTAAAGTTGACACTCATTGCTTATGCTGGAATCCAGAGTCCTTTGAAGCTAAGAAACAGAGGAAAATGGGGAGGTCCACCATGGAAACAAGACAAGGTTGGGCAGAGCACACACTAGCTTCTATGTCTCCACCTGCTTCGCCTTTGGTTGCCATTTTCGCGATCATCTTCCTCCTTGTTTATTCTTCAACTTCCGTGACATACAAGAACCAGTTGCAGAACACAGTTGGGAATTTCAAATTGTTTCTGTTGTTCTTGCCTGTGTTACTTGTACTCATAGCACAGTTCGTTCACAATTGTGAAAGTTTGTTCTTTCCTAACGCAAAAGAACAGTATGGTTTGGATAATCGATCCAGGGACATGCCTTGGAGAATACTACTGTTGGTGGTGGTGCTTTTGCTGTTGGTTTCTTACCAATCATCTTTTCAGGCAATGTGGTCTCCTATTGTCAGGAGGTTTAATTAGTGTCTGGTTATAGGTGTCATGTTCTGCACAGCTGGTTAAGTAAATGTCTGAAGTAGGAAATCTTAATTAAGTGTTTGATGATGAGTACAATTATGTCTTGTTGGTATATATTTCTTCTAGATCCAAAGTTCCTTTTGCTGTCAATTATGTAACGTTGCTTCTTCTCCAATTATGAAGGGTTGAGAAGAGGAAGTAAGAACTGGAGTAGCAGCTAGTCTCGCAAACCACAGTTAGAATCCAAGCATTGAACCTTTGGCCAAAAATGGTGGAGAAAAAGCTTCTGATTTTAGCTCCATTATATATGCCTGTTAAGAGTCATTTATCTGTGCAGAGTTAATGCTTTCTTAGTCTTAAGCCTTACCTAAAACTCAATAGTTGGTAGAAGTCGCATTATGGTGATAATACCAGAAACTGATCTGTTGAGGTTCTTTTACACCATAAATGGTTTTCACAAAGTATAATTTATACAGGAGATCAGTCTCCACAAAATTATCTGTCAAATGGTTAAATACTAAAAAGTGTCGCAAAAACAGGACAGTAAAGAAAAATGATACTGCATATTGCACCAGGAAATTGTACACTGATTCAATACTTATCTAAAACAGTACAAATTTACAAGAAATGAAGGTGATTTAAAATTACAGAGCCAAGAGGAAGCTCAATAAGCTGTTATATAAAGGGAAGTACAAAACCTGAACAAGAGGTTACATGGAAACGAGGGACGAATCATCTGACAGACGCAGAAGCAAACAGCTTTGAAGTTGAACTGTTCTTCAATTTGGGAACTTTGAAGGCAGGAGAGAACAATTTTGGTGTCTCTGAGATGTCAATTACCTCAATGGCTTTTCTCTTTGAACTGCTGCCAACCTAAGAAACAAGAAAAACAGGAAATCTGGTTAGGATGGGTCCTGAATGTTGATCACCGGCAAAAATTTTCAAGACCAGTACCAAATAAAATGCAGCGTGAACTAACGTGGGTACTTCAAATTGTTTTTCAAACTTTTTCTCAATAGGATCCTGTAAACATATTTAATCTAACTCTGCTAGTCTCTCCTCTAGATTTTTCAAACAATCTTTCAACATAGCTACTACATATCTTTTCTCATTAGTACATTCCAAAGCATCTGAAGTGCAATATTCAGAGATACCCTACAAATGCAAAAGCAGTCTGAAGTTATACTTCGTATGATTGACTCACAAGTACCTTTTTGATATCTTTGGAAGGAACTTTTTCGGGTAAAGGAGACTGTTCTTTCTTCACTACAATTTTGCTCCTATCCCGGTTGCCGCATTTGATTCCTGGTTGGGAACTTTTAGGCTCTCCATTGCAGGGTTTTAACACTGGTGTAACTAGAGTATTATTAGACTTCCGTAACAACTCCAACTCCTGGGAGAGTTTGGATATCTGTTCCTTGTAATTACTTGTTTCAGCCTCCATATGATCCAGTTTAGTTTGCAATTTCTCAATTGTTTCATCCTTCTCATTATTAGAGGCCTGAAGCGTCTCAGCATGAGCAAGAACCGTTGTGATCTTCTCGTTTGCCTTTCCAACTTCTGATTCTTTACTCTTTAATTTCGTAGTGAGGTTGCTTTCTAAAACATTATACTGATGCCATACAAAACTTTTTTCCTTCAATAAAGCAGATATCTCAGAATTCTTTTCAGATGCAAGCTTCTCATATTCAAGCCGTAGCCTGTCGACTTCAGCTTTAGAAGCAGGTGACTTTTTATTGCTATCTCTACCACCTTTTCTGTGGTCAGAGTTCTCCGTATCTCCCTGAAAAAAACATAAGCAACCAATTAGAATACACAACACCCAAATCCATCAAATTTTAGAACCAAAAATCATGAAAGTTTCAATATAAAGAAAGAGGTTACTTTTAGGCTAGACATAAGACAGTGGAACCAATCCTTAAGGTCCACCAATTCATCTTCCATTAACTCTGCAACAAGGACAGAATCACATTAATTGTGTTAATCTCAAAATCAATGCTAGAAAGTAGATACACAAGTAATTCCAAGAAATTGAAAAAACAAAAAAAATTACTCAAACTGGCATGTGAACATGATGGTAAGAAAGTGTTTCTTAGGTTCTTTAATAGGCAATCATTGCGCATAACACAAGAGAACAAAAGAGGGAATTGTGGTTTCAAACAACTGGATCCTTCTCCCATCTAGAGGGAATTGTGGTTTCAAACAACTGGATCCTTCTCCCATCTAGAGTGAATTGCGGTTTCAAACAACTGGATCCTTCTCCCATCTAGTCCTTCAAAACAAGTACTTTTAAACCATAGATTTGCGCAGAAGAACGGAAATTACCAGCTTTAAGATTGAAGAATTGAATGCCTTACACATAACGAAATAACACTATTTTCTCTTCAGTACAGAACAATAGTATTTGAATTCAAAAACAAAAATACCGTTGTAAGGATCCTTTTATTAAAAAATATCTAACAACAAATAGTTCCATGTTAGACACTAAAAGAAGTCATCTTTGTCTATGAATCAAATAAAGAAGGAGCAAACACGTTGATAGCATGAACTAAATACAAAGAGACGAGAAAAAAGGCTCCTACTTGATTTCAACTTGTGAAGAGAAGCATCTCTCTGCTTCAATCCCACCATCAGATCAGATTTCGAGGCCTCTAGCAACCGTTCCATTTCTTTCTCTGTCAATTGGTCCCTCATCTACACAATAAAACACTATAATTTAAGGTAATTCTTCCAAACCCCCAAAGTCTGGTCATACCTCAAAAACCCTAGTTCGAAAAGACAAAAAAGAACCGAAATTTACTGAAAAATTCTGGGCTTACTTGAAAGATGTGATCTTGGTATAGCCTAACATCGGAGACCCATCTCTCGTGTTGCATTTTTATGCGATCTTCGAGGAGTTTCCTGTCTTTGACGAGAGACTCGAGCTGTTCTTGTTGGTTCTTTAGCAGTTTAACCAAGCCATTAAATACTTTATCCCATTTTTCCCGATCTGAAGAGACTTGAGGGCGTTTTCTACTAACCATTTTCGATTGTTTGAGCCAGAAGAAGAAGCAAAAGATGACGGATGAACAAGAAGAACCAGAGAGTTTTCAAGTGTTTGAAAGCAGCGCGAGAGAGCCGACCGTTGCCATGGTAAAGGAAAGGACTTTCAACGGTCCGTTTTTTAAGCATTTAAAAAGAAGAACGCAGATCGGCCTGCTACGACACCGTTTCGGCCCATTGTTTACATGGGCCCATAAGCAAGATATCCTTAAACAGCCTATCCGCATTTGACAGAGTGAATTAGATATGGCGGAGAATGTTCGACATTTTTATCCTTCTCTGTACATTATAATTAACTATTAATTGTATTTTTTAGTTTTTAATAACTTATGAATTAAGTTACGTAATTCGATCTTAACAAAGATAATAAAGTAACCCAATAAATTATTTAAATTAATGGGTCGAAGTCTGGAAGAAAAATGGATCCCAATTAATGTGAACCGGACTCATATCGAGCTTGTGATGAAGAAGTTTGATATGAAAGTTATATATAAAGGTTAAGATCTTCTTCAATTGCTTATGTAATTCGTAAGCATACGAATCTTCTACCTGTTAAGAATGCTTATGTCTTAAGAAAATTAAAGAAAGACGTTAACCGAGTGTCAATGATCGACTTCTGCAAAAGTCTTGGAGAGATTGGAGCTCGTTTTGGCTTCAGAAACTGCTTCAAAATTTCAGATGAAACCGAAATCAAATATTTCACATTTCTTTCATTTGTAACTCTTTCGTAAATGATCCGGACGCGTAATAAGTTCTATTCTATATGTTACACTCTAATCATCTTTGTTTTAACTTTTAACCTATCGTTAATGGTCTCTTTTAGCACTCCTAGTTTGGCTGTACAAAATTGTAAAGTTGGCCCAAGTTTGTGTGTGTTCTATTCTGAAATGTGCAGTCCTTCTATGGCTACTAACAGCGGCATGTATAAAGACCGATCGACCCAAATAGCTAGGAGAGCCATAAAACTAGCCGAGACTAGGTTCTCGAAGGATCTAGCCCGAATAGTGTTGCGATCCAAACAAAACAATATAAATTAAATTTTATCTAGACCAATTAGAGG
>JAOQMQ010000006.1:1148227-1160085 GCA_027563845.1 Erythroxylum subrotundum
CAATTGATACTCCATTCTGATGTGCTCTTTTTCTCGTTGTTTACCTTGTCATATTCATGTTGCAGCTCGAGGTAATCTCTCTGCAACTCTGCCACCTTTTCCTTTACAGTCTCTAGTTCTTCCTTAAGAATTGTTATTTATGTTTTTGTCGCTGATTGATTTGACTCTTGTTCCGAATTGTTTCCACTTGCTATTCGCTCATTCCCTTGCATGGATGTTCTCATTTTCACTTGCTCTGCAAACAAAACCTGCATATCCGCCTTCGACTAAATAATATATGAAGCATATAGGCAGATTATGTGCCAAATTTTTCATGAAAATTTTCATTTGCAAGGTATATGCACAAATCATATGGGTTGGTATGCCTACATTATAGAGGTGAGGCTTGCCATTTACATAAACATTCAAGAATATTATACGCTGTATAGCTGAATTTTTTTTTTAATGTCGAGATCAAGGCATTCTCAACGGATGGAACTATCAAAGAGAATTTATAAATTAACGCTTTACATGCTTATTGTAGGCAAAAAAGCCTTGGCAAATGGTGGAGTTACAGAGGAGGACATGAATGAATTGGATAGAGCCAAATGTGGAGTATTGATTGCTCAGCAATGGGTGGTATGAAGGTAACTCTGAGTTACCTGTGGTGTTAAATATTTGCAAATGAAAAGTACATGTTTTATTCATTGATCATGGATTCATCCTCACAACAAAGTTGTCAAACTTAATGCTTTATAGCTTTATTGTGTGCTATGTAAACTTAATGAAATCACCACATTTCAGCATTATTTTGATCCTTGGGATCATTATTTTTTGGAGAAGTTTATTTATGGAAGACCATCTACTCATTCTCCGTAACATTTCAGTATATGAGAAAGGGAAACACTATAACATGGAGAGCTCTTTCTTAAAGGAATGATGATCATACCAAATCATCATCATCATCATCATCGTTGTTGTTGTTGTTATTATTATTATTATTATATGTTCTATGTTTTTTATTAAACTTATAAACTTAATTTTTGTATAATTAAATATTTAAAATCTAAATTCTTATAAGAATATTCAACAAAATATTAAGATATATAATATTCATACCCTTATAATTTTTTAAAAGTTATGTCCTCATAAGTCATTTTACACATAAACAATTAATATTAAACAGCTAATTTTACCAAACATCTCTAATAAACAGCTAATATAATCCGCTGGGTAGATCAGCTGATAAAATCAGCTATTAGTTTACAGTTGATAGAATCAGCTAACAACTAATGTAATCAGCTAATTGTCAGACAGGACCTTAGTCAAGAGATCGGCGACTTCATGGACTTGTTGACTTCTTGATTTCTCTTTTTTTAATTGTTATTACAAAGATATACGAGCCAGTACTTTTCTTTATTTTTATACTAATAATTTACTTTTTAAAAAGTGTATACTTAATAAATTATCAAGTGTATATAATAACTTATAAATTATATAAAATTCAAATTTTAAATTAATTGATATTAATAAATTGGTAGTATTTCACAATTTTGAGTGAATTATATTTTATACTGAACTAATTATATTATTATTTAGTGGTTATTACTTTTAAATTAAAAATTATTTTATAAAAATAATATATATTACTTTTTATAATATTAATAATCCTTAATATATTATATATTATTCTAACTCGTAATATGATATAAGTGGCAAATAGGTTGGTAAAATTACCTTAACACAATAGTTGACCGAATTTGAATTTTATTCAAAATTTCAAATTTCAGGTCAAATTCAAGCTCGGGCTCTCTGACTCTGCTCAACTTAAAATATGGTAATCTTACGTTAATTTTAACTTTTAAAAATATATAATTAATCAATTTCAACTAAATTTTAAATTACTTGAATTCTATCTCGAGTTCAAATTTGAATTTTCAGGCCTGATCATATTTCAGATTAGGAGAGATCCCTTACTGTCTTGGGATCAATTCCTCTGTTCTTGTTTCTGTGTGTCACTATGTACTCCTCTCTATCCATCCATCCATTAACATTTAATGGATGAATAGATGGAGAGGATACAAAGTGGCACACGAAAACGGGAACAACCATCATATGCTTTGCTATCTCTACACTGGCCGACATTTTAAAAGTCCCCAACCATTATTTGGACTACCTTTTAAGGGTTTAAATAGTTTCATAATTTTTGTTGTAAAAAATTAATAATTCTAACTTAAGCTTAAACCTAAATTTTCAAGCCCGATCATATTAGACCCTTTGCCATCTTTAGACTGGCAGACACTTTAAAAGGCTCCCAACCACTATTTGGACTATCTTTTAAGGGTCCAAACCCTTTTTTCTACTCAGAAAATAATTGGACCCATTAATCTGATTAATATGGCACTAAATAAAGAAGAAAGTCAAATATTACTGAATTTTTATATACTTTTTGATAACATTAAATTCTAAAAAATAAACTTAATGTCAATTTAAAAAAGAGCTTAAAAGGTCACGATTAAGCACGGTGGAAAAAGCGACTTCAATCTAATCTAACCTAAAATTAAAAATTAAATTTGAATTTGAATTTAGATCTACAATTCTCATTAATTATAGAAAATTTAGTTAAATTTATTTAAATTTAACGAATTAATATATTTTTAATTGAGATTAAATTCAAATATTTGATTTTTTTAAATTTAAAATTAAATTTATGATACTTGATGGATTAATTAGATAAAACAAAATCAGTTTTTGTTATTTTAATTGCATAATGTCCAAAAGAAAATGTCATTATCAAACAATACAAAGTGGGCTTCACCACCACGGCATAGTGGTTCAACGGCATCACCCAATACTCTTAAACAGCCCAGTCAGCATCCAACTCCTACCTTCCCACTAAACTCAGTTCAACTAACACGCGTCTCAACATAACTGTTCTTAACCAGCTTCTTCTTCGTTGCACGTTCTCGCATCACTTCATTTTCAGACAATCTCACCAGCCGATCTTAAGAAGCAAACGACACCAACCTAAACCCAGATCACATAATCAAAAAAGCTTCCAGCTTTTGTGACTGGAAGTGACAGAAGTGAAAGAGAGAGAGGGGGGTTGAGGAAAAGGCAATGAAGGGAACGAAGAGGCCGATCCAAGCCGTGGCGACATGGGTAAGGAGGCAACCGCCGAAGATTAAGGCGTTTTTGGCGGTGGTTTCTGGTATGACGGCTTTGGTTTTTATTCGAATGGTGGTTAACGATCACGACAATCTGTTTGTTGCTGCCGAGGCTGTTCACGCCATTGGAATCTCCGTCCTCATATATAAGCTTATGAAGGAGAAGACTTGTGCTGGTATGTGGGATGATCTACCTTGATATCTCTCTCTTTTCTCTAATTTCAATTCAATGCTCTGTTCGAAACGGTTTGTATTGGTTGGGTTATATGGGTTTGGTCTGATGGGTCGTCTTCAGTTGTGAGTTTTATCTTCTGGGTTCTTGTTGGATGATGCTATTTTATTGGGGTTTTTTATTGGTTTTAGTTGCTTCCTGCACTATTTTAGACAATAAGAATAATAATCTCTGGAAGTATGGTTCTCTCTCTTTAATTTTTTGACAAATTCATGCATAAGCCAAAATACCTAGCTAGCCACGCACTGGCGATACCAATTGGTTTGAGGGATGAATATGGATTTGAAACTAGAACCTGAAAGAGATTTAGTATAGTGTTCATGAGGTTCTTGTTACTTGACAGAAAATTTATTGTTTCTAATAACTCTTGTTGTGCTTGATATGTTAATCTATCGTCAACGAATCTATCGGAAGAAAGCGGACCTATTACATTTTACCACGTCGTGATAGTGATTGTTGTTCACTGCCAATATCAGTACTTTCAGTATCGAAAATTTATGTTTTAAACCTTGTCAAGCTGTATTTTTAATATGAGTTCTATTTTGTATCACATATCCTTTTGGTTCTCTGCAGGACTTTCCCTGAAATCACAGGAGTTAACAGCTTTGTTTTTGGCTGTTAGACTCTATTGCAGTTTTGTAATGGAATATGATATCCACACCCTACTCGATTCTGCTACGTTGCTGACAACCCTTTGGGTTATATATACGATGCGCTTCAAATTGAGATCCAGTTACATGGAAGACAAAGACAACTATGCACTTTACTTGGTGGCAAGTGTTTTGATTCACTTTTCTTTCTTATTCTTTTCAAAGCATCACAGTTTTAGTGTTGCCACTTTCTTAACTGAATCAACATTTCGTCTTGTTAACGTAGAAGAAACCTTTTTCGTGTCTATACGTTGGTATTGGTGTTTCTTGGATAGAATTGTTGAGAACTTAGGTTTTTTCGTGTTTGGGTGCCTGTTGTTTGGATCTAAATTTGGTTATCTTATTCCTTTGAGCTCTTCCCGTGTTCAGGTTTACCTAAATCATCTTGATATTTGAAAATTATGCTCCTTATGTGAATTAAGCTTTTCTTGTTTTCAACTCTGAACATTTAAGAGCTCATCTAAACATGGCGAACTATTCTGGGTGTAACTTTTATCTTATTTTTCTCAATTATCTTGTGGACTGTAAGATTTTTGGTACATTTTCTGAGCTTCTATGTTGACACAAATATTAGTACCTACGTTACTAAGCAATAAGAACCTATATCAGAAAATGGGTTTACTTATATTAATTGAAAGGTATCCTTTAAAGAAAACCAGAGTTTACATCTGCCAAAAGAGAGTAATTCTTACTCTGTAGCATACTTGAATTTGGTTTTATTCTTTCTTTTGCGTTATCGATTTCTTTTCTAGGTTCAAAATAGGCCCTTTTTTTTCTCATTTTGGATTCTCATTGCAGGTAGTTCCTTGTCTTGTGCTTTCTTTAATTATTCATCCAGCAACTGCACATCACATAGTTAACAGGATCTGCTGGGCTTTTTGTGTTTACCTTGAAGCTGTTTCGGTTTTACCTCAGCTACGGGTCATGCAGAACACAAAGGTACAATTGAAAGTAATTTTAACCATGTCAGCTTTCTAAATCGGGTTGCTGCATAATTGATTGCAAGCTTTATAACCACAAGACAAATAGTTTTGCAGACATTATTCGAACTAGTGGTCTTCTTTTCCAAGCTTTCGGTTTCGCATAGCAAGTAGATGGTGTTTTGGCAACTAATTTTTCACTCGTCGTTCTCTTACCTTCTTTTCAGATTGTTGAACCTTTTACAGCACATTATGTCTTTGCCCTTGGAGTTGCAAGGTTCTTGAGTTGTGCACACTGGGTCCTCCAGGTTTGAAAGATACTACAGTTTGAAATTCCCATTTGGTTCAATTTTAAGATTAGATTTGGCAGTCATTAAGAAATTAAAAATGCTTTAACTTGTCCATGCTAGTAAGATTGCCTATACCGGTTATCGTAGCTAAAAATTATCTTTTTTTTTAGAGTACATTCGATTAGGTAGAAAGCTAGGTGGTTCGAAAAGAGAAAGAACGTAAACAAGATTCATTATCACAATTTTTCAATGCGAATTGTGATTATACTCTGTCATCTCATTTCTGATGCTAAAGAACGAAGAGTGTTGTGAATCAGTCAGTGTGTTTCAAGTCATTTGAAATGGAACAATCTTTCATTTGCATAGGTACTGGACACTCGAGGACGCCTGCTCACGGCGCTGGGCTACGGATTATGGCCGTCTATGGTCCTCCTTTCCGAAATTGTTCAAACTTTCATTCTTGCTGATTTTTGCTACTACTATATCAAGAGGTGAGATTCTGAAATGAACATTGCAGGTATGGCTAGCGATATGTTTTTCGTTCATCTGAAAAGCGATTTGGTTGGTTGCAGTGTATTTGGCGGGCAACTCGTTCTACGTCTCCCCTCGGGAGTGGTGTAAGTGCGATTACGTAAACTTGCAGGATGCATCAACAGGAACAGTAAACTTAAAGTAATATGGTGAGGCTTGCTTCTTGAGTTTCTATGGCAGATCCAGTGTAATATGTAGACAAAATCCTTCTGTTTTCATGGCGGCAGAGCGATTACTGTAGTTGGACTGTAAAGTTTAGGCTTGAACTTGGTTTTTTTGGGATACAATAATTTAATAATTCAATAGAAAATGTCAGAATTTCCACATCAACAGTGTAGTGCCACCATGGTTGTATTTTGACATGTAAAGAGCTTAAAGTGCTTCTTTTACTCTTGAACTGTACTTGTGGCTCAAGTTTTTCTCGTTATAACGGTCACTTTTCAGTAGGAATGGCAAGGTTTGTCCAGTCAAGTGCGACCTCAATTAAAGTCAATAGATGGGTCAGCCTAAGTTGATTGGGCTTTGAGTTGGATTGAGGTTTTTTTCAATTTTGGGCTTTGATCGGGCTCATATTTGGACTGAAGTCCTGGCCAGGTATAAAGTTCAAAATTTTTAATAAAAATAATATCATTTTTAGAAAATTAATTTAATCAAGGTTGGCTCAGCTTTGATTAGGTTAGGTTGAGCTTCGAGTCGTTCAAGCCTAATTGAGCTTGGACTGGGAATTTTACCTCGATCAAACTCAAATTGACCACAAAATTCGAGTTTATTCTGGTTCATTATCATCCTTATTAGTCATATCATAAGAGTTTAAGAATGCCCAAATTATAAAAATATTGATTTAAATATTCTAAATTGATTGGAATTTATAGTTGAGTTTTTCTTAAATGGTTTTATTTGGAATGTGAATTTATGAAGTAGTTCATTATGTTTTGTGAAATATTATGTGTAAATTTATTCAATGGATATCAAATAATACAATTTTGAATTTCCTATTTGTATAAAAATACAAATGACTTATTTGGTAAATGGCTTATCAAATATTTTTTTTACAAATTGAGAGGTATTTGATTGTTTGACTATAGTAAACTGTTGAGAATCATGTTTAGTAATTAACTGATTGAGTCAGCGGATTGAACTCAATTTACTGCTTTTGAAAGCACTCTTTATATAAGTGTTTGCTCTAATAGCTGATAAATTAAAGAACAAAAAAACGATTGCACCCAATGATTATTACAAATTACTTCATCTTGAGAGATAGAGATAGAGAAATTTTTTGTTTTCCATTGTGATAACTCTTTTTATTAATAAATAAATATATAAATTATTATTATCGTAGGAAGATAACAAACAATTTACATGCAGTAAGTTGGTTATATAGTTCAAAATATCTATTTTCTTACAGTTCAGTTTACAAGTGGAGGCACATTAGCTCCGGTAGGACAAATAAGAAACAAAAAAATTAAAATTAAAATTATTACAAACTAATTAAGATTTTTAACGTTAGTATAAATATTCAAATTTTGTTCTCACTAAAATTTCACTTGGCATTTGAAACTTTACGCAATAACATTAATGTTTTAGAAATCGAATCGGATATCAAACTGGTCATAGAAAAAGGTTTAAGGTTTAAAGGTTCAACCAATATTAAACCTCTATAAAATCGATATATGATAAATAAAAAGTAAAAATTATAAGAATAAGTAAAAATATAGTATAAAATAAAATATCTTATTGAAATAAAAATGAACTAATAGTTCCTATTATTATATAATAAACTAATAATAAATTTAATAATTTAAACTAAGATTTAATCTAAAATAAAATTTAAATTAAAAATCGTATTTCTATATTATCATTTATTTAAAGATTCATAAAAGTAGAAGTATGTTTAAAGAAAGTCAACAGAAATAACTCTAACTTTATTCTAACTTAATTTTTAATGTTCTGTAAACATACTTCTTTATAGTTTAAATATTATTAATTTATCTTAAGCAAAATTACTTATATATACTAATAAATAATTCAATTTATTAAACAAATTCATAACAAAGGCTATTCGGAAAAGAAAAGATATTTAACACCTTACTTAAAGATAAGGTATCATCAATCGGGAGTTTCGTGGTGCAAATCCAAGAGAATCTTAAAAAAAAATTTATTAAACACATTCATCATTGAGAAGTTATATTGAGAGGCTTAAGTGTTCTCAAGCCTCGACAGAAGATATTAAAAAAAATGCATAAGTATTTATTAATAACTCAAAATAGAATAATTTGTGCAACATTTGTGTTGCATAATTATATTAGAAAAAACACAATTAGCGACTTAGCTTTCAACATTATCGATCAAGATCCTGAATTTATGCCTCCAGATATATTTCAAGATGTTCAAGTTAACTCTACACCAAAAGGCGTTAAAAAACTGAGAACTTAGGAGATGACATATACTCGTGATAATATTGCTTCTAGTTTAATAACAGCTAGACGTTGTTCTTAGATTATTATAAACTTTAGCTTTAAATGATAGTGATGACTTCTTTTGCTCTATCTAAATTGTTACGAGAATATTCAAAGAAATGCTAAAATATAATACTCGTATCCTTATAAATCTTCTTTTTAAGTTACGCTCTCACAAGTCATTTTACACATAAAACAGTTAATATTAAACAGTTAATTTTACCAGATATCTTTAAATAAATAATTGATGTTATCCACTAATCAATTCATTTATATTAATCCACTGTCAATTAACAACTAATGCAATTTGCTAGTTATCAAATAGGACCAAAACCAATTGAAAGAATAGCAATTCTGATTTTTTTGCTTGTAAAAAGGTTTTAAATTGTTTGATGGCTATGTTTTTTTTACGAACAAGTCAAACTCAAATTGATTAAATTTTAATATTCAAACTCCTGAATAAGTAAAATTTGGTCCCATTGAATTTTAATATTAAAATTTGTATCGATTTAAAGGTAATAAAATATATTTAATTTGATTTAATTTAAAATTAAGGTTAATAAATTTTTTATTCAAAGAAAAGTTGAATGATATTATAAATAGTTTGGGTTGAATCAGGTTGAAATAAAATAGGATCAATCTAAATTTAATTTGAATTTTAATAAGACTTGAGTTGTGAAACTTGAATCAAACTCGAATTTGTTTTGGTTGTCAGAAATAATATCGTTTTAGTTTTAATTATTGTTTTATTTTGAGTTTTTAAATTTAAAAATCTAAATATTATCATTAAAAATAAAAATAAAATAGATGTCATTCTAATTTTAGACTATTTCAACTAGACATAATATTTGGGTTGTCCTGACTCAAATCGAGAATAGCAGTCCAGGTCCTATTGATCGAACCTCTAGTTGGGCTGTGCTAGGGCTCGGGCTGACCAGGTATAGCCAGGCTTCAGGCCCGACATGTATAACTAAAACAATGTCGTTTTTACATTATTTAATTCAAGCTAGAGCTAGAACAGGGTTGTATTGGGTCTAGTTGGACTCGGCTTGGAAATGGGCAGGCCGACCCTGACCGTACATTGTCATCCCTAGTTTCAACCAAGCCTTTAAAACTAATATAGTCAACTCAAATTTAATACAAACCAAATCAAACTTAATTTGTCAAATTTAGGCTTGACCGCAGTATTAAAAAAAAAAAAAAAGAACTCTGGAGTGGTCCATGAATGCTTTTAAAAGCCTACAAAACACAGCTGTAACCCATCACCATACTCCTTGGTTGCATTTTTCCCTTTACAAGGTCTATAGTTTTCCTTTTTTTAATTCATTTAATACTTAAAATACTATATTATCATTTATTATATAAAAATGTTTATACCTAATATTTAAAAAATTAGATCGAAAATCAAACTAGTAAAATAAAATATTTAATATTTAATCGGTATTAGACTATCATATATTATAAAGATTTTTATTGAATAAAATTAAAAAATTAAAATAAAATTGAAGAAGAAAATTATCTTTATTTATTGAAGAAATTAATTTAATTAAAGAAAATATCTATGAGATGAAAGTTAACTGATGTTTTTGTTTATAAAAATAAGTTAGTTTATAAAAATTAAATAATTAATTAATAAATCAATCGATTTTTAATAATAATAATTAATAACAACAACAATAACCTAGTAAAAGTTTGGCCGAAACACAAAATTTGGAGAGGTCTAATAGTATGCATCCTTATTCCTAACTAATAAAGAGGTTGTTTTTAAATAACCAAAATAAAAAATAATAAAGAATATTTAATAAATAAAAATGAAATAAATATTAACCTAAATAATACGATAAAAATAAACAATTAAGATAAATAATTTTAATAATAAAATTATTAAAATAAACTAAAAAATTTAAAATTTTTATGGTTGATAGTCAAATTTTAAAAATCAAGATCAGATCTCTTATCTCAATTATAATATTTTTATCATATTATATTAGATCTTATCGGTGCATTTATTTAGAAATCAATCTCTCTGCCCACTATTCCCCTTCATACATTGAATCTTAAGCGTCGGCAAGAATAAGACCTGCATGGTTTCATTTGCTTTTTTCCCTTACCCCTCGTACAAGTTTTAACAGATCTGTTACTAAATTAACAATTTTAAAAATTTTGACACTAAAAATATTAAACATCACTTAATAATTTAAATTGACAAATTATTACTAAAACTTAAAAATAGATAGTTTTATTAAATAAAATTAAAAAATTTTATAACTAGTTTTTATATTAATTAATAATCATTAGTAAAGAAAATAATTAAAATAATATCATAATAAAATAAAAATTTTCTTATTTAATAAAAACTAATAACAACAAAAACAAAATGTGATATTAAACAAGAATAGCGACAGCTTTGGACCAGTTTACCAAATCCACAATCCACTCGTGCTTGGAAACAGGAGGAGTACAGCTGTTGCTGTTACTTCAAAACAGCTGGTGAAGTCACTTTTGAGGCTGTTCTCATGGGGCTCTCCCACAAACTGACGTATCCGTAATGCCCATCCAAAGCCTTCAAATTGCACATAGTTTTCTTCACAAAACGACGAATGGTCTATATGTATATGATGTACTAAGTGAGACTTATTTCATTTTTATAAGTTCAGCAGCCGCTCAACTTGGCTAAGTCTATCCACTTTCTGACCCTCAATATCCGACAATTGGGATATTCAAGAACTTAGTAACCACTTTTTAAGCTTTTGGATTCAAATTTACTAAATTCTTCAAAGAGTTTGTGTTACAGAGGGAGTATTCCTTTTAAGGAATTGCATTTTGATATTTTAAGGAAGATTTAAGATTTAGTTTCACCTTTTCTCGTAAGATCTTATAAGGAGCTCAGAGATATCAGAACCACCAAGTTCAGCTTAAATTTATCCAACGTCGTAAGTTCAAATTTCAAAAAAATAATGTAAGAATGAGACTCATAGAAAGTACTTTGTAGATCCCACCTACCAACGTAGGCTTAAAACAAAAGATATATTTAAGACATCCCCGACAGGAGCACTTCATTGGATGGAGCAAACCGATTTCAGGTTGGGTGAAATTAAAAACTGACGGAGATTATAAACGTTCCACCTTATCGGCCACAACAGGAGGCCTTATTCGTGATAGCTCGGGTACTTGGCTAGGCAGGTTTGTTCATAACATTGGCTGGTGCTCTTTGGTTTCTGCAGAACTTTGGGGCGTACTTTCTAGATTGAGCCTGGCGTGGGACCTGGGCCACCACAAGATCGAACTCGATTTGGACTCTCAAATAATTCTGAGGCTTCTGTCAGATTCTACCAAACGCACCACGTTGCACAATCATCTCATCATGGGCATTAATGAATTGCTTAATCGTAACTAGGTCGTGATCCCCAGTCATACCTATTGTGAAAGAAATTGACGTGCAGACTGGTTCGCAAATTTTGCCGTTAATTTTGAGAGAGAGATTACTACTTTTGTATCTGCATCCTCTTAATGTACCTCGATCTTCGTAGAGGATATTATTAGGATTAGACTCCCGCGTCTAATCATGTAATCTGTAGCTTTTGTCCCTTTTTAATCTTAAAAAAAAAAACTAAAATTTCACTTCTCTCTTGT
>JAOQMQ010000006.1:1165085-1194289 GCA_027563845.1 Erythroxylum subrotundum
TTGCTGTAGATTTACAGCCCATAGTATGGCATGATAAAGCTTGAAGAAACCTCCCTTCACTATCTTTAAACACCACTTCACTTCCTGTTGCATCTTCAACTTGAAACAAGGCTCCATCACAAAAAACTTGTCAACTCAAGCTTTCAAGATTAGTGCAAACAGGGAGGCTAGAAGTACCAGCGCTGCTTCCATTTCCAGCACCTGCAGAATCGCGCAAGCTGGAGAGACACCGCCATTCATCAAGCTGGTCAGCGGCAAGATGTAGAATCTGGTTCGGCTAGACAAATTTTGCTGACCAGTAAAAATTATTCCTTGACCGCCACAAATTCCATGTTATATAGGCAACAAACTCAGCTCTTTCTTGGCCATGAGAAGCCTAAATCTGCATAAACGAATCAATAAAAGTGGTGTTCATTGGAGGTGCGTTAAATCCGGCAATACTCCAACACATTGATGCTCTATGACAATGACCCAACACATGATCGCCATTCTCAAGAGATGAGCAGAAAAAACAATTTGGATTCACATCAATTCCTCTCCTTAAAAGATTAAACTTAGTGGGAAACATATTCCTACAAGCTCACCACATAAAATCACGTACTTTGGGAGACACATTAAAAGCCCAAATTCTTCTCTAAATATTTGATTGTACATTATTTTGAGCAACCCCTTCATCACCTAAGCTCACTTGATAACCGGATTTGACCGTATACAATCCCCGCTTCTCAAAGTCCCACAAGATAGAATCTTCAAAATTGTGAATAGATAAAGTAATGGCAAGAATAAACTTCACATTTCTAGAAAAGAAAGATTGCATTAGTCTACCCACATCCCATTTCTTTTCCCCATCAACAAAAAAAATCACAAACACATGACACTGGATCAAGAACAATAGCACCATCCTCGGCCTTGAAAGAATCCGGTTTAGGAATCTATGGATCAGTAGCTGCCACGATACTCCTTCCATCACCAACATGCCACCTAACTCCCTTCCTCAGCAAATCAATAGAAGCATAGATGCTCGACCATACAAAACTCAGCTTTGTATCTTGCTCCTTAAGTAACTTTAGCTTTGAAAAGATCCCCCATCGGGAAATATTTAGCTTTGAAGATGCTATAAAGTAGAGTATCTTGCTCCTTAAGTAACCTCCAACCTTGCTTAGCTAACATAACAAGATTGAAGTGTTTGAGATCCTTGAAACCCATACCACCTTGTCGCTTCGAATAAGACATTTTCTCCCATAATAACCAATTGATTCCTTTACCTTGTTCTTTCCTTCCATTCCACCAGAACTGATTCATGATAACCTGCAATTCATTGCATAAAGTAGAAGGGAGCAAGAACACTGACATGCAATAAGAAGGAATCGCTTGACCAACTGACTTGATAAGTACCTCTCTACCAGCTCTAGATAGGAACCTGTTGTTCCAATTGTTCACCTTCTTCCAAAGTCTGTCTTTGATGTAAATAAAGATTTGCCTCTTGTTGCGCCCTATTAGAGAGAGAAGGCCAAGATAAGAACTATTTCCAATAAGGTTACTCACCCCCATTGTGTTTGAAATGCTCAACATATTATTATGCGACACACAAGGGCTAAACATAATACCAGACTTTGGGAAGTTTACAGACTGACTAGAACCAACTTCATAATCAGAAAGAATAGACTTGACCACCGCCTCCTCATTACTATTAGCCTAAAAAAAGAAAATAGAGTCATCCGCAAATAGTAAGTGTAAACCTCTTGGGCAACCCCGCCCCACTTTACAACCAGTAAGCAAACCTCTATTTTCAGCATTACGGAGCAAAGTAAAAAGACCTTCAGCACGTACAAGAAATAAGTAGGGTAAAATAGAATCTCCTTGGCGAAAACCCCGTTCAGGGATAATAGGACCAACCGGAGTACCATTCAAATTCATTGTGTAACTAATATTTGAATAACACGTAGACATCTAATGAATCCATTCCGCAGGAAAACCCAGCATATGCATCATATTGGACAAATAATCCCAATTTACCCTGTCATAGTCCTTACTGATGTCGATTTTTAAAGCACAATAACCCAACTCTCCATGTCTCCTATTCTTTAAATTATGCAGTGTCTCGAAAGCCACACAAATATTATTCGTAATCAAACAGTTAGGCACAAAAGCTGACTGGTTCACAGAAATAATATGAGGCAAAATCTTCTTCAATCTGTTCGCTAAGACCTTAGGGATAATCTTATAAATAACGTTACATAATGCAATAGGTCTAAAGTCTTTGACAGATTCAGGAGTAGTAATTTTGGGAATCAACAAAATATTTGTCAAAGTAAGATCAGAAAGAAAAGTACCTCTTCTTAGCTAATCCACAGAACTGGCAAAGATAACATCACCTAGTATATGCCAATATTTTTGTAAGAACGCAGTATTTAAATAATATGGTACAATTGTTGTATTGATCTTATTCATTATCATTTTTATTAGAGATTGCGGCCCGGCTTGGGTTGACGGGGCTTAGGGCCAAGGGGCCTATCATCCCAAATTTTTATCTTAGCGATCGGTTGTAATTTTCACTTTTAATAAAAAAAGTCATATGACTAATCAAATCTTAGTTATAAGTTAGTTACTGATGTTTGCCGTGAATTAGACTGCGATGGAACTTGCATGGCTAGGTGTCAGTTAGCATCGAGACAGTGTTTGTGCAAAGAGTGCATGTGGGTCATGCTGTGCTCGTTGCAATTGTGTTCCTCCGGGAACTTCGGGTAACCGTGAGTCCTATCCTTGTTATGCCAATTTGACCACTCACGACGGTATACCCAAGTGTCCTTGATGTTCAACTCATCTTTATCTATAACCAAAAATAAAAAAAATAAATATTGTATAATGTATGTTTAATAATGGTATGTTATGCCCTAATCTTAGGGTCAGATTTCCTGTTATGATTATGATATTTCTATCATGTTTTATTAAATATTATTTACACATTTATGTAGATCTCACATAAATGTATGGATGAAATTTAATAGAACATGGTTGGAACAGAGTAACTGTAACAGAGGAGTTGACGTGCTAATCTTAAGTACTGTTTGTTTGTCATCATTGTCAAGCGTAAAGTCTAAGGTATTGCCTGTCTGTATTATATATAAATAAATTATGGTTTTTTATGGATTAATCTTGTGACTTGGAAGTATCATGTGAAATCTTTATGAATTGAAGTTATTATATTTTAAAATTTTTTATACCTATGAAAAAATTGTGAATTTGATTTCAAATTAAGGTTATGTTTAGTTTGAAAGGCTTATAATAAAATGGAAGAGGAGAGTTTCACATTACATCTTATTCCATCATAAATAGTAAAAATAAGTTACTTCCAATATGGAGAGTTTATGATGGAATGAAAAATGATAAGCAACATTTCACTATATTATATTATAAACCCTTCTTCAAAATAATATTTTACTATATTGCATCATGAACCTTTCTATTCTTCCAAAACAATAATTTTCTAACATTACATTCATTATATTTAATTCCATTATAAACCATTTCATTTAATTAAAAACTTTACATTCAACCAATATAACCTAAGAGTTAATGTGAGTTTCTACACTCTTTCAAATAGAAATACATTCTTATTCAATTATTTAAATATTTTGATGCTAATTTTTATTATTAATTATTTTTTTTTGGAAGATGACCATTAATAAATTTATTTTCTTACTATTCTTAAACAAAAGCTAAAAATTTTAAAATTTTGAAAATTATGAAATTTCTAAAAATTTCTTTTTAAATTGAATTCAATTAAAAAAATTTATTGATTGTTTCTTCCTTTTGCCTTTTTTAATGTAATTTTTTTCTATAATTTAATCTTTTTTAAAAATTTTGGCTTAGATTAAAAAAGATATACAATATGACTAAAAACAACACCACCCACCATCACACACAAGTTTGAGATGATCTTGTAGTACGTAGTCTTATGATTGAGAAATTGTTTGTAATAGATCCGCATAACAAAAACCTAACAAATAATAATAATAATAAAATAAACATAAATAAATAAAAATAAGTAATATAATAAATATAAAATAAGATAAAGACTCAAAAGGAAAGATAAAACTAGTAAATATGTTAATGACTATGTAATCTAAATTTAAAATGTTTATAATTTATAATTTATAAATAATATTTTTATTTCTTATTTTTTGTCAAGATATTACCATGTCAATGAAAATAAAATTAACCGCTTTTCAATAACTATTTATATTTTTAGTGTTACGTTAAGCCACATCAAGAAAAATAGACAAAGAATCCTGTACTGGGCTATGATCCAGTCAAAATTGACAATCTTTAGACGTCTTAAGAACCAGCCCGTTTCAAGCAGACACTTCCGAAGCATGCGGGCATAATTTTGTACCTCTAATTTTGTTGGACTTTGGCTTCAACAAAAGCACCTTTGGAGATGCCTAGTGGTGGTAGCTCGGTCCAAATTTTATGGTCGAGTTCGCCTTTCGCCCTAAATTTGATAGAGTTTGAGGTTATCGGATTTAGATGTCCTGAAACTTGATCCCACATGTGCCACCTATGTTTTCTTTTTTAATTTTTTAATTAAAATATAATTAGTTAAATAATTAAAATATAATTTATTAATTGCTTAAAATATAACAAAATTTTATTTTTTACTATTTTTAACAAACGAATCACTGTCAACGATAACAATAATCATTTTTTCCTTTTAATCAATTATTATAATTATAATAATCATATACATTTCAATTTCTAACTATGCCCTATTTGGTTGTTGACTGATCAGCTATTTTTTAATTGATTGACCAAAATCAACTGATTGATTTTAACAATAAGCTATTTAATTTGTTTAGTTATTGGTTGATTGAGTTGTCTGATTCAACCCAATCAATTAATTTGTGAAAAAGCTCCAGATGTGGAGCGTTTTGGCCAAGCAGTTGAATTAACTGTGTGGTAATGACCATTCTACCTTCAATTTTTGGCTGTTGTTTGTTATCATTTATGTTGTTTTGAACTATTGCTAGGTGACTTAATTAGTCAAAGGAATTAGTCACCCTCGTGACTAGTCACAAATTGGAGTGGTCTTGGTGTTGTTAACCATCTCTGCAATCTGGTTTGTATGTTTTATAAGGGCGGTCTTGTTATTATTATTGGGATGGTCTTGTTATTGTTATTATTATTAGATTTTGTTGTTATTATTATTATTATTATTACTATATGTTTTATATTTTTTTATTAGAGTTATAAACTTAATTTCTGTAGAATTAAATATCTAAAATCTAAATTACTATAAGAATATTCAACAAAATACTAAGATATATAATATTCATACCCTTATAATTTTTTTTAAATTCATGTCCTCGTAAATTATTTTATACATAAACAGTTAATATTAAATAACTAATTTTATCAAATATTAAATGACAAACAGCTAATGCAATCCGTTAGTCAAATTAATTGATATAATCAGCTATCAATTAACAACTAATACAATCAATTACTTACCGAACAAGACCTATATTTATTTCTATTCTTCGCTGTAACCAATCGCCCCCCAAATAAATTTGAACCAAAGTAGTTGAAACCCAACGTCAAAGCCGTGCCTAATTTGGAGCAACACAGCTCACTTTCTACTTACACTCCGAGCCTCCCTAGGCCTATTAATAGGTCTCAGCAAAAACAAACACAAGAACAGGTTCTGTCCCCCACAACACTTCACATGTTAATTAGTAGCAATTGCTCTTCCGTGGGCCCAAATCCGGAAAAAAAAAAGATACCTTACCCGCAAGTTGTAACTAAACACCAACCAAACTATCACATTAATTTTCATATTTAGATTAATTAATTGACATAAATTTTTGTCTTTTCCTTTTTTCTATTTTTGTCGGGGCGTTTCTGTAATTTAGCAGTAAATGAATCTGACAGTCACGCATCACACATGATCCCCGCCACATCAAGTCGTTGAGTCTTATCAAACAAACAGAAAAATAAAAAAATAAATTTAATGTATAAGAATGTAAATTGAAATTAAAACTTATAAAATTAGCATATTTTATAATAAACACTTTTCTACACATTATTTTAAAATTTTAAGGATTCAATTATATAAATATGTTAAGTTTTTTTTAAACGGAAGAATCCGTAGTCGCTATTCTTTAGATGTGCACTGGATAAATTTTCGAATTGACGCAATAACCTGCAAATCACGTCAATCAGATACTCTACACTAGTTAAATCCTATACAAAAGACTCAATCGAGAGAGAAATTTGATTTACCAAAATTTATAATTAATTTATCGATACGTACGAAATTTTGTAAAAATTTTTAAATGATAAAAATTATATTTATAATTTAGAGAGAAAATTTTTATAAATTTTCAAAATCTACACCATAATATAAGATAAAAATTAAAATAATCAATTCTATTAGTTGTAAAAAATATAAATTCTAATTTAATTTATTAATTTTTGAATAGATTAAACAATTATTTTATTATGCTATTGAATTTTATATATGAATTTTTTATCACGAAACAACCATTCAATTAATTAAGAATAAGGGTATGTACTACTAAACCTCTTTAAACTTAAAATTTTAACAAATTTTTTACCGAGTTGTGATCGTTGTTGTACTATATATGCTCTAAATTTAAGAAAGTATTGTAATTTAAGAAAGTATTGTAAATTTAGGTAACAAAAATTAAACATTGAAGAGTTAAACGATATATATATTATATATATAGATTTCTTAAGAGCCTCTAGGGGTGGTCGAGTTAATAGAGTGGGGGGCATAAGATCAAAAGGTCATGTGTTTAAATTTTTCTATTTACGCTCTTTCAATTGAACTTATCGTGCAAATCTTACCTAGTATAAAATACCTAATTGACATAATTTACAGATTATTGCTTCAATTCAAAAGTTTTCTCTCCTTCGGGGGGAAAAAAAAAAAAAGTGTTGGGTTATTTCCTGTCATATAATCGCCGGTCCTTTCCCAATTAATCGCCGATTTCCTAAATCTTTTTTCCCGTGACATGTCGCGCATTTTCAGTTTGTTCCCAGAGAGATACGTAACATTCTGTTTGGATGCTGGAGGACGTTCATTTTAGCGCGTGTTATGCACCTTCCAGACCACTCTTCTTCGTTACCGGCGCGTATTGTCGGTACTTACGAAAGAAGCGGGTGATTGCGGACTCTCAATTCTAAAAATCTAATTTCTTTTTTTCTTGTAGACAAAAATCAGAAATATATCTTAAAAGTTCGTACAAGGTATCGCATTAGCCACGTGGCAGACATTTGAGAGCTCTGGACCGTGGCCGTTGATGTTTCGGTTAATCGCGTTTCAGAACTAACCGTCAATAAAAGAAGAAATCTGACGGCTGGAAGAGGCTGACGTTCGTTAGAACGAATAGGAAACGTTGGATTCTTTTTTCATCATTTATGAGTGGAGGGAAAGGGTGATCCGACGGCTGTGGATGAGTAGCGACTGGACACCGTCGATCACGAACTGACTTGAGAATTGGACTTGAAAGGAGTACATAAATGGAGGTGGCCGTTTTATGAAGTATTTAAGGAATGATTTTACGGTGAGAAAGCTTCTGCATTTGTGACCCAATGAAGCGATGATAGTGAAGCTTCGATTAGAAAGGAAATTTCATGAAAAAAATATGTTTTTTTATAAATGAAATGGGTTTTTTGTTTTAAAGGAAAGTTGAAGCTTATTAGTGAGAGTAAGAGCTATGGAGGAGGTTGGTTGTGGTGTAGTTGTGTGAGTGTTTAAATGGGTGAGAGAGATGTTGAGAGTTTCTCTTCTTTTTGTTTCCTTTCACACGCATATATAACTTTTGTACGCTTTTTATCTTGCGAAGAACCTGATTCTCCAACGAATTACTCTCTATTCGTCAATGTCGCTCTCTTTTCTTTGCTTTTTCACCAACTTCTTCTTCTTTAGAATGGAGAAGTAGAGATCTTAATGTTTCTCTACATAGAAAGAACTCGAAACCAGCTTTTTCAGTTTCTCCATCTTGGCATTTGACTTGTGTAACTGAACCTGAAATTTCGTTTCTCTCTCTCTATCTCAAGGAGAAGATGAAGTAATTCACTGGCATACAAGCTTTTCTCTAAATTTTTGAAGAGAAAGGGCCAAACAAAGATCTGGGTTTGGCTTATTTGGATGGATTTTTTTAGGCCTAACAGCGTGAATTGTTATGATTCAGATGATAGAAACAGACAAGAGTTGTACCGGTAGGGACATGAGGCGTGGAGCGAGACAGATTAAGCAATCTGGAAGACACAAGCTCGTTTCTGGTGAATTTACTGCACTCTCCTTCAAATTTTCTGGTCTCCAGATTTTAACCCAGAAACAGAAATCCAACGAAACCCAAACGGGTCACTTGTCCATATCTATACGTTCTTAATTCAAGTGTTTGTTGATAAGAGATTAAGAGTTTTCTCCTTTTCTCAGATAAATGCCAGTCTCTTGCTCATCTCCCGTTTGCTAGCTTTTGTTATTATCGTTCATTTTGTGTGTGCTCGTTTGTTTCAAAAAGGTTTCGACGTTGTGTCCTTGGAGAAATCGAGGAAAGCGAGAATCAAGAGACTGAGTTCGAGCCAAGAAGAGAATTGCCGGATGGTTTACGACGTTTCGGATCGAGAACACGAGCCTCATCTTCAAGCTCCGTCTAGAAGCAGTTTTGGTACTGGCAAGAGGTTTAAGCTTTCCAGCAAGGTACGTTATTAGTACTTTTTTTTTATTGCAACTGTCGAAAACTGGGTTGCTCTTAACTGTTCTCTTTTATGTTATATGAGTAAACTTCTTGTGCTTTTGTTCTTACACCAGCTTCTTGATGAATGCAATGGCGTTGATCATTCCTATGTTCCAAGGAAGCTGCGTTCAGGTTTGTTTTTTCCTGTTTTTAGTTTGTTTTATTTTTGATGGGGTTTACTGTTTTTGTTTCAGATCGAATGCAATTTAGTGGTTTGATCTTTCTCAGAAGTTTCATGTGTTTTTGCTGAGTATTTTTCTTTTGATTTTAGCCGAAGCAAAACTCAAAGCTTTTTGCTTTTTGCTTTTTTGCTTTTTCTCTCTTTTTCATTTCTATTATATATCATTATTGATACTTCTGAAATGAATTGATTAAGTTCTTTATTTCCCATCTTTTCTCATTTACTTTTCCGGGGAGATACTGCAACTTCTTTATGAATCAGAAAGATGGAAATTTTTTAGTTTTGTTTAATTTTCTTTATGACGTTGGGAATAAAAAATAACACAAATTTGGAATTAAATTGGTACTGAACTTCACAGCCACGAAGACACGCAACCGGGAATCTATCTCGCCGCCTTTTCCTGATCCGAAGAAGCTGAACCAAAGTGCTGGTGGACTGGAATCACCCAACAAAAGGGATGGTGTAAAGAAACTGAAATCGAAACTAAACATGGTTAGTTGGCTATCTTTGGATACTAAATTCAGTTCTTGTTCTTTTTGAATGGAGCATTTTACTTGACATGAAGATGGAATTGGTTTTATAGAAACAAGGAGTCCTAGTTTGGTCCACTGAAGAGAGTGTTTGTGGGCCAATAACTAAAGATGAAGAAGAAGTGGTAGAGACCTTGTATGCATTGGCTGGAATGTTCCTAGACAATGGACCCAACAGCAAGAATGAACTGGAGAATGCTTCTTTAGATGAATTGCCTTCAGCTTTACCAGAGGCTAGTGAGACTACTCCAACATTGGAAGGTTCTCTAATCAAATTTCTGTAAACTATTGATCAAGAAGTCACTTTTGCTTGTGCATTCATGGGCTTAAGTTGTTTTGGTTTTGTCTCTGTGACTATAGACAAAGACTTGAACTCAGATTCGGGCAATGAGTCTGCTGATCCTGCTCCAGTTGTAGAAAAATCATCTGAGGAAATTGTCGCCAATGCATCCACCATTAAAGAACAGCCCGATAATAGGTCTGTTGGTCGACCTAAGCATGAGGAAGGCAAGCCAGCTTGTGGTCCGGTTGACTTTAGCATCCAACATATGCCTAACCATGATACTTGGTATCCCTTTTACTTTTAGGAGATTCTGTGATGCTTTTTAGTCCCATTTTGTTCTCTATTTTAATGCAATACTTCTACATAATTATATAGCACAATGAAGCAGCCCACAGAGCTGGAGACTCCACTATCTAATCCAAAACCAGAGATTGTACTGGGGCAGGTGAGACAAGTACTCTGGTTTAACTCTTTGAATTATACGCTTAGATTCTTCTAACTTATTTTCTTTTTATTTTACTTTTCAGGCTACAGCCAAAAGACAACCGGATCATCAGCTTAAAACCGAGGACTCTGATCAAAATGGTAAATCGCCTTATCTCACACTACTCAACTTTGATAATAGCACTTCATAATCAAATATGAAGTTCTATATTCAACTGATAGCATAATTTACTACCAGGAGGTCTAGTATTGTCCTCAGGCTTGTCAACAATCTCAAGTAGTGCTTGGAGTTGTGGTCCTTCATCACAGTAATTCTTACAACTTTCTTTTCTTTTGGTACCTTTCTGCTATTCATTTTGTTCCCACTCATCAAGCAGTTTTACTATCTCAGATCGTCTGCTGCTAAAATTCCATTTTGGCTAGATACTGCTACCCGTGCCACCAGACCTGGTTCATGGAAAGATTTTTCTTCAAATGGAAAGGTACTAACCAGTGTCTAGTTATCCTTTATAAATTGCCAATTAGGGATGGCAAACCGGGTAGGGCTCGGGTCCGGGAGGGCTGGCCTGAACAGGTCTTAACCGAATTTTGCCAAAATGCCACTCCCTAATTGCCATTGAACGCCGACTGGAGAGCTATTTGTTTCTTTATTGTTTATTTTTTCAACCATCTCATCACAGGTTAAGGTCAACACTGACAGGAATTCATGGAAAAAGTGTGCGACTCATGTTCACATAAGTCAATTTATTAGGTCGCTACAAATCTCTCTTTTAAATCAAGGTGCAATTATGATGATGAATGACTTAAATGACATGAGAAATGAATCAAATGGAGTTACGTCTGCCAGTGGAGTTGTCAACGTCACTGAGAGTAATCCGATTGAAGCTAGAACTGATATTCTTGAATATCAAAGGCTTTGCCAAAATCAGCCACAGGCTTCTCTGGCATCAGGCAAATTCACCTCTCAGAAGCAGGTATCTTCGCCCAATGGCATTTAAGTTCTGACCATCCAAATACTGTGTCCTAACTGGTAATTACGTTTTCCCAGATTTTCAATTTTTTTTCCTTGCCGGCTGGTGGTACGAAACTGGAAACAAACGATACTTTGGATAGAACTGGAAATGGATCGGAACCATTGACACATCTCCAATATCCTTATATACACTCACAGGTGCAGCATCCAACTATAGTACCAGCTTTCTCCATGTCTCGACACAGAACTGCTTATCCCAATCAGCCTTCAGCTGCAGCTGCAAAGCAGGTTTTTGTTCTTGGTTTAGGCTGTTACATGTGATATGGAGTCGAAATCATTGAATAGATGATAGATACTGTGAAATGCTGTGTCCTCATTGTGGTAAACACTTTCGATGGTTCACTTGTAATTCTAATCACTGATGAGATAGGGTGTTTTTTTTTTTTTGGTTTCCTGAGACTAAGGGAGGAGATTCAACATGACAAACACACTGGCGTTAAGCTTAAACGATACAACTTTACATGACTTCAAACTTTTATCAACTTCCGCTTGTAGGCTTCATATTGGTTATTGAATAATTTTTTGATATTGAACGTGTTCCATTGATCGATCTTAGGTCCAGCTTCAACCCACTTATCTTGGAAATCCGTTCTATGGTTCTCCTGGAAGCAGTCTGCCTTTGACAAAGCAGCAGGTGCAGCATCATCAACAACTACAACAAAAGAAGCAGCTATGGGCTGCCCAGATGTTAGCTCAATACAGAAATATGGAGATTTCTTCGCCCATGACTCAATTCCCAAGTTGGCAAAAGGGCCAAGAGACTCAAGTCATTATCCCACTTTCTCCTCCAATTGATGTATTAAGCCCTAAGTACTATCAAGGGACTCAACAGCAACAACACCCCCATCACCCCATGATCTTCCCTTCATCATTACCTTATTAAAGTCTTCAGAAGCAAGATCACCACCTTTCTTCTGATTATGAAGAAACCGGAGGCGGGTTTCGAGCAGGTGGAGCATTAGCATTGCAGTTGCTCTGTAATGAACGCCTGTGAAACAGGTTTGAATCATAAGCTACATTCATCAGAAGAAATGGACGACAGATATGGTGTTTTCGTTCATAAGTTGTTTGTTAAACGCCAGGCGGGAGACTGCTGCATGATTTAAGCAGGACATAGACGATTGAGATGAAATGGGGACATAAAATTAAGAATTGAAAGCATATGAGCCACGAAATGTAAGGTGCTAGATTATGCTCCAAGGTGTTCATTATCCTCCAAAAAGGATAACAATTTAAGTCTTCTTTCATGAGCGTACGTACTGGTATATCGTTTGTTACCTGTGAAAGTTAATTGAAACATCCAACGATTGTTCGGATCAAGTACAATAACGGTAGAGCCAATGAGACCTCATAATAGTATTGTAGGTCGACTTGGATCAACTCTTTGGAAATCATTTGTTGAAGAAGATGATATCAAAGATAGTTATTGAAAGTTCCAACGTTAAAAGAAATCACCTCTTTCTTATTGATAGACCTCTTCATGCCTGTTTTTCGAACCTTCTTATTTAGCTGAATAGAGATTGCTAACTAGTCCAGAATGTTCCACAAGCTATGCAGTAAGCGAAGACCAAAAGATCACCTGATCCTATATGTCGGTAACGGTCACAATAGTATTGTTGAAGCTTGGTTGAACATAAGAACTCCTTTACTAAAGATCTTTAAGTCTCCTGAATTGTACATTACACGTATTGATGGATCAACAATCCAGATTGTGTATGCCAAGAAGAAAGAAGCAGAGATTTTCTGGCACAATAACAATCATCTCTTAAAGAGAATGGAAATTACAGTTCTCAGTCACTCTTCACACAAACACATGCTTAATCTAGTTTTTCCAACTCTCCCATTCTCTCTATGATGGCCTGCATGCAAGCAAGAACAATTTCAGTCTTAGAATAGCTTCCATAATGTCCAAATGTTTAACCAGAATACCAAGAAAATAGTGCATAGAAAGAAACAATGCTCTAAGATGGATAAAATGAGCACATATATCACCCAATTACTAATGGAACAAGAAATTACGTTGATAGTTGGTCAACCGTAAAACCGTAATTCTATTCGTCGTCTGTAGCTGATATTGTATCCATACAACTATAAGTTTTTGGAAACGGCACAACATATTGAACATCAACAACAATCTCTAGCTCACCTTCTTGCTAGTTTCTTGAAGCTCTCCAGCAAGAATGAATTCATCAAGAATCAAATAAACCTGAGAAAAGAGACATGAACATGTTAAAAGTCAAAGAATAAAGAAAGAAAGGGTAGTTATTAATTAACAAGCACAACCATATGCTCATTGAATCAAAGATAGATATTACATTGCATGATGAACATGAAAAAAAAACTCCAGTACTTGCTTAAAAAATTATGTGAGCCTGTTATGGATATTGTTTGATGCAATTGAATCGGAAAACTTCATTCACAGGAACCATTTCAATGAAACAGATCATTCTCCAGTAACTCTAATCTGGGAATCCACTTTGTGGAATTATTACTAAAATTGCTAGTTGAAACAGTAAAAACTTTTAGCTAACAGAAAGGCCGGATCAGTGCCACTAGACTTATGGTAGTACAAGTATGGCTGAAGTCTTGTGACCAAGATTAAGGAACCAAATATTACTTCATTATCTTCTAACAAGTCAAAAGAGCACCAGTACCATAGGGATGGCAGAAGAAGAGCAAAATATTCAATTCATACGTGTACCACGGGGACTTTGAACACAGAAGATGAGCATTGATCATACAATCATGTGATACAAACAAAGTGGTCAAGAACAGTAGACAGACCTTGTGAAAATTAAATACAAGGTCTAGCTCACACACATTGCTGAAGAAATGATCTAATATCTCCACAAACAAATGGATGCACTCTAAGTAAGCCAATTCATTGTCCGTTATATCCACACACAACGAGAAGAATAACCCCGCATAACGCCTGTAAATAACCTTGTGCGTCCGGAACTGCAATAAGAACAATTACAAGGTAAAGAACAGATCATGATTCATAAGGTTAAATGATGAAAGATCAAAAAACTGAATGACTTGTGCAGTAGAACAGATATACATGGTTAATAAAACATCTTAAGGAATCCCACTCGAAGACGGATTGGGGGCTTCAAAGGATTTGAAATTTCCATCTCATAAAGCTAAATTTGGGAAATGTTGCACAAGCATAATTTTATCCAATAAACTAAATTGCATAATCAAAGAATCAGGAACAGGTACCAACCTCAACGAAATTCGTGTGCTTGGGGTCTCTATTAACCACCAAACGATGAACCTAAAAAGGAAAAAAAAAAGAGGGCAATATGATCAAAACAAGAGAAATCAGTTATATTAATCTTAACAATAGAAGAGAAAGAAAAAGAAAGGAACTTTAGTCACCTCGTATTCGACTTTGTGCTTCTCAGAATCCTCAAGAGGAACATAGTACTTGGCAAGACGAGTCTTGCCTTGCCTATTCTGAAGAAGTATGAACCGGATCTGTAAAATCCATACATGACCCAGCAAATCAAAATCGTTTCTGATTCAGAATTGACCAACTCAGCAACACGATTAGGTCATTAAAGAAACACCTAAACTTACCATTTTTCTAGTTTACCAATAAGATCAAACGAAAAGCTAAGTGACAGGAGAGGCTATGGCTATGCAGTGTTTGAATGATCTTGCCTTGCAGAGACGAGAGCTACAAGGTGACAATCGGACGTCAATTCTCGCGCATTTGATTGATTTGGTGATCGGATTTAATCTACGGGTATAATAGCGTCTGTGCTCTGGCTACAGGTGTTACTAATGTATCAGAGTGTAAAGGGAATCGTTTGGCGCAATTTTATTTCTCAAAATGCGGTTTAAAAGGAAATTATATTTATTCTCCGAAATTTTTTTCTTCCATTTAATTTATTTTAATTAAATTCGGTTAAGAATTGATTTTAAATTTTACACATTTTCAAATCAATTTTATTAAATTTAAATTAATTAAATTCTGAATTATATTTACATTTGAGAGTATAAATTTCAACAACTCGAACAATTCAAATTAATCTAAATTAATTTGATTAAAATATTTAAAATTGTTTCAAGTTAAATAAAGCGAAAATAAAAATAAGCATACTCTATTTAAGTTATTTCATATATAAACTTTATTTTTATATATTATTTTAAAATAACTCAATATTATTTTTAAAATAATATTAACATAGCGAATATTATTTTTTATTATCATATAATTCTTAACTTCAAAGTCAACATAACTAAAAATTTTACCCAATATTTTAAAAATTGGACTGAAAGTTAAACTGGTAAGATAAAAAGTTTAAAATTTAAAATGTTCAACCCGTATTAAACTGTCGTAAAATCGCCTAAAGATATATAAATTAAAAAATTTAAAATATGATCGAAAAAGAATTTCTTTATCTATAGAAGAATTTTAAATTTAATTAAAAATAGATTGTCAAATGAAAATTAATTTATTTATTTTAGTGTATAAAAACTTATTAGTTTATGAAAATTCATGAATTAATTAATTAATTAATCAGTTTTTAATAAAAAATTATTAAAATAAATTAAACTATAAAATTTAAAACCGATGTAAAAAGTTAAATAATTTAAAATAATTTCGACGGAGCTAGTTAAAATTTTTAATTATTAATCTTATTGAAAAAAAGAAGAAGAATTGACATCTCATCTCATGTATTTTTCCTTTGATAGTACATATTACGCCTTACTTATAAAATCTGAATAAACAGTCTGCACGTGAAACTATCCCAAGCTTTGCTTGGAGTACAAAGCATCTTACGAACTAATGCATTTCTTCAAAAACAAGCTCAGTTAAATGAAATAATAATCCTGACATTGTTCTCTGCACCTTTATTCTCAACTCATGATCTCCAAATCCAACTACAGAACACAGATCTAACCACTGCACTTAGATTTTATCTTCAACTACCTGGAAACAAATTACCTGCCTGCCATTGTCCAATCTAATAATCATGATCATACATGGAGTTTCTGGCAGCCATTAGAGCAGCTCCGATCCCAGACCCATCTTTGGTATGCTCTATGACTATGTTCTTGGAAATTTCTGAACCTAGAAGCTCTTTAACAGCTTCTTGCATGTATGTTCTGTATTGAGGGTAATGCTCGTATAATCCACCATCCATTGCAACAACTGTTCTTTTCCCAAAGATCAGACCTTTTGAATCTTCCTCCATCTTCTGCAAAATCCCAACAATGCCTGCACCAGCTAAGCGTCCACCTCTCTTCACAATGATGTCACAAACGTCCACAACTGTCTTCCTTGCACTAAAGCTGGATTCCACCTGAACAGAGATTTGGAATTGAGAAAGTTTGAGTCGGATTGAACATTTAGTATCTCATCGCAGAAGAAGGTGAAAATTACCCCGGAAACTTTGAATAAAATTGATCCTACACCTTGAAGATCATCAGAGTAATCCTGCTGCATTGCACATAGGTCCGGAGTCCTGTAATTTTTCCAGAAATAGTTTGAGACTGGCGGATTGATCTAAGCAACAAGCATTCAAAATTTAAACATTCCAGGAAACCATTTGAGGGGAAGTACACAGTGATCAAATTTGAAAGAGGTGTCATATCTGATTCCATTTGCGTTATTCGAATATCGTCAATATCGGCACTGGATGGCCTTCCCACTACTTATCAAACTCGGATTGAGTGAGAGTAAGTAGCCATTTCAAATGACAGATTTATATTTGAAGCAACAGATATTTGATGGAGAAAATACAGGATGAATTCTATAGAATATGGAAAAAACCAAAGTGAGAGCTGCAATAAGAAAAGGCTAGCAAGCCAACTAGAAATGAAGTTGGCCATTTCAGAATCAGTAGTTATGTTAGGACTTGAGAAAAACTTACCCAAGTGTAAAAGGCATGGATAGCTTTTCTGGGATGTGTTCTCCAAATAAAGCACTTTCTTCAGCCATATTATGCAGGACTCGTCGGGCAATTTCACCAAGATACATTCCGGAGATTGTCTTCTCAAATATCTGTTCATCAAACCAAATCATCATTTATTTTGCAGCACTAGTACAATAATTATGGACGAACAAAAGCAGTAAAAATCAAATGTTACCTGCTCACCAGGATTGATGCTTGCAGCATCCATATCTCTATCAAACACTGTCAAAGGAATACCTTGAGAAAATGCTCCCCATTCTGTATTGATTATCTGAAATAGAAGAACTCACACACATTAAGTATTCAAATGAAGATCAGATGAGGACAGAAAACCAGCATTCTTACACACCGTATTTCCGAAACATAAATTCGATCCCGTTAGTTTTCGAATAACATCCATTCGCTCTACATAGCAAGCATTCGTTCCGGTGCCCAAAATGACAGCAACCATAACATCATTGTCCCAGTATCTTGCACCAGCTAACGTTGCCACAGTATCATTAACCTAATTCACATCAATTTGTACAACTTGTCAACTTTATAACCAGACATTCTATGTAGGAGATGGATAAGCATAGTGCATACCAAAGCAGACACTCGCATATCCAATCCTTGTCTCTCCATAGCTTCATTCAGACAAGCAACAACATCTTGTCCTGCCTGAAAAAAAAAAGTAGGAATTTTCCAGTCACTCTGCCTGAAGCATGAATTTAGATTCTTGGCTCATCTTTTTGTCCAATATTGATTCATGAAGCATGAATTAATGTTTCTATGTTTCAAAGCTTCCTTGGTTCTTTCTCCTCCTCATTAATTGATTCATGAAGTCTTAGGACTTGAATGTAACTAAAAATTGGAGGTTGCAGAAGTATACAAACCGTCCCAGAGACAGCAAAACCTTTGGTCCACTTGATTAGGATGCCAGAATCGATGGAAGTTTGTCTGACAGGAAAAGAAAATGTGAATCCAATCTCCCTTTTCCTTCCATGTGGCAAATGAAACATCCCACCCTCATTCCGAGAAAACTTTGCCAATCCAGATGCAATAAAATCAAAAAGTTCCTACAAAAACACAAAACTCTAAAAAGGGTCAACAAATACAGTGTAAAACATCAAGAACAGTGAAACTTCATTGCCAAAATCCATACACGGACCTCAGAAGTACCAAACATGAGCTCCTGAGGAATAGACACTTGATCAAATTCAGTAGCCACAACTCGATCTTCCTTCCCACCTAATTGTACTCTCAGAACCCGGAAGTTTGTGCCACCAAGATCCAATGCATAAAACAATCCTTTCTCCTTCCTAACAAATCAAAACATGTCTGAAAAAACTGACACCAAACATTACAAGATCCTCTTAAGCCACAAAATAACCAGAAATTTAGGTATCAACAGCTACAGAAACTTCGTGATCAGAAAGAAAAACACATGAACGAGTCTGGAAACTAATAACTCAGCATGGATATACCCAGTAGGCAAGCTGTCAACATAACTGAGTATCATCTTGAGCTCGCCACCGCCATCTGCGGCCAACCCAGATCGCATACCGGCCGTCATGGCGTCGGCAACGTGACGCAGAACCGGCAAAGGCGTTGCACACTCCGCTTGCAACTTGGTCAATATGGACCCAACGGAAACGACGTTGGATCGGACTGCCATTCTCCCTTGCCGCGTGCTCCTGCCAGATCGCGAGAGAGAGATCGGCCCGACGGCCGGTATTGTGGTGGTGGTCGCTACCGGCATTGTCGGTAGACGCTGAGATCGAGGAAAGTAAAGAAAGAGAGTGAAAGAAACTTGTGAGGCCCAGACGAAGACAAGAAGTTAGAGAACATGTTGAACAGTTATGACAGTTGTTTACGATCTTAATTGCTACGGGAAGGTTTCAACAGTTAGGTTACTGAGTGTGTGTATATATATATAATAAATAATAACACAATGACAGTGTAATTATTGACAGTTAAGTTCGTTTAACTAACTTCCTAACTGTTATACGCTTTTTGGAGTTTGGTTTTGAGGGAATTAGTTAACATTTTTTAGAGCTAAACCTCGGGCTTAAACTCGAAACTCAGTTAAATTAAACTTGTTCAACGACTTTGAACTCGGCCGTACTGAATCCGTACTCGATTACCAAGCCTAGCCATGGTAGGCCGATTAGTATTTATTTTGGGATTTAGATTATGGCGGAGTGATGGATAAGAGTTACAGGACAAATTGGGGGATCATGGCGGACAAGTCGATGTTGACAGAACATGTCTTGTTTGTTTGTTTGTTTGTTCGGTCAATCACATTCACCTACAGTTCAGATGTTTCGTTGTTGGCCTTTTTCGGATAAATCATTAAATCTCATTTAGTTAGGTGATGGGTTCAAATGGCTATTTTTTTTTAATTTTATAATAGTAGGTACGTACGAAGCGAGTGGTCCAAATCCAATGTGGCAAGCTTAAAATCAGAAATCTCCTGAGGGGCTCTTTGGTTTTATTTTAGTTTTTATTTTTTAATTTTAATTTTCTAGCTTTTATTTTTCCTAATTATTCAGGTGTAGGATAAGTATGCTCTACACTTGTCTCTTCTGAAGATTTTGTGTATCAGAAAGTCAATAACAATCTAGGACTACATTTAAACAATTTCCGCTGCTAGATTGACAATTTAACAGGGAATGACGAATAAGAATATGTGAGAAAAGTAAGGTTTTTAAAAGGCAAGATGAGAGTTGTACCCGTGAGTCAGGAGAGTAGAGAGGGATTTGTTGTCTCGTCCAGCATACTTGGAACTTACTAAAGGAGAAATACTTCCAATCTGACTTTAGTTAGTCGTTCGTCTAGTCCAAACGAGTTGTTTGTGGCTTTAACCACTTTAGGCATCATAGTTTTCCTGTGTCCTTCGGGATCCCGTGTTAGGTTAACCGCCTGCACAGCTTGGACCTATGTAATAATATTAATATAGTTATTTTTTATTAGTAATGATAATTAAATTTTAAATATAAATTATTCTTAATTAATAAATTAATAAATTAAATTATTCATAGTTTTATTAATAATTAACATATCAAATAATTAAATAATATATATTTAGTTGATAGTAAATCATTTTATGGAAAAAAAACATAAACATAAAACAAAAACTATTTTTTATAGTTTTTATAATTTTTAAAAATTAGAAGAAACCAATTTTTAAAAATTGGTTTTTAAAAAATATTGGATTTTAAAACCAATTTTAAAAAATCATTTAAATTGACGTTATTATATAATTTTAAATTATTCATTTATCAAATAAGTTATTTATATCACTTAATTTTAAATCATTAATTTATCACACTCCTTATTTATATTATTTAACTTTTGAGTCATTGACTCGTTAAAAATATTTAGTGATTTTCTTTTTTTGATTAAAGGGAAACCGATTGCACTACAGATCACAATACAAGTCTGGGGGCGCTGCTCCCTGACATATCCCCGAAGAGGATATGTTGGCACCCGAGATGTGCAGTAGTAAAGAAAGTAACTCCAACGTCAGAAAGATCAACCTGCGTGGTGAGCCAATTGGCACATGTGTTGCTTTCTCAGTAGACATGCCGATGAGCGACAGTTCAGTTTCGTGTAAATAGTTCGTGGATGCCCTGGACTATGGGGTTGAGCACCATGGATCGGCTGGCTGAGGAAGATAGGATCTTGTGTACTGCGAGGGAGTCCACTTCTAATTCTAGGCGACGGAAGCCCAATCGTCAGGGGAGTGAGAGGCCTGTAAAGACACCCCAAAGTTCGACAGTCAATGGAGCGCACCCACCAAGATTCTGGGTGAAGCCTCTTAGCCAATTGCCATCGCTATCTCGTAGAAGGCCCCCTGCTGAAGCTGTGAATTGGGAGTAATTGCTTGCGCCATCCGTGTTTAACTTGACCCATTCAGGGGCGGTTTGCACCAATTGATGAATTTAGTGCTATTTCATTAGAAAAAAAAAAAAGCCAACTCAAAGATTCCAAATTAGGTCCTCTTGCCATCTCAACTAGTTGAGAAGTCAGAAAGATGAACCAAAATTAGGGTCATGAGTCCATAGGCCTAAGGTATAGAGTCCCTTTGTCTCGCCTACTGGGCGGTTCGAGACCCAACACAACCTACTGTGCTTCCACGTTCAACTGTAGTGAACAGAGAATTCCAGTGAAGTGGACGCGAAGAAACGAAGCTCCCCATAAGAGACATTTCTTATGTTCCCTTAAAACACTGACCAAAACCCACTTTCCTAACAACTTGCAACAACCCTCTGCATCAAATCACATTAAAAGAACATCCTCGTCTTCTGTCTCCAACTTCCCACTCTCCATCCATTTCTTCCAACATCTCTTTGTCCACGTCGAAGTAATCGGACATGGAAAACGAAGAAACAGTTATAGTACTGAAAAGGGCAGAGATCGACACCAACCCACCATTTCGTTCTGTTAAAGAAGCTGTTACATTGTTCGGAGACAAGGTCTTGGCTGGAGAGCTCTATGCCAGTAAGCTCAAAAAGGTAATTTGCCCGTACCTTACTTGTTTATACGGTTTAATACCAATCTTTTTTTATGTTCGTATTCATTTTATTCATGGGTTTTACATTACAAGTTCGGTGACATTACAATGGAGATATAGCAACTGGGTTCGGTTTGATTCAGAAGTTACATAGTTGTTATATGTCTTTGTATGTTCTTTGATAATAACAAGGCTGACCTTTGTTCCATATGGCTTGCTTGCAACAGAGGTTTCCAATTTTAGTAGAGCAATGGGACGGTTGTTTCAGGTTTTGGTTTCTTTATCTATTACAAGATTAAAATAAATAAATAAGATTCTGAAGCTTCATGTCACATACCTTCTTTACTCTTTCGTACTAAAGGAACTTGGGGAGTTTGGTTATAGGACTAAGCAAGCATCTTCTTGCACATGAACCATAGTTTATAATCAATCTAATATTGTTTTCCCAAATTGTCGGGAGTTCCAAACTACTATTGTGTATGATTTGTTAAAATCACACTCACACTCACATTTTTTGTAATTAAACTCACATTTTCTGTAATTATTGTAATCGCTCGTAATTAGAAACTTTGAGATGAACAATTACTCTTAACTACTACCCGAGTTTTCAGTTTCCAACGTTAGTGTATGTCTTGTCTGAATTATTACATAACGTTGTCGCTTACTTTCTTTGTTCTTATTTAGATTCACGTGGAAGAATCTGAAAATGGGCAGTCTGATTTTGAGCTTGGGATCATCACAGCTGAGTTAGAGGAGACAAAACAAAGCCTGGAAAAGGCAAAGGAAGAAAGTTCGGTAATGGCAAATAGCCTTTCTTCTCTACAAAAAGAGCTTGAAAGAACAAAGCGAAAGCTCCAAAAACTGAAGCAGCGCGAAGCTGAGAAGCAAGAGCCTAAAGTTGTGGAGGAAGGGTCAATGAAGTTTGAAGTGAAAAAGCACACAACTAGCCAACAAGGGTTCGAGTTTCAGAGGAATAGATATGTAACTTTTGCTAACCCGCCGTCGCTAGCTCAGGTCACGGTTCCACAAGGAGCTGAAGCACTGGAGAGACACCCTTCTCTTAGAAAGAAGAAGAAGAAGAATGCATTGATTCCCCTTATAGGAGGGATTTTCTCAAAGAAGAAAGGTGGTCATTTTGCTTCACCAAGAGAAGCATGAGCATTTAAAGAGAAGAGTCTTCTTCTTTTTCCTTTGTGTTTCACTTAAGTTATAGCTGAAATAAGCTTTTTGACAAAGAAAGAAACGTTCGGTTTCAACTTTCAATTCATCATGTACTAAGAAAAGTAGACTGTCAAGAATTTTTCTTTGTTTTTACGGGAAATTAACATTTTTACACTAAATAAAACTTTAAAATTACGTAATTGGTGATAAACTCTTAAGATATTGCGATTTCATTTTTTAAAAGACAAAATGTTTAATTTCAATTTTAAAGTTTTTATTAAAATAATTTGAATTTTAGCGTTTTAAATTGTTTAAATTTTATACTAATATTTTTAATACGTTCAAAATAAGCCCTTAATAAATAAAAATTTAACATGGTTAAACTATTGCAAGTTTACTTTTTTAATAATTTTTAAAATTTTGTTAAAAATATAAAATTTGTTATCCCAAATATAATGTGATATTTAACAGAAAAAAAGTTTAACTTCTTTAAATACTTCATTCATTAAGAATTTATTTTAAATATTTTTCAATCGTCGATGTTAAAATTGAATACTCTAAAACGTTAAGATACAAGTTATACTATGATAAAAATATTATTATTTAAATTACATTTTTGACCTTCTTTTATTGCGGTATTTAAAAAATTAAACTAAATAAGATATCAGTGAAAATGATGCTTCAAACATAGTTTATTTAATAAAATTTATTTTAAATATTTACTATTTTAAAATTTTAAATTTTAAAATGTTATTATAGTCTTGTTTCTCACTTTAAGAATCGGAAAGATGATAAATTAAAGATTAAAATACCTTAAATCTTTAAATGTCGTGTAAATTTAAAACTGTCTCTTAATTTTGAGTTGTATTTAATACATTAAATGATTTAAATATGTTATTTATAAATTATTAACCTTCCAAGTAATCACATGAGCGTGATAGATAATACCAACTCATAAGATTAGTTTGTGTCCAATTTTCAGGGATCGGGCCTTATGTTTCAGGATCTATAGTTTCAATCTATTCCCACATGGCACAGAAACAAGAACATCAATCACTTTTGGGTCTCCTTTCAGATTAACTTTACTAGTTAAGATGTAATTTCTCAAGGAAAATGCACATAATTAGGTTCATTTCATATGGAAAAATGGAAATATAGATTTCTGTCAATAGTGTTAAGTAACCATTTTACCACAATAGCTTAAGCTGTTGTGTAAGGCCAATTTAATTGATTATATATATTCACTAACATACCCCCCTCAAGTGAAAGCCCTTTAGGTTTGAGACTTGCACAAACTTACTCTACTTTGTGCTGAATAATAAGTGGATGGTAGGATTTGAACTCATGACCACTTGGTCACAAAAGCTTTGATACCATGTTAAGTAACCATTTCACCACAATAGCTTAAGCTGTTGTGTGAGGCCAACTTAATTAGTTTTATATATTCACTAACAAATAAGTCCCATTATAAAAAGTTTTGAACTCAACTTAAATTAGATTAATTTAACGTTAATTTAAGTTAAGTCAGATCTTACGTTTCGTTTTTGACAACCGAACCTAATTAGATCGGATTCAAATACTTAAGTTTGAGCCCGGACCGAGTTAGGGTAGAACTATTTTGCTGTCTAGTCACTGGCCTACATACCAGATTCAAAATAGCTGTGAGCTTTCATGCAAGCTGTAACTATTACAAAGTGGTTTGATGGGGAAAATGAATATAACATCAGAGGAATTAAGGTTATTAAAACAGAAAGAAAGAGAACTCAGAACATATCGTGGTGCGTTATTGTACATCAATCGTATCAGTAAAACTCGCCCACAAGTTGAGTCAATTGGAAGACTTGGTGTTTATAATAAACCCCAAATTCAAACCACAACATCAGATTTTCGACCTTCTAAAACCCCATCCTGCGAGGACTTGTTGAAGAACTCAATACAATCAGCAATGGCCTCGTTGTAGTGTGTGTGAGAGGAGTAATATGAACTGCATGAAGTCTTGGGTGGATCGAATCTCTCGCAGTTCCTTTGTTTTGACGTGTCTGAAGAGTTATGAGACGGGAAAGAGAACAAGAGTCGCATGAGAATTTTGCGAAACCGATTGAAGAGCTTCATCCCTGAGAAGTTTAGCTTGGAAGAAGAACAGCTAGACGTAGCTTCAGGAGCTTGAAGGGTATTATTAATGGAGTCACAGTCTTCTACTTGTATAACGAAGCTCTCTCTTTGGAGCCTGTGCATTCTTGGTTATATCTCAGAGTTGGCAGGTTACAGGCTCCTCTGGAAGTGTAAATGTTATCATGCATGTCGTTGGGTTGTGACTTGGGAGGATATATAAAAAAAGAGCTGAGGGTTTTAAAGGTAGGGTTTATTCTATTCGGGAAGAGGAAGAGTCAAGAAAGAATATTGCTGAAGTGAAGGGCATGTGCCCAAATGATTTGTTTGGGGTTCGTTTGTCTTCTCAAAGTTGATTGTTTATTAGGGTTTATTCATTGTCTTCTATTAAGAATTAACGACTTAAAAAAAATTCCAAGTTACTTTCTATCTAATATGATCCTATGAATGTGCCTAAAAGTTTATTAATGCAATTTTGTCCTTTTATTGATACATTAAACTATTAGTTCAGAGTAGAAGTATTTATAACCCGAATTTGACCTGTGTTCGACTCGAACAATTAAATCACTTAAGACTAGATTAAATTTCAAATTAAAATAACGTCATTTTGAGAATTGATTGAGCAGATCCTCTCAAAATTGGGCATAATTCAAAATTTAATTACCTAAAGTTTTTTTGTTGACTCAATTTTAAACAAATCTAATTTGGTAAACTTTGACAATAACAATAAATATTGATTCATTGAATACTTGTGATGAATTTGAATTTGAATTTGAATTTGACAACTTTAATGCAAGTACTTTTAATTATGTCACAAGATCCACTAATTTTTAGATAAAATTGATTCACCTTACTTTTGTTTAAAATTGAAATAAAATCCAAACTGCATAGCATAGAAGAATGAATTTTGATAGCAACATGTATTATTTCTTGATGGATAATGGTTTATTTAGTGGAATAATATAATTCTTTTAAAGAGTTTCAAATTTAATTGAACTAATTTAAAATAATTAGTTGAGAATATAAAACAAGGTAGAATTTATGAATATAAATTAAATTGAAATTCATTTAATTTAATGAAGCTTTTAGTAATAAATAAGAAAACTATGATTTGTTAATTGATTAGCAGAGTGGAAAAGCTGAATTTGTGATTACACAACCAATCCTAGACCAACTTATGTAGTATATTTCTAAGCACATCAGCTATATGTGGTCCAAACCCCAGGAAAGGTGTAACTATTGGCTTTATTTTGAACTTTTTGTACCTTACCTATTTCTTTTCACTCAACATGTTTTTAAGAAATCTTAGAAAAATCTGATGATATTTAAAATTCATGATTTTTTTTCTAACTTTCAGTTTTTCAAAAATAGTTTTTTTTTCTTATATTTCGATCAAAAAATAACAGCAAAACACATGCAATACGAATATCATATATGAACTAATCAAATATTTTATATATATAGTGATTCAATTCGATTCTTAAATTCAAACGAAATTAATTAATTATATTCAAACTAATAAATTATTATAATTATCTTAAATTTATAATTTAAATTGAATTTAACTGGTTTAAGTCTAATTTAAGAACTTACGAGTGTTTAGTTGTATTTTATAATGGAAATCTAAGAGAATAAATTATTTTGAAAAACTAAAAAATAGAATAGATTTTTTCAAGAAATTTAAATTTTAAAATTTTATTAAATTAGAAGAAAATTTATATCTTTTTCCCTATGTTATGTGACAAAAAATCCATATTCTTCTCCTTCACCGTACAACGGATAAATAATCTTATGCATACAATAATTTATAAAATATGTATTTTAAATAAATTATTTAATAATTCAAGAATTAAGAATACCTGATTTTAAATCTTTAAAATAAAATCATTTAGAGATTTAAACTCGAGTAATTTAAATAAGTAAAGATTTTAAAAAATAAAAAATGTTCAAATTATAATTTTATTATTTAGAGATTCTTATAATTATGTGAACCAGGTAAAAGAAAGGAATTTCTATTGGTATAAACCAACATGTAAAATTAATATAATTAATTAAATCAACCCCAAAAAATAAGAAAAATATTGAAAAGTATATATAAAATTAGGGGAAGAAGCAAACTAGGGAAGTAATGATGGGATTGGGTAGAGTTAAGATGATATGATTAGGAGTGTAGGGGGGGTGAGATAATGATTTTGTAAGACAATCATGATTGTGTCTTGTAATTTTAGTTCTAAACTAAAGGATACAACAATCATGTGGTCAGGGTTTGGACCACTTACTCTTAATTCATTTTTAATCAAACAGTAATGATAGGTTTAATAAGATAAGCATCTCTTTCTTAGGCTAGTCACTGGGCCAAAAGCATAATCTTGTAAGTTGTTGAGGTGAGAAGGGGCTTTAGGGTTCAATCTCATGGATAAGCAAATGAGATTACATGTTGATTAGGCATAGAGGTCAGGCTCGAAGCTTCTACTTAAAATTAGATTTAGCTCGATTTGATTTTTTGTTTTTAAATTCAAAATATATAATAGTATCGTTTTTCAAATATGAGCCTTGATAATTATAAGAAAAAAGACTGGTCGTTTTTCGTAAAACAACATCAATATTGTTTTCTTTATAATTACATTTTCAGTAAAATATTTGGGCTTAGGCTTGTAGTTTAACTAATTAAAAAATTATAATTTTTAAAATTATAAAAAGTTATTTATTTTTTAATTAAATATTATTTTAAACTTTTATTAAAAAACAGTAATAAAACAAACGTAATACGAACAATGCATGTGAATCAATCAAATGTTATTAATACAATGTTTCAACATGACTATGATAAATTATTAGTTTACATCAAATTTAAGGTTTGGGTTAAATTAATATATTAATATATTAATTAGTTTATGAGTGTTGATGATGTCACGTATGTTTTAAAATTATTTTTTAGTAAAAATATGAGAGATATTTTTTGAAAATTAAAAATTATAAAAATTTCAATAATTTCAAAAATCATAAAATTTTAAAATTAATTAAATCACATTTGAGTCTTATACCATTTACTCTTAATTTTTAATAATAATAATAATAATAATAATAATAATAATAATAATTATTATTATTAGGATCACTTGCCCTCCCTTTGCTATTCAACTAATCAACAATAATTAATTTAACAATGTGAGAAGAAATCTCAAACTAATCGAGTTTGAAAATATTAATTTCAAGTGTAAATTCAAAAAAATTAAAAATTTAAAAAGATTTTTGAAAATTATATTCTTATAAAATTATATCCAAACTTTACTTGTAAATTTAAAATTTTAATTATAAAATTATAAAGCATAATATTTTTAATTTGGTCAAAACTTTTTGCTCTTCTACTTAACCGAAATATATCCATTTTTTACCATTAAAACCTGTGATTCAAAAAGGGTAGGAGTTAAATTAATGGTTTAGTCAAATGTTTTAAAAACAAAACCGGTTCACTTAGTTCAATAATAAAAATTTTGAATTGGCTAAATTTATAGTTCAATTTTTAACTTTATAGTTTGATTCAATTTAATAATCTTCATTGTTAAAACTCGATTAGTTTCTTAATTAATTTAGCAGTTTTCTTCAACTAATCAATTTTTATATATCAAATTAAATTCATTAAATTTTATTTAATAAATTTTTAATTAAAATTTTAATTTTTTACGTGTGAGGATAGTCTTCTTTAATTATTTAATTATATTTAATTTTTAACCGATTTTATGACGATCTAATACCGATTGAATATTTTAAATCTTAAATTTATTATTTTATCAAATGTTTAAAATATTGGTTTAGTCAAAGGAGATTTTTCTTTCATATTTATTTAGTTAACTCGGATTTGATTGAATGGCATTAGTCAACTTCTAAGTTATTATCTCGTCAACTCTTTGCTACTTTCAGCATGCAAATCTCGGTTAATCGGCTGATCCAAGCAAATGACTAACCCGGCGAATATTCTTTTTGTTTTGGTAAAGAAGAATCTGCCTAATTTTCAAGTGTATTTTGGATAAACTCGCATATAAGTTGGGTATATTAAAAAAGAATCACTTATAATTTATAATATAAATATTATATTCAATTTAAATAATCATAAAAGATTAATTAGGCAGCACCTTTATGTCATGTGAACAAATTCTCTGTTATTCCTGTTGGCCCCTGAATTTTTTTTTTTAATATATTAAGCATAGTTTGATTAATTGGAGATTAAGATGAATTAAGTTAAGTTGACATGAATAGTATGATAACATAA
>JAOQMQ010000006.1:1194389-1209738 GCA_027563845.1 Erythroxylum subrotundum
CAATTTCTTATTTAAACTTAGTTATTTTATTAATTCATTCAAATAATTCAACTAGTATATTTTTCTTCTTTTTCTTTGGACAAAATTTTAACTTCAATTCTACAATTTTATTTTTTCCTTAAATATTAATATATTCATTCATAAAATACTCTTTATTTTGTAAATTAATTGGGCACTGTTACTCCGCATTTGCGCAGTCTATTTCTGCTGGTCTTCTCATATCGCTTAAATAGTAGTGTCGCCGTTTCGTACTCACAAAACTTGTTTAAATTGTGGAGTTCTCTCTTTCTCACTCTCTCCTCTTCTCTTCACCTCCCTGGAGAACTATAGAGCTCGCTCTCTCCAATCTCACCTGAGAGACTCTGTTTAACGATATCGAGCTCTCAATTTGTAGTAGACGACAGGTAATCGTGATTCTGGTGATTTCACACATTACCCTGATTTGTTTTATTATTCTTTTAATACCCTCTTTAATTGGTTACTATCCCCCTCCGACTCCGTTATATTAAGTACTAACCTAGAATTCCGTTTGGATTTCGGCTTTAGGTCAAGCCTACATAGGAAACTAAAACCTCTCCCGCTCTTCGTCGTTATTTGATTCGGTTTCAGTGTCGATATGAAGAAACCCAATAATGAAATACCTTCTTCAAGCAAAACCCAGTTGGTGGAAAGCAAAGAAGAGGAACAGGAATCTTCATCCTCAGAAGATGAAGAACAAGATGTGGGTTTTTCGTTACCAACTGAAGTGATTTTTTCCCCCTGTTTCAATCAGTTATATGCAAGGGCTTGCTTCTTCTTCTTTTTAAAAAACTTGATGTTATTTAATTGTTATTGGTATAGGAGAGTGAAATAGAGAGAGAACTGGCAGACGTTACATTCGAAGAATTGCAGAGGGCGAGGATTAATGGGTCTCATTCAGTTCCTAGGAGGCCTAAACAGGAGACACGGACCAGGAGAGCTAATAAGAATAGGTGCTATTTTGGATTTAGAGTTCGTGATTTCCTTTGGTGTCTAATACCGGTTGTTACTTTGAAAGATTATTACTTGGGTAATATTATTGTGTTTGTGAACCTAGGCCTATGGAGATTAGTTCCAAGAAACCAGTGACTCGGTTTCGAGAGGTTGTTCAGATTCCTAAAAAGGAGGTACGCTTAACGTCTTTAAGCAACCACCATTCTTGTTGTTCAGTTGTCTTTAATGTTGTTGGTTGATCAATTGAAAATCGATGAGGCGTGTTTTCTTACAATGTAAATCCTTCTAGATTTCTTTTGAGAGTTAAAAATGTTAACTTCACATGCAAATATAGTGGCTTCTTGCCAACTGTGTCGGAGAACTTGTCTCTTTTTTTATTTTCGTTGTTGTATTACTTATGTTCTATTTTATTGGTTTATTTAGGTGATTTTCATGTGCTAGTGGCATTTAGATAATTGGACTTTTCTGGAAACAGAAATTTGGCTCTAGTTTGGTACATGAGTTTTAGTATGTATGTATCTGATCGACTGGCTAAAGTTTCATCTGTTTAAGTAGCAAAATCTTTAGTTGCTAATGAACTTCTAGATCTTGACTCTAAAACTTGATAGTTCTGTTAATACACGGTCATCTACGATGTTATTTTCTTTGAAGTTTGTGGAATGCTGAATGCATTGATTTGAATGCCTATTAATGACTGTTATTCCAAAGATGTGAAGTAAATAGCAACCAACCAAGTCTCCTTTGGTCTATTTCTCAAATTGCAATTTTAATATGTAAGACTATTTCATTATGTTTGTAACTTTGATCTTTCTTCCGATGTAGAAAATAATGGTCCAATGAATAGTTGCGGATCAAATAGATAACCAGGCTTAGAACTGATGACAATTGAATCAACTGCTGATGCAAGATCTTTTTACTCTGCTTCCCATTATATCTGATCATTGACTGTCTAAGAGATCTGATTTAAAATTTAGTTGACTCATAATGATGAGGTCAATTTGAGAGTGACCATTTACTTACTTTGTATCCATATACTTGAGGGTTTCAAAATTTGGTACTGATACTTGTTTCACAGGTGCCACGTGATCCCCGCTTTGAGTCATATGCTGGTAATCTTGATGTTGACGGGTAATGCTGTTTTTACATGCCTGTGTCTTGTATAAGTTTGTCTGATTATGCAACAGTTTGTGATAATTTTCTGCCTCTTCTACTTGATTAATGGTAGTCAATAGTCTAGAATGACTTTTCTTTAATATCCTTTTCATGGTGTCAATACTCTTTAAATATTTGCAGGTTTAGGAAAAGATATGATTTTCTATATGAAAACAATCTTCCAGCTGAAAGAGAGGTAGGCTTACATAATTCTTCAAATATGAATAATCATTTTCCTAATTTTACTTTGTCTTGTGTTGATTTTTGTTTCCTTCTTTCAATCCCTTTTAAATGTAAAGGAACTGAAGAAGCAACTAAAGAAATCTAAGAATCCAAGAGACAGTGATCAATTGAAGGACCGCATATCGTGGATTGTAAGTACTTACCCGTTTAGATGAATCCATCAATCATTACGTCTTCAAATTTGATGATATTTGTTTGTTCAACATATGCACTGCTCATCGTGTATTTACAGGACAAACAACTCAAGTTTGAGTCAGCAAAGCAAATTGATGCAACCATACTTGCTGAACACAAGAAAAAGGAGAGAGAAGCAGCAAAGCAAGGCAAACGACCCTATTATCTTAAGAAATGTAATGTTCTCTTTTCTCTCTCTCTCTCTGCATGTATGTGTATTTGTGTGTGTGTTTAAGAGTACGTATGTGACATTTGGATCTGTTGTTTATGTTTCTCCAAGAGTTAATTCTGTCATCATAGCTTAACTATGAAAAGGGTGATTGACTGTCTTGTATGCAAATAGGCTGAGGCTGTCCCTTAACTTGTTTTGTATATGTTGGATACTTCGTTATATCAAGCAGAATATTACTGACTGAAATTGAGTTATCAGTAAAATATTCCTCACTGGTGAAAACTTTGTCTGTCATACGTCATTCCAAAAATTATGTGGATATGGGGAAATTTATAATGAAGAGAAGTTTCTTAGGTGTAATTGTTGAAACAATGATGTAGTTTAGTTGGGCATTAGGATTCAAGAAAATAGATTTTGTTGGCAACAATAGCACTAAAAGACTAATTCATATGACTATGTTGTGAGGCAGAAGTAGTTGTCGCTCGTGAATGCTTGTGTTTTCATTTGTTACCTTTTGTAAGGGTTCGGATTCGGCCGAGGCCCAAACAGGCCACAGACTCGGTCTGAGTTTGGGCACAAATACAATCCCTAATTGCGCCCGTGTAAAGCAAAAGAGCATCCTCTTAGACAATCTATTGGAATACTGATACTGTTTGATTTTGCAGCTGAAATACGGAAGCAAGGGCTTATTGAAAAATACAACAAACTCAAGGTAAGGACGAAAAGATGCTATGATAGTTACATTTCTCACTTGATTTAACTTCATGGTTTCATTAATCAATAAATTTCTTTCATATGAAAAGGCGTCCGGCAAGCTTGAATCTTTTATTGAGAAAAGGAGGAGAAAAAATGCTGCCAAGGACCACCGGTACATGCCATACAGCAGGTCTGAGTCTAACAACGAGCAATAAAGCTGAAGAATACAAATTTGGGTACGTTTAGTTTCCTTCTTCAATCTGGGTTTAGTTGGCATTGCTGATTATGTAATCCTTGCCTATACTTATTCCGTATGCTTATTGTTATATACTCTTGATTATGTTAGTAAATGAATTTAATGAATGTCATTTGATTTTTCTTAGTATACCTTTAGAACAATTGAAATGCTTTTAAAGGTTCTTTTTTTCTTTCATTATGAATGTATTCCTATAAAACAATTACATTGTCGAACTAGAATTGGATTTATGCTTAAGTTTCAATCTGTTTCAGTCAAAATTAAATAAATTAAAACCTATTTGTGTGTGTTAAAAATAAAAATAATTATTTTAATTAATATTAGAAATTAAATTGAAAAAATGTAGTAGTTAAATGAGCATAAAAATTATTTTTATCTTTGAAAATATATTTTTTCTGCACAACCCATTCTTTGAATTTAACATTTAAAAAAAACCAATAATAAAATATAAATTTTCTTTATATTTTATCTAATATATAATGATTATTGGTAACTAAAAAAGTTACATGATATCAATAACCACAAATATAATTGTTTTTATTTTAAAAATAGAAAGTAAAAAGCAGAAAATGAAAATTATAAATCACAAACGACCCTTTAGTTTACTTATTAAAAACTTATGATTTATCTTTAATATTATTAAATTATTATATAACACACTTAGTTAGTTTTTAATCTAAATTAATATAATATTAAAAAAGTTTACGTTTAATTTTGTGGCTTTAAAATGATCAATAAACAATATTATATAAAAACCAAAATGTAAAAACATAAAAACTAAATGAAAAACTAAGAAATTGTTTGACTTCACTTTTGTTCTCTTTATATAATTTTTGCTTCTTATTTTTCGTTATTATTTTTAAATTTAAAATAAAAATCTATTTGATTGTTAAATAAGTAAATTTCTATTTTGTAATTTTTGTAAGTTATAAAAATCGAAAAAAATCAAAATTAGAGACATTTTTTAAAAGTAAAAATAAAAATAATTAATGTGAAAACAAAGAGATGACAACAGTGCGATTTTAAGAAGTTAAGTAGGTGCGGCACAAATGGTAGTGTATGGAGAAGCAAAAGAGAATGAGTGTTTACTATTTAGACTTGATTGCTCTGGAGTCACTAGTCGAAATTAATTTGACTAATTTCAATTTAAGATATTCAGAATTAATTAGGATTAAATTCAAATTTGGTAACTCTTTTATAAATTTAATCAATCGCAGTAAATTAATTTACAAAGCTTAACTCGAACTAAAATTGTTAGGTTAGATTAAAGTTTCAACTAATTTATATTTGGACTCAATTTAGAATATCCAGTTTGATTAAATCTGACTTCAGATTGAGACTCGAACGTCAGAAGTTTTGGACTAGAATTTGCCCCTCACGAGACACTGATCAAGTCTATCGTCAACAATAGAAAGAGCAACAAGACAAGGCTAAGAAAGAGGCTTGATAAGCTCCCGTTGCTCAACCTGACCCAATCACCCAACAAAGTAAATTTTAATTTTTAACCCCATTCTCCAATAAATCTTAAGTTATACATGTACCTATTCAAGGGAATCCATATTTTGATATAGTTAATTTCAGACGATTAATTAGCAAGCTCTTATGTCTTACTCTTACGGCACTTGTGTATTTGCGTTTTTGCGCATTTGTTATAATGAAAACAAAGGAAATAGAATTTAGGAGTTTATTATGATACGTACACTAATTTTCACAGTTAGATTATGACCGTACAAATTTCTTACAAATCAATTGGTCAATCTCTCAAGAGGAAATGTTAAAATAAAAATATGTATAAAGCGACAGCAATAGGTGGAGTCAAATTCAGGCCTTATATTTTTCTACAGAGAATAAAAAATATGAATAGGTTTGATTGTTGGGTCAAATTATTTTTTTTTATTTTTTGAGTTTTTTATTTCAGTCGGTTCAAGACCAAAATGCCAACCTTAGTTGAGAACTATTCGTAATTACAATGTGTTGAGATATATGATATATATTTCATTACTTAGTTTTGATATTTTTTATAATTAAGCTTACAATATAGCGTAGCTTCAAACATAGCTATTGCCTCTTCTATTGTAACTTCTATACCTTTCCTTAATCCATATAACTCATTCAACAATTTTCATAATTTGATAAAAACATCCTTCTCTATTCTAAGTTGTTGATGGCATCTATTTTTATAGCCATTAAACAACTCCATTACAAACATCCATCGAGTGTGAGGGGATGTTCTACATGGTTTTTTTTTCATATAATATTTAATATGATGGTCTATGGCCATTGCAACTCCAGTTTGAACTATATGCAAAAAACTTTCTTCAATCTCTTCATTATATTTATGATCATTGTCAGAATCATTATCAGAAGATGACATCTGTATCAAAATATATAAAAAGATAAATAATAAGCTTATTGTATAACAAGATAACATAGCAATAATCATAACACAATAATAATAAAGTACAATTTCATCCATTACAACAAAATTAACCAAACAAAAATCTAATATAACACATTAGAAGTAGCAAAATCCAAAGACATGTCTAATTTATTACAAAAATTACAATCATTTCATTTTCTTAAACCATGCGATTTGAAGATCAACATCCTTAAGCTCAACAAACATCTCTCTATTTTCCTTCTTCAAAAATAATTTCGTAGCTAACATAAACAGTTCACCTCCCTTTTCTATTTCATTTATACTTCGTAAGATGTTCAGCACCTCAGCAATGCTATAGCCAGGTTCATCTCTTTTGATAGAGCTCAATGAAATTCTACTCTCTACTGCATCATATATACGGTCCAAATTTTTACATAACCTTTCTATTGCCTCTGTTCTAGTATTATATTTCTTTCTTTTTTTTCCCTTTCCTTTTGTAGATACTTCAAAAACGTTATCATCAAGATCGGTATTAACTAGGCTTCCTCTAGATGACACATAAGCATCATTTGGTACAAAACCTGAAGAAGGTGCCCAAGCTCCTTCCCTTGTAGCTGCAACATCTTTAAATAAAATATTCAACTGTTCAATATATTTCAAACCTTTAGTTCGGAATTTTGCAGCCTCGGGATTTTCCTACAATAATATTGTTTAAGTTATTAAATTATCAAGTAATATTATAACATTATAAATCTAAAGCTTAAATGCTTACCTTCAATTTCTTTTCCCACCATTCATCACTTGCATCAATAGTTTGATTAGTAGGATCCCATCCTAGTCCAGATTCTTTACCTACTAAATTTGTCCAAGGCTGCGAATCCTTTTTTGACATTTTCTATCAACAACAAATGATCCAAAAAACAAAATCCCCACTGCATATAACAATTAATTTAGCAAGTGTAAGAATGACATAGACAAAAGCATAATAAGCATTAAATGTTTTGTGAACTCAGTATTAAAAGCATAACAAGAATTACATAGACAAAAGCATAATAATGACATAGACATGAGTGCAGTTTTCTGATGTATAACATTATGATCTATAGCAGTGATCATTCTCCTCCAGCAAATCTTCTTGAAGGTCGGGGCACACAGAGTGGTGCCCATGTTGACATAATGGGAAATTTTGCTTTAGTTGAGGGCATTATGAGGGTGGCAGCTGGAGCTAGTGGAGAGGATTTGGGAGGTGATAGAGTTTATTCAGATATCTTTAAGTGGTCTTACAAGATCAACCTACAACTATAATTGCTAGTGGTATGTGGTTCCTCATCATGGTGAATCAAAGTGTAAAGCTAAAGTTTAAACTGCAATTTTCTTTTAATCATTGCCATTATTCGTTTTCTACATAACTTCCTGCTACAGTTATCTTGTCTTAGAGTTTGCTTCTTTGTTCGAGCTTCGAACTGTGATACCAATGTCATTTTCTGTTGCTTTCCCGTGTATCCTAAAGAAAGAAATGATCTTTCTGCAAGTTTCATGATCTGCTTGCGAGAATGCAGCACTCAAGTTTGTTCTTGCTGTGATACTGATATATGGTTTTGGAACTTGAAATCTTTTTGCATGCAGAGACACGGCTCCTGAGAACTTCTTAATGATCTAAAGGCAACAGCCAATTATGGCACTTATGCCTCTTCTCTCCTATGACTTCTCCTAAATATCATACCATCAAACAAGGCACCTTAATACTTCTGCATAACCAGAAGTAAGCCAACAAAGCTCTGGATGCAGGTCTAGGAACATTGTGGATCGAGTTGCAGTAGTGATTAGTTATTTCTTAAATGTATGGTTCTTATTTATTTAAGTACAGTCCATATCTTGGACTATTTTTAGTGATTTTTTTTCCAGAAAGAAAAAAAAACTTGATGCAAATCATGTAGAGTTGCAGAACATGTAATTCCTGTAATGTCCATAACATCAGTATATAGTTATGTTTCTGCAAAAGTTGCCATTGCAGTAGAATTCTAAAAGAACTAGAAAGTGTCAATCTGCCATTTATGTGGCATTTAAGAACCTTCACCAACACTTAAAGCAAGTTCTTTGTGAGTCTTAACTTCTAGTCTCCTCAAGTGTCTCCAAATGCTGGAAATCATGAGATCTGAGCGCTTAATTGGACTCTTCAAACGGTTTTAACTGTTGGAGATTAGGTTTGTATAGCAAGAGAGGTCCTAATCATCACCTTGAGGTAAATATGTTTTCTTTTAGTTTAGAGTTGCTAGTCTGTCAAATTATTTATTTAAAACACGTACTTGACTGATTAAGATGGTGAATCACTTGACAAACTAGATTTGACCAAAGTGTTTGAAAGTCCATTTTTGCGTGAGTCTTCTAATTTTGGAAAGCTTTTAACCTTATTGAACAGAATGAACTAATCAGTCTCATTATTAATCATACACAGAAAAAGGAAGGTGGAAGAATGAACGAAGAGGTTACTAATCCGGACAAAACATAACAGAAGCAATCACCTTCTACCATCTACTAGGTACCAGATTGCACTGGGACAAATAAAAACCTGGTCCGAACGTTATGTGTACTTGGGTACAAAAAGCGTGAAACAATGGAGGGTGATGGAAGTTAATTTGTACCTGTTGGTTGCCTCGTTTGGTGATGGAAGTTAATTAAAGAAAAGGGCAGATAGTAAGAGATGAAGACAGTGAGCAGACGACACAACCCAAAATATCCACACAATAATCCCTAATATACACCATCAGCCGACACAAACCAGAAACCACAAATCAAAAATTAATCGTAAGGCAAGTTTTGTTCACCTGTGATGGGTTTGCAAAAACAATTGTGCAGAAGATTCCCTTGAGAAGATGGGTGTGTCCCTTGAGAAGTTGGTTGTCACTTTTTCCCTTGTAAAGATGGGCTTGCAAAATAGCCTGAAGAATCAGATCTTAACATTGAGGTAACTCGGAAAAGCAAAAGATGAAAGTTGAAGAAGAAGAGAAAACTGAACACAAAAGACGAAAGTCCCTATTTGCGATATAAACGTAAACGTCGGATAAAACGCCTACTCGTAAAAGCTAAAATGAATAACTTTTTCAAAAAGTTTTAAATTTAAAATTTTTAAAAATTATATTTTAGCTGTTAAAAATATTATTTTTATTTTAAAAATATTTTTATTTTAAAAATATTTTTATTTTACGATCAAACACTTTTTTTTTAAAAAAAATTTACGATAAAAAAAGTATTTATTCGTTCTTTAAAAGCAGTCACTTCCTAAAAAACAATACTACAATCGTTAGATATAAAGAAACAATGAACAAAGAAAGCGAAGCCGAAACTCATCAAGAAACCTAGATCGATTCGCTACATTTGCATATAACGAATCAAAAATTTGTCACACAAGCGACGTCCAAACATTTTTGAAGCTTCGCTTCATCTCCAAACACTTTATCAAAACTATAGCCACTGAAAAACCGGTACAAGACAGTAAATGATGAATTGAAGAAGAGCATCCATAAAATCTCGTATACGTACTTAACCAACCACAAGTAATTCAAAAACACTAAACAAAAACCTAAGAACAAACAAACAAAAAAACAGAACAACCGCTTCGAAACAATTTCAGCGAATAAATAAACTTCTACTACAAACAATCGCTTACTAGAAACACTCGGAAGAGCACCGAAATGTTACTCAGTACTACTAAGCGAAGCCATTACATAGGAAGATAAAAGAGAGAGAAATCGATACCTGTAGATGTTATTAATACGCTGATCAGCCACTGAAGAAGTTAACACGATATAGACAATGAACGAAAGGTAACAGAGAGCGCAAAACAACGCTGATAGATCAATGAGTAGCGAAGAAAGTCGGATACATCTCAGGTGTAAGCGGCGCCTCCTAGTTGTGGCAGCGAAACGTTGCGATTTCGGCCTCCAGATACAGAGTGAGGTTGCCTCGTTTTCAATTTTTCTCTTCTAGCCTTGGTTCCCCCTCTCTGACACTGCTTCGAATTTGGGTTAAATAGGAGTTCCAACTCCGTTATGAACAAGGATGCTCTTCAGTATTACGAATGCACGAGAATGGTGTGGACCTTATGGCTTTATCACCATTCGTTTCGGGACACGCCGCGGAAATGTTGTTCTTCACACGTGTAAAGTGAATCTGCTTCTAGGTTAGCATTTCCCAACATATTTTAACACGTGTTAAAGATTAATAAAATATAAGAGAAATGTAATATAAAAAAATATGTTAGACTATTATATAAAGAAATTAGGTATTTTTAATCATTTATTACAAAATTAATATAAATAATTATCATCAAAATTTATTTAAAAATAAATTCAAATTAATTAAATTTTAGGTGAAATGACACATCAGTTCAAAAAAATTAATTTATTTTAATAATTCTTGTTGTTAAAAACTGATCAATTTATTAATTAATCAGTTAATTTTTTATAAATTAATAAGTTTTTATTAAAAAAATAAATCAATTAATTTTCATTTAATAAATTTTTAATTAACTTTCAAATTCTTCAATAGATAAGGACAATCTCTTTCAATTATATTTTAGATTCTTTAATTTTATTTAATCTTTATCGATCTAATTCCAATTAAATCTTAGACTTTTTGTCTTACCAATTTAACTTTTGATTCAATTTTTAAAAGATTGGTTAAATGATCATATCTTGACTCAATAATTTTGAAGTGATTTATAATTAACTTATTAAAAAAATCAAAATTGAATAATAGCATCAAATTGGTTAAATTAGACTTTATTTATTAATGTTGGTTTGAATTAAAAATGACGTTTTAATTAATTTAGACCCGAATTAAGGGATAGTCCAAAATTTATTGTAAGACATAGGCGCCTAAATTCAATTTATTGTTATTTTAAAAACGATGTAATTTTATTTAAAAATTGTATTTATATTTGATATATTTAGATTGAGTCAAGTTAGCCTATATAATCCAAATTGAAAACTAATTTAAAGTTTGAAATTTTTGGAAGTTTAAAATTTATTCAACTCAAATTTAAATTCGCTAATTTTGAGCCAAATCGAATTCGAACACATATGACATTTCTAATTTAAATTGAATTTTTGGTTCACCAATTTTTGAAGAGTTAAAAGTACATTTTGAATCTTAATGTTTACAACAAATTAGATAATAGACTCTAACATTATGAAGCCTTCAAATTAAATTATAACATTTTCAAAACTTTCAAAACAAATCTTAATTGGATACAATATTTTACTGGGTTAACTATTTGTTAGTCAAATGTCAAATCAATACTTACATGCTATTATTCTTTTATTTTTAAAACAAAAACTTATTCTCCGTGTCATATATAGCAACTGAGATCCACTATCTTGTTTTTTTTTTTTTTTTTTGAGGGAAACTATCTTGTTAATTTTAAAAAGCGAAATTACTTACCATTGAGACCCAATTTTTATTTTAAAATAAAAATTATATCACATCAATATTGATGTGACATTAAACTAATGAAAAGTTAACTCTACCAAAAATTTCTCTTATTAGAATATGTTATGAATATTTTTAAAATATTAAATTTTATTTGAATGCTTCAAAATATTAAAATTTAAGTTGTATTATGTTATAAATATGACCAAAAGTACATTTTAAACCTCAATATTTATAACAAAATATAAATTACAAATTATACATTAAAGTTTTTAAAATGTTTAGAACTAATCTTAAATGAATGGAAAATTTGATGATGTTAAATGTTATGTTAACGTATATATATTTTTTAAAAAAATAGATCTTACAGTTACATAACAGAAGAGTTCACTTTTATTTAAAAAATAAAAAATAATACGTTAATCTTAACGTAACATTTAACTGATGGGATACTGTTAAATTTTCTATCCATTTAAAGTTTGTTATGAATATTTTGACGATTTAATTTAAAAACTTGAAAATAATAATATCTGTTATAAATTTTGAAGTTCAAACTACACATTCAGCCTTCTAAATTTTGAGCTTCAAAATTTTCTTTTGATGCTTCAAAAAAGTTGCCTTTCTCAACTTTACCCATTCGGGCTAACCCAAAATCTCACTCAAGATGATCCATCAAGAACAAAGACTACAACGGACCTGAAGACACAAGTCCAAAGACTCCAATTCTAGAAAAAAGAAAAAAAAAAGAAAAAAAAGAAAAGGCATTAGCTAGAATAGCAGTGCCACGTAGAGCAAATGCTGATAAGAGTACACTCCCAATCCGAACTTTCTGGTGGTTGACGCGAGAAGCAACCCCACCCTCACATATCCAAATCCTCGACGATCACGAGCGCCATTGTTTTGCACGATCAATCGTTCCATCTCCGAATTCCTCCTTCTCGTGTCCGTGGAAGCAGCAAAATGCCAGTTTCATCTCCGGTCTCTCGTCTCCACTCGCCCTTTCTATGTTGCCCTCTTAAATTTTCGTTTCCGATCAGTTCTTCCTCTGTGGTCTCCGTCAAGTCTTCCCAAAACCAGCGATCTCCGACGTCTTACCCACGTATCAGAGCCATTGAACTTGATCAAAACACGGTCTTTAATCCTGTCACTTCTTTTTTACCATCTGTTGTATTTTTTCGGTTGCGTTTCCAGATTCTAAAATGTGCTCTTCGAAATTCAGGTGGTTGCAATATCTGTTGGACTTGCGAGTGTTGCGATTGGGATAGGCATTCCCGTGTTCTACGAAACACAGATTGATAATGCAGTGAGTTGGTTTTTACCATTATATACTTATTGCCATTGCCATTTTTACTCTTCATTGTCTCATTCTTATGGATGATAATGTGCCACTCCATTGAGTTGCGTACTAATGTACCTCTTTAGAACTCAGATTGTTGTTGTTGTTAATAATGTGCTGTGCGATTGTTTCAATTCACTGATTCGAGTCAGGCTCGAACTAATTTTTCAGTCCTGCTCTTTCTAGCCTTGTTATTACCTGACTATTCTTAAGAGTTAATCTGGAAATGACATTTTGTTAATGGAATTGTGAAGTCAAGTTGTGCTTATTGTTTGATTTTTGCAGGCAAAACGAGAAAATACTCAGCCATGCTTCCCTTGCAGTGGCTCTGGAGCTCGTAAGTAACTCTTCCAAATGTCTAACTTCATTATTGAGATTGAAACTGCATATACTAAATGGATCATTTAATAATAATAATAATAAAGGTTATTAGAAATACCTTAATTAAAATACATTATCTGCTTACAAGTCAACTATTCGGTTCAATTTTAAATTTTCAGTTCGATTTATTTTAATAATCCATATTGTTAAAATGACTCTCAATCTCATAGTCATGGGTATTAACGAACTGTTTACTCAGAATTGGACTATTGTATATCGACATATATCACGAGCAACAGATGCGCCGATTGGCTTGCTAACTATACAGGTCATTTTGATGTAGGAGTCACTTATTTTGATATTATACTCATTGGATGCCACTTTATCCTCTTAGAGGATATGTCGGAGATCTGTTTCTCTAGACTCATTGTGTAATCTGTTTCGTTAGCTTTCCTTTTAATAAAAAAAAGACTAGTTTATTAAGTAATCAACTAGTTTTTATAAACTAATTGATTGTTTACAAATAAACTAATTAATTTTTGATCATACTTTAAAATTTTCAAATTTACTTAATCTTTAACTAGTTTTTTATAATAGTTAATATTCATTAAACTTTTAAAACTTTAAATTTCGAATTTTATCGATTTAACTTTTAATCCAATTTTTAAAACATTAGATATAATTCACGTCAAAAACAATTAACTACTTAATAAATAAGATTTCCTTATCTTCTAAATGGTAGAAATGGATCCCAGAGAAGTGTAGGTTTTGCCTGGGAACTGGTTCGGTGACAGTCGAGCTAGGTGGAGATGAGAAAGAGGTCTCAAGGTGCATCAACTGTAATGGTGTTGGATCTTTAACGTGTACAACCTGTCAAGGCTCTGGGATTCAACCCCGGTATCTTGATCGCAGGTACGATCTTGATTGTCTTCATAATTCTTAGTTTAGGGTTTCGAATCCTAATAGTAATATCTTAGTCTGAGGATTTTGAAGGTCAACCCACAATCCTAATAATTGATAAAACTGAAATTTATTAATGTTTTAAAATTTGGATGGAAAGTTAACTTGATAAGATAAAATATTTATGATTTAAATGATTTAATCGCTATCATAAATCAGTTAAAGATCGAATAAAATTGAAGAATTTAAAATATACATAAAATTAATTAAAAACATTATTAAATAAAAATTAATTTATTAATTGTAATTTATTAATTTAAGACAATTAATTAATTAATTTTTAATAACACGAATTTTAAAAATAAATCGGTTAAAAAAGTTAAAAATTTAACTAAAATATTAGTCAATTTAAGATTTAACGGTTGAATCGAATTTTTTAATCATGAAATTTAAAGCTAAACAAGTGTTTTTGTTTTGTTGAGAACAGAGAGTTCAAGGATGATGACTGAAGCTTTCAAGAAGCAGAAGCAGTGATGAGATTGAAGCTTGTTTAACAACTGATAGAGAGAAAGGGAGAGGAAGACAGAATGTTTTTGTACAATAGCTGTTGCATAAGCAGTCAAATATTGTATATTGCCTTTGTCAAATGCTAAATTTAATACAATTTTCTTCTTCTCTCTCTTCCTTTTTTTTCATGTTTCAAATTAAAATCGATTGCTTGGTTTTAAAACCTGTTTATTTGGTTTTATGGTTTAAATTTTTTTATAATTTTCTTGAAAATCTATAATTTAATTTTTATAGTATTATTTAGTTATCATATAATTTTTTTATCTTTTTTGTTAGTAACATTTTTTACTTAAAATATCATAAATACGGTTTTAAAATTATAAATAGACAAAAATTAATAAATATGATTAAAATTTTATAATAATTAAATAATACTATAGAGAGTGCAATGATATTTTTTAATAAATATGTTAGGGTCCCTAGTTACGGATCTGGTTATGGGTCGGTGTGTTGTAGGTGGGGAAGATGTTTGAGTGTTTTGACTAAGGGTTTTCTTTTTGCTGCCACGGGTTATAAACAAATTCGGCTCAAGTGAGGGAGCCTTAAACCTCTTGAGACTAAGTGCTCAAAAACTTAATTGGATTTTGGAAGTATCTCCTTTCATTGATGATCATTGATTAAATACAGGAAGGAAGTTAAGCTGCCTCCTACATCAACGGGGCGTTACTTCAATATGGAGGAATACTTTCCTCAACTAACACAAAAATAGGAAATGGAGGATCACCCTCCTATAAAACAGGAATCATGGGA
>JAOQMQ010000006.1:1222332-1264186 GCA_027563845.1 Erythroxylum subrotundum
TTGCTCCCACGCCCACTCACCCCTTGCATCGACGTAGTCACAAACATGCCTTGTTAAGTGTTCCTCGGGAATCGACTTAAGAGCATATGAACAGAGATTGTGCATTACCCCTGGCACCCACCGATCAGACCAAAAAAGAATATGTTGGCCATTCCCTATCGACCACGTAGCGCCAGACTGGACCATAGGGAACACGGCACTCATACTGCGCCACAAGGGAGAGGCATCAGGCTTCGCAAGTAGGCCGCGGTGTAAAGGGCGGTCCAGTTTATATTTGGCTCTAAACACCTGATTACAGAGCTTCCGTGGTTCCGTCAGGATGGACCAACCGAGTTTCATATGAAATGCCATATTCATGGCCCCCAAGTTCTTGAGTCCAAGACCCCCTGATTATTTCGGGCTACACACCTGTCGCCAGGAAACAAGGTGCATACGATGTCTCTCCGGCATATCGCCCCATAAGAACCGGTTGCAGGAGCTATCCATCTGATTGAGTAATCCCTTCGGTAACTTAGTGGTTTGCATCGTGTATAGAGGGAGAGCCCCTAAAATCGATTGACATAACGTCGCTCGGCCGGCCATAGATAACCCGTCAGCTTGCCACCCAGATAATCGAGTTTGCATTGTTTGTAGTATATGAGAATACGTGGATTTAGAAACCCGTCGGTGTAGTACAGGCACGCCCAATTACTTCCCGAGATCCAAAGTCCGAGTGAAACCTGAAATGCGAGCTATATCACCACTAATCGTGGACCGAACATTCAGGGAAAAAAACACTGTTGTCTTGTGAGGGTTAAGACGCTGCCCCGATGCTGCAGAGAATAAATTCAAGCACTCCAGAATAGCCGGTTGACTTCAGACAGACCGTCATATAGCCAGTTGACTCCTATATGTAGGGATGACGGTCTGTCTGAAGTCAACCGCCTATATTTTGTTGACTTGATATTCGGTTCAGGTTCAAGTTTAGAAGCTGATCCGATGGCTCACGCCTTTCACTGTAAAACGACGATATTAATATTAAAAAATAAACCATCTAAACTATGTCGTTTTAGCTCTAATTTTAAAAAATAAACCATCTAAACTGTGTCGTTTTAGAGATCTCAATATGACATTATTTTGAGCAGCTTGAGAGAGGGGAAGATTACTAAAGTTTTATAGGTCTTGAATAAAAAGAAAAAAAGGGTCTTTATAAGGGTCTAAAGTGGGTCTTATTTTGTCTTATTTTATATTTTATGAGAGTCAAAAGTAGACCCTATTTTGTTCTTTATTAGAGTAGGCGCTGGACAGATGACCTTCTTCTGTTGCTTAGGGCCGAGCCTATATATTGCATCACATTTTTCTTGAATGTATACAACAACATTTAAAGGGGTGTTTGGTTAGTTAGTATGAGAAGAAAGGAACGGATAAGGAATGAAAAAAGATGCTTCTTACATATAATGATTGGATGAATAGTATATTTATATCTCATCTTGAGGCAATACTCCATATCCCAATATAGTGAGAAATGGAAGTCATGTCCATTTCTGTTCCTTACTGTATTCATTATAATTTTTATTTCTATTCTTTCAAATAAACCTTAAGTAAAAGTCTTACTAAAATATAGAGTTTTAAAAAGTTTAGTTTTATCTCTAATTAGTAAAGAAGTTATTTTTGTTATAAATTAAATAAAGGGTACATGTAATAACAAATCTCATAAAAATATGTAATAATAAATATTGTTTAAATAATTTTATTTAAAATTTTGAAAAAATGATAGGTGAAATACTTCACTTAATAATTTTATTTAAAATGTTAATAAAAATATATAGTTATAATTCAATAAGATATAAGAGTTTCCAAAAAACAATAAATTATATAAAAATTATAATTACACAAGTTAAGGTACACCGACTTCAGAGAATAAACGGCCTTCTTTATCCGGATAAAAATTAAATAAATTATACATTTTAATGGAAATTAAATAATTTATTATAAAGAAAAACAAAAGGCCAGATCCACATCTAACTAAAAGATCTGCCGTTTGGTGGAGCTCACATCTACAAGGTTTGTTATTGTGGTTGATGTTGCTGTGTACACTAAAATTTACGGTCATTAATCCTCCAATCACGATGATCAACGGCCAATATCTGCTCTTATGGTGTAACCAAATTGTTGCTCCATTTCCCAGTTTAGCTTGGAGGCCACACCGGAGTGCTTGGGTTCGTATTCCTGATCAAAAGAAAAACGGACGGCTCAGATCATTGGATCAGAGGATGGGTGTTGCACGTGTGCTGGTGTCATGATTGGGTAGGAAGGAAGATCCTAAATTTGTTACCTCAAGCTTGCACATGAGTTCTTGGGCAGTTTGGGCAGACACAATAATGTGACGGGCAGCTGGGCTAACGAACCCTTCGTCAACGGCTTTATCGATGAATAATAGAAGCGAATCGTAGTAGCCGTCCACGTTCAACAACCCTACCTGAAAATCCCAGTACTTAAATCATGTCATTAATTAGTTAATATATTGAAAAAAATATTTTTAAAATTAGATATTGATTAAAATAAAAACACTGAAATAGATTTTCTAATATACAACGTCTTCAGAAGAGGGGAGTGTAGAGCATACTCATCCTTCATCTAAGTAATTAAAAACATAACTCAGGTCTTGAAATTTTAAAAAATGAGAAGAGACTTAAAGGCGGATCAGTTCTCAAACAGGCTTATAAAAAGTCTTATCTTCACATCAAATGCAAAGATAAAAAACTTGTGAGTGGTATAATAAGAAGAAAGCTTATCTTTATTAAGTCTATCCTAGGAAAAAGATCCACAAAAAGAAAGAAGGCTATAATCCTGGGAAGAAATCTTCCACAGAATAATAATAATAATAATTAAATTACGTCTTCAATAATATTACTGAGTCCCGTAACTAACAAAAAGGAAAATAATAATTACATTAAATAATCTATAATCATTTAATTAAAAAATCTGATAAACCCATTATTCATAAATTCCTTTTCTTTTATCTCCCTTTTTCTAGAAAAAAAAAGTAAATAATGATTAGATTAAATACACTATAATTCTATATTTTTATTTGTATTTTTATTTTTTAAAAGACAATACCTTTTGTGTATATTTTAATTAATTAATAATTAAATTTACCTAAATTTTAATATTATACCGTTTAAAGTTAATTATCATAACATAATCTAGTAAGAGATTTGTGTAGTAACTAAATAAAATTATAAAAAACTAAATAACACGTTAAAAAATTAAAAAAAATGAAATAAAAAATAAGAATAGAGTATAATTGTTTTTAATTTTCAAATTTAATTCTCTAAATCGATGGTGATTTTTGGATTACACTTAATAATTAATTTAATTAATGAAACTACTTGAATTTGAGGGTAAATTTTAACAAAGACACTTAATGCAAGCAAAGGAGAAGCTACCGGTTTGTCATGGATTCCTAGTTGAGCCCAGGTGATGACCTCCAGAAGTTCTTCCAAGGTTCCATAGCCGCCTGTTCATGGAATTTAGGGATTGGAATGATGAATAATATACTTTTCAAAATGAATCGCCAAATTGATGGGACAGTACAGTACAATAACAATTTCTTCATCATCATTATAATCACCTGGAAGAGCAATAAAAGCATCAGCCTGACGGGACATTTCTGCTTTCCTCTGATGCATTCCTGACACAGCTCTTACTTCTCCAACGGTCTCTCCTGTAATCTGTTGTTTTCCATTAAAAGATTACGAAGATCATCATCATATTCCTGTCTCCTTAATCCATTTCCAGGGTAAGATTCTATGGAGTTAATAGATTTCGTTACGTACCTCTCTTGGCATCAGAGTCTTTGGTATCACTCTGGAAACACACAAAAACAGAGTTATTACAAGCTTACAACCAAAGCTGAGAAAGATAAGAGCAGCCTAAATCGCTCGTAATCCGTATGAATGTTCTTACCCCAACACATGGCGGCCACCATCATAGACAGCCTGAGAGACCAGACCCATAAGACCAATGCTACCTCCTCCATAGACCAAGTCGATGTTCCTCTCAACCTGCAAATTTTCCAATTCCAATCTTATTACCATTCGATTCAATCGTCAAAACACACCAGTCGAATGAGCTCAGTTTCTGTTTTAGCAGTACCAGTTGTTGTCCAAGTTGTGTAGCAGCAAGCTGGTAGCTTGGGTTCTTGCCAGGACTGCTTCCACAGAACACACAGACACGTCTGAATCTGGAATTCATCGAACCCAAACGTTGGTTCTGGTTTTCCATAATTGGAAACGCTTGAATCGAATGTGTTGTGCTTGATTTAGGAGGTGTGTATAAGATAGTTCTGAGACACAGACACAGACAGAGACAGAGAAGTGAAAAAAGAGAATGTGTTTGTTGTGTTTAGGACACTCAGCTTTCAATTAATTGGAGATAGGAAAGTAGTAATTGGTCCCTTTTATATCAAATCAATGCCTACGGACTCCTATAAGTCATACACATCACTCAACTTTTCTGACTATTTCTTTTTCTTTTTCTTTTTTTTTTAACAAAGTGACGTTCACATTCTAATCTTTTATTAAAACTCGTTCTTTACATCTTCTGATTAGCTTAATGTGAACTGTAATTGACTTTAAACAATTAGCGAAAACACCAATTCAGTAAAAATCTTGCTGGAACGTAAAATTTAAAAAAGTTAAGTAATATATAACCTTACTCTTAACTAATAGAAAGACTGTTTCTAATAGTATTAACTTTAAGATAACTAAAAGGTACAAGTAGAATATAATTAGCTATAAAATTTCCCTAAATATATGACTAAAATAATCTTTTAAAAATGATTTAAGTATTACGAATTGTCAAAAATCCTACATTAAACAAGTGTGAGTGTATTCAGTCATTTATAATAATGTGCAAACCTTCCCTCTTAAGCTAGCTTTTAGGGGTGAGTTAGGTCTTTCAACATGATACCAGAGCCCGTTTGTCTCGATGTTATGTGGCGGTGTCCGGTTCTGTCCCTTTGTCCAATATGTCTAGCATATATTCAGCCCTACTTTGAGCTGAGAGAAGTGTGTCAAGAATCTTACATCGAACAAGTGTGATTGCATTCAATCATTTATAATAGTGTGCAAACGTCCCCTCTCAAGCTAACGTTTGGAGGTGAGTTAGGTCTTTCAATATGAATAATTGTTTAACGAAAATTCTTTGAAAATTTTAAAAATTAAATAAAATAATAAATTTTAGAAATTATTTAAAATATATTTTTCATGAATTAGTTTATCTGAATGTTTAATTTGTACATAGTTAGAAAATAATAGTTGCAAATTGTATAACTTTAGTATTATAAAAAATTTATAATTGGATTTAGCATTTTAATTTTTAAAAATTAAATTATTTGATTTATTATTTATTAGATTATAAATATTGATGATTGTATTTTTTTAATAATTGATAAAATTGATTGTTAATCAAATTTAGTGTCTTTTTATATATTTCTGAGACTTTTAATTTAATTTTTTTAAACTTTATTTTGATTGACAAAAAATAAAATAAAATTTGTTTAATACGCTTTCTTCTCGATGGTTTTCCCGAACCAATTAGCCAAAGTACTTGGAAGAATCACAGAGCGACACGTGAACCGCACATGAAAGTATGTCCCCCACGTAGGATTGCGGTCCTGCGTCTGCACACGTACCCTCGAACCGATATGGCATGACCAATTCACCGTACGATCGTATCCTATCAGGGGTCGACATTGGGGACAGTTGGGTAGAGACTAGAGAGGGATCGGAATCTTTTTAAGTGTTGGGACTAAGTTGGACACTTTGAGTTGAATTGAAAGGCGTATTAAGTATTTAACAGCTAACAGCTGTAACGGTGGTTGCATATGTGTTAATTCCTCTGAGGCTTGGACTTGACACTAGACATGGCAATAGGTTAACCAAGAGCCGCTTTTAAATGATTTTAAATTTTTAAGAATCTCGCGGCGTAAGCGAGTTACTAAGAAATTTTTCTAGCTTAAGTGAGATCGTGGGTTTAAATTATTTTTATGTACGCAGTCGTTTAAAAGTTAAGGCTAGAGTTTTGTTTATCGTAAGGGATCTACCCGATTCGAGCAGAGATTAGTCTGAAAATAAATAACTTAAAGGTATTTTCTCATAATTAGGATCCTCTTAGAACACCTTGTGAGAAACAAAAAAAATTAAAATTAAGATGATATTATTTTAAAATTAAAACAGGGAAATTATTTGAGATATTTTATTTAAATACTTTAATTTTAGAGGAGCATGGTGTAAATAATAAATTGGTCTTCAACCAATTTGCAATATCGCGAAGGAACCTGCCTGGAATATTCCCTACCAAGTTGGGTTTGGCTACGCAATATTCTGACCTAATTGGATTTTCAATGATAAGTTTCAATGATAGATTTGTTATCTTGAAAAGCCGCGGAATGTCCAAAGTTGAATATGAAATTTTGCACATCAAATACTTTGTTCCACTTACTCTGTTCTATTAAATTTCGTCCATATATTTTTATGGGGTCAACATAAATGTGTGGATGATATTTAATGGAACAGAGTAAGTGAAACATAGGATTTGATGTGCAAAATTTCATATTCAACTTTGGATATTCCATGGCTTTTCAAGATAATAAATACATAAATATTTGGATGAGATTTAATAAAACGTGATAGGAACATCATAATCGGAACAGAATATCTGATCCTAAAATTTTGTATTAATACTAATGATTAAAAAATTAAATCGATTTAGTTCGTTAAATAATAAAAAAAATTTAATAGATGAATTTTTTGTTTTAATAATTTTTATCTTTGTGGCTACATTATTTAAGAACAGGCTTTCCGAGAGAGGAATTAGAAAGAAGGCATTTGTACAATACCTTTTATCAAGTGTTTAATTCAAACGTCGTGGAAAGATCACACGCAACAAAAAGACTTAAGAAACAACTTGAGTACGAGTCTCGTGTCTTTTTTTCTTTAATCCTATTATTTTGTAATATTATTACTACTTGTTAGTCAAATCCATACCTTCTTATCCAATAGATAGCTTTCCCACAAACTCATCTAAGGTGAGATGGTAGTTGCCTCGTGTTTCGTTTCATGCCACGATATGCACCATGCGGAGCTTATCTTTTAAATTAAAAAATTAATAAAATAATAGTAATTTATCTAAAATAATAATTCATATTTACAATAATAAATATGAATTAGATTAATAATAAATATAAATTATTAAATAAATTAGATAGTTACAAGTGATAATTTTATTCTTATGAAATATTATATTTCTTTTGCATATTAAAAGGGATATAATTTTATTTATTTATTTATTTTATATGTCATCATTAGATTGATTATCAACAAGACCTACCTTCTATGGCTTAAAGTAGTGCACTTATAGCTTTGTGTCACTTTCTACCTTTAAACTATAACCTATGTTTACTCAAATCCTATATTTTAAATCATGTTACACGAAATGGTTTTCGAGGCTCTTTGACCTATAATTATTTTATCCTCTCTACAATATATTTATCAGACTGTTTATGCTTATATATCAACTTATTCACTTTGTTTAAACCAATATGAAATTAATATGATAATTAGTTTAAGGTTTAAATGTTAGACATTTTTGTCCTTAGAGACATTTTTGTCATTTTTCTTATTAAGTGGACAACTATTAATTGTAATTTTGACTTTTAATAAATTATCAGTTAAGTTACATAATTTTATATAAATAAGAGTAATAAGTGGCTCAATAAATGATCTAGATTAATGGGTCGAAGTTTAGATAAAAAATAGATCTCTTTTAGTGTAGACCTGGTCTAAATCGACCTTGTGATGAAAAAGCCTGATATGGATGCTATATAAAGGTTAAGGTCTCTTACAGTTGCTTATATCAATCGTAAGCATACGATTCTCTGACCCATTAAGAGAGCTTGCGTATTGAGAAAACTGTAGAAAGACCTAAATCGAGTGTCGGTGAGCAACTTCCTCAATTGTCCTGCGAAGATCGGAGCTCGTTTCGACATTAAAAACTACTTCAGAACTCGAAATGGAACCGAAATCAAGTATTTCGCATTTCTTTCATTTTTACCCTTTCATGTATGATCCTGAGTATGTAATAGAGTTTGTACTACGTATTACATTAAAGATTCAATTAATGTTAAATTATTGTAAAACTGGTATATAATAAATATTAAACAAGAAGAATTTAATATAAGATTTAAAGAAGGAAAATATCCTTACCAATCTAAAAAAATTTAATTAAAAAAAAGATTGTTAAATAAAAATGAACAGATTTATGTGATGTATAAAACTTGATTAATTGATGAATTAATTAATAAATTAATCCATTTTTAATAAAAAAAATATTTCTATAAATTGAAACAAAAAATTAACCGGTTTAAAATTTTTACGGTTGAATTGGTCATACTGATTCAATTTTTAATCATTGATAAAAATTACATAAATTATGATAATGTTATAAAAATAGTTAAAGAATTAACCTTTTCATGTTCCATGTTCCATGTTCCATGATTTTGGATTTTTTTTTGGTTTTCTCAATGTATAAAATTCTCATTTGACCATTCAAACTAACATAATTAAATCATAACTTACTTTTCTTTTAGTAATAATGTGGTTTGGAGAAGAACACACCTCCGAGAGGGCCCTTTTCATTCTTTGGAAGGATCAACAAGGAACAAACAAACCTTCTAAAACAAAAAGGCGAATTATGTGAAGTTGGATTATATATATATATATAATCTTTATGGGTAAGAGGTGTTGGTGGTGGTAGTTAGAGGAAGCCAATGGGAGCGTTTTCTTTGCAATTTGCAAGACCCTTTATTTAGGTGGCAAGTCAGATCTCTCCCAAAAAAGCTCAATTTATATTGTATTAATGTACACATCAATCTCATAATTGAACGGTGGACCGAGTGGGAGGTCCCTTAAGTTCCCTATTGCATAGGGATGCAGAAACGAGAAAGGTTTTAGCTTTGACCAAGTTTAATTTCACCAAATGTTTTTAAAATTGAACCGGTTGGATTAATTTAATAGTAAAATTTTAAACTAAGTTTTTAGTTTAATTTTTATTTTTTATTTGATTTAATTTAATAATTTTTGTTAAAAAAGTAAAAAACATTTAGTTTATTAATTAATTAACTAAATTTTGTAAATTAATCAATTTTATAAACTAAAATAAACTAGGTAATTTTTATTTGACCATCTATTTTTTAATTAAATTTTTCGACAAATAAGAATAATCTTTTTCAATTATTTTTCAAAATTTTAAATTTTATTTAATTTCCAACCAATTTTGTAATTGTTTAATACCGATTGAACTTTTTAAATCTTAGACATTCTATCTTTTTGGATTAACTTTCGGTCTGGTTTGAAAACATTGATCTTGCCCAAAGTTAGTGCGTCAAGTTTGATTGATTGGATTTGAGTTTAAGGGATCGATTCGAGGTCTATCATGAACAATCTACGTAAGATGACAAAAGGGTCAGGGTTCAACTCTACCCAGTCTCACTCAAAGTTAATCTGCCATGTTTGATTAATCAAATTTGGGTTTGAGGGATTGATTCAAGGTATGGTCCAAAGATTCTACATTCTCATCATTAAATAGTATTATTTTAGATGACTTAAATTTGGATATGAGTTCAGCCGATCTAACTTGTTGCCATCTCTACTTTTATCTCTATATAATGCTGCAAATTTGAGTCGCATAAAATACAATTCAATCAAAATAGTTACAAAGCGTGATCGGTTAGAAGGGGAAGTGTGTTGTATCTGATAAATAATAGTTGGTTTAAACTTGTCAAGAAATTTATTTAAATTATATAATTTACATATTATTACATGCGATACAAATAAAAAGATAATAACAATATCTCAATAAAAACTTTGCTGATACACGAGGCTAGGGAAGTCCAAAATAATAATAACAACAATATCTCAATAGAAACTTTGTTGATATTCAGAATTTAGAGAGATCCAAAAGTAGACAGTCTTGTGTTAAAGAAGTCTAAGTAAATATTTAAAACGAAAAGAAAAAAAATTAAACCTTGAAGTTTAATCTAATCTAAGTCTAAACTCGACTCGATTCTAAGTATCAAAAATATTTAATTATAATATAATTAGTGGCGGGATTAGAACTTCAATAAGTTGTAAAAAGAGGGATTAGATGGTTGCTGAAAATAATTTAAAATTAATTATTATTTCCTGATTCTTAGTCTCACTTTCAATCAAATGGAAATTGTGTCTTATAACTACTTATTTATCTACATCAATTCTAATTGTTCTTTCAATGACATGATTGGCTCAGAAAACGACCATTGTTAACGGTGATTGGCTGCCATACGATCAACTAACCATAATAAAACACCCTTCAAAATCATAACTAATCAATGATTGATAAGATATAAGTCGATGGATTGATGTAACTCCAACAATCTTATTGTCTATTTTGTAAATTACTTATTAAAAATTTTAATTAACTAATAAAATAAAATTATCTAATATATTTATAAATTATTATCATAATTACAAGTTTTATTCATATTAATTAAAACCCTTCAAATTTATAACAAATTAATGATTGATAAATTATAATTTAAGGATAAAAGATATAAACATCTCCTATTGTTTAAAAAATTTCAAAGAAACTCTCTAAATTTTAAAATTCTCAAAGATTTTGATTAAAAAATAACAACGAAACGCATGTTTTTTTTTTATAACAAAGGAACCGCAACCGCTACCTTTTAGATGCGCGCTGGATAAATCTCCGAATTGACGCAGTAGTTTGCAAATCACGTCAACCCGATACTCCGCACTAGACAAGCCTTGTACAACAGGCTCGATCAAGAGAGCGTAAGTAGGGGAATCGAACACAGTACCTTTTGGTCCCATGTTTCTTCACTCCACCAACTCGACCACCTCCTAGGAGGTACAAAACACATGTTGTATGAATATCAAATTTGAGCTAATCAAACATCACTAATACGATAATTCAATTTAACTATTAAATTCGACTTAAATTAATAAGTTAAGATAATTACAATAAATTATTAATTTGAGTCGTATTTACTTTGATGATTTAAAACTTAAGGGTTAAATTGAATACATATATTTAATTTTTACAAGTCAGATGTTCACGTTGTATTTTTTTCGTCATTATTTTTTAATCGAATCTAAAAAAAAAGAGTTTTCGTAAAAATTTTAAACTACAAAGAGATTTTTTTAAGAATTTTAAAAATTAAAGGACTTTTTAAAGTCTCAGAAGTTTAAATCTTTTAGCCTTTAGAACATTTCTTTTAAAAGTCTCCAGTTAAATTTTAAATAATTTATTACTTTATAAATTATTAATTTATAAAACAATTTTGTCGGTGATAGAAAACAAAAAACAATCTCAAAGCAAAGCAGATTATAGTCTAAATGGGACAAGAACGAGCAGCCAAACACTTACTACGTTAACTCAGACATACGTCAGAGATGACTTCATTAGATCATCTTGTCCCGAAAGAGTAGTAACCACTTCAATCCCCTCAAAGTCCCACGTAAGGTGTCTTGTTTCGCTTAAAAAGTCTTATAATAATACGAACTACTACTAGTTTGACAGGTATCTTTATCCATTCCCAGAATTGTTGGACCCCAGAAATCGCCATCTTTGTTAGTATCAATAGACGAATCAAGTCACCTCAATTTTGAAAGCAAAACAGGTTAGATCAATAGTGGAAACATGTATCACTTAAGGGATCGGATCTCCTGTTTTAATTATGGTGTTGTTATCATATTCTATTAAATTTTATCCATATATTTATATAGGTTATTATCATGTTTCATTAACTCTTATTCACACATTTATGTAAACCCCACGTAAATATATAGATAAGATTTAATAGAATACAGTTAGAACAGAGTAACTGGAACAGAAGATTTGATGTAATCACTTAGTTTAACTTTATTATTTAGTTTGAAGCTATTAATTCATTTAATTTTAAAGCATACCATTTATTAACTATTGTGTATTTAGCGATTTAATTATCACATATACGAAGAATAATTATTTAACAAACCTGTTTAAATTGGATCTAAAACTAACGAATAGAACTCATTTTATCCTAAATTTATTTAGGGTTGTGTTAATTTTTTTTTGTATAACTTCAAGCTTTAGTTAGGGTTTAAACTTATATTTTTATGGTCTAATTTAACCTAAAATATCACAGTCAATCAAAATTAGAATAATTTTTTTAATGTAAATTTTAAGTAGGATTTAATTAATACATATATAAAGAATAATTATATTTATTAAAATATACTGATTTATTTCTAAATTTATAAAACTCATTTTACTTGATTTTATTTAAGGACGGGTTGAAATTTTTTATAATTTTAAACTTTAATCAAGGTTCAAACTTATTTTACAGTTTAATTTGACCTAAAATAACATGAACAATCGAGATTAAAACAACATTGTTTTGATTAACTTGAATTCCAATCACTTTTCTGAGGGTGAATATTAGAGTAACTAGTAAAGTTGCTCTCTCTGTAACCATTAGATCACAGGTTCAAGTCATGAAAACAGTCTTTATATAAAAATACAAAGAGAAGGTTGTGCACATTATGATCATCCTCAAATCCTTGCAAAGCAGAAACCTTATGTACCGGGTATGTTAACTTTTTATTAATGCACTCTTTTTCTTTTAAAAATTATCAAATACTTTTTATAAATTTTAAATTTTTAACACACGTCCTACTATTATGTTACATATTTTAATTATAAACTTAAAAACTACGTCTTTTGGCCTATTTTCATTTATAAAATAACTAATAAAATCGGAGAGAGATTGATTGAATAGAAAACTTGAGCGTGAAGTGTATGGGATCAAATCTATGGTTGAAACCAAAATACCTTTTTAAAAAACACAACAAAAGGTGAAGAGAAGGAATCCCACTACTTTGCACACGTTACTTTGGCAGTATCTATCTTGTAGGGTTTTTCTGGGAGATATTCAAAAAGAAGAGCATAAGACTGGCTAACAACTCATCAATCCACACGTGTGTCTTGTCTTAACAATTTCATAATTATTATATTCCCAACCGCCGACTGTCTGAATCTGAACTCAACCTGTCCCAACCTACTTTCCAAAATCTGCGGCGTTCAACTCTGAGATCGTTGCCTTATATTTATCATCTCTTTATGACTATTAATCGGTTTTGATAGTTATTATATTCTCGTTATTTACTTTATTGATTTTTATTTTTGTTTTTAAAGTTAAAAAATTATTTATTTGAAATTTAGTTTTATTTAAATTTTAGTTTCTTTTAATTTTTATAACTTATAAAAAATCATAAAAGTAATTTTTATTTTTGAAAGACCCAACTCAACCAATTTTTACTGATAGATATATAACAAAGGTCTTATGATGTTAAATGATTAAAGGGTTTATAATAATATAATTCGTAAATTTAAATTTTGTTTGATAAAAATTAAATATTAAAGTGAAGACTATATAGAGTTTTTTAAATAATAAAAGCTCTATCCGAGTAATTTGTCCTTACCTTATAATAGATTTGTAATTTGACAACTAAGAATAATATTTACCCTTGGTTAATACTAATAAATACTTATAACTATTAACTATTAGTAAAATAGAAAACAAGTAAAATTAAATTTAATGATTAAAAAATCGAAACAATTTAATCAATTCAACTGCAAAAACTTTGAATTAACCAAATTTTCAATTCAATTTTTAATTTTTCAATTGAAATTTAATTTAATAATCTTTGTTATTAAAAACTATTAATTTATTAAACAATCAATAATTTTCATAAACTAATTAATTTTGGTAAGTTAAAATAAACTATTTAATTTTTATTTAATAATTTTTTTTAATTAAACTTCAAATTTTTTAACAAATAAAAACAATAGTATTCAATCATATTATTTGTTCTGGAAACGAAATGAATGAAATGAAAAACGGGCAGACTAACTATTGTACAACTTCAAGCCTCCGCAGCTGAAGGAAACAACTCTCACCGACCATATCCAGGTGGTGGTGGCGGCCCTCTATTTGCTTTACTCACCGGCAGTGGACCAGGTCTCCAATTCGCTCCAACAGCTTCCGGTGGTCGTGGCCTCCAATTTGCGTGAGGTGGCTGTCGAGATGACCCTCTATGCATTTCACCGGGAGAAGAAGTCGGCTGACCCCCATTCAATCCGGGAGGTGGTGGCTGCATCCTACTTGATGATCTTGAGTCTAGAGTAGAGAACCGGTTGTCTCTTGCTTGATAGTTGCCACCCCATTGCCCATGATTACCAGTTGCAGATGAAAAGTGACTTTGGTAACCATTATAACCACCTTGATAGTCAGGGACAGTACCACCACTTGATGTTTGTGGCGAAGGGCCATGTGTGTACCTTGATCCACCAGTCTGATGATATTCCGATTGGTTCGCGTGCCTGGGATGTTGTCCACTCGACTGCTTCCCTCTTTCATGATGAGGTTGAAATCTTTTGCTAGAAGGGCCAGAAGCAGCATAGGATTGATTATATCCTTGGTCATAGTGAGTGGAGTGATTCGGATATCTGTAGTTATTAGCCTGAAAGTTGGATTGTGGCATTCTGCGGTGCCCATCGTCCTGGAACCCATTTGAAAAGGAAGAATATGACGAGACATAGGAACCTGCAGAATAAGGTGCGCGGGCGTGCATATAGCCATTTTGGTCCACCTTCATCTGTAAACTGTTGACAACGAGTCGATGTGATGCCTCTCCTAGCTGACGACCAGAAATAGCTCCAGGTGGGTGCGGCCTGAAGGAGAATCAACCACACAGTTAACCATACATAGAAGATGGCAAAATGAAAACAAATCACTGTTCCTTGTATTTCCAACATATCATCTCAATGAAATCTTTATGTACCTTTCATGTTCCCTAGGCCTTCTCCCAGAATCTTCATGCCATAAAACAGGTTCAGGTTTCATATCCCCAGCATCTACAATCTATAAGAGAAAAGAGGATGTCCATCATCATGAAATCAGGCAAGCCAATTTCCGCCAAACCATCTCAATCTTCAGCATGAAATTTAGAGTCAAACAAGATACTTTACAACCGAAAACTGCAGAAAAGAGACGTTAACCAACCAGAACAGACAAGTCAAACTATCTAGCACATAAGGGAAACGATAAATTTGTATTCAAGGCTATCTGAGGACTTCAAAGAAAAATATTAAAGTCGAATGCAACCCTAAGGTAAAAGATGTCAAATGTTAGACCCAAATTACAAGTCTTCCAATGCAGTTGGCTGAAAATGCATATTCATCGGTACACAAGCTTCAAAAAAGGATACAAGTGGCAGAAATTTTTATTAATCGCAGCAGTCTAAGCAGAAATTAAACGAGGCTTTCAAAATTGACACTAACACGCCATCATATTAATGGTATACTGAACAATGAAATGTGATAATAATACACAGAGGAGAAACATTTAGACGATTAATAGCCACAACCATAACAAATATGACAATCACACTCGAAAAAGAATTCTATTATCCGCAGCAAGCATACCTTTTTTGGGAATACAACCCCAGCAGGAGGTCTAGCAATGTGTTTATGTGGGCCAGGAAGTCTATATATTGCACATCTGAAGAAATAAGTTAAAGCAAATGCAATTGTTAATTACAAAAGGCCACCATTAACATACAACCATGTCAATATACTACAGAGACAATAGAATGCTAACAACGTACATGACTTGGTTGTCCAATATGTCCTCCATACCAACAACAGGAGACCTGAATATAGGAGGATGAGCATCTCCAGCACATGGGGATATATAACCATTCATCCCATCACTGCATGCAGCCCTAAACAAATCATAAGATATCCCAAATAAAACTAAAAAGTTTTATGGTTTGTGTTAAAAATTGTTCAAACTCCTCATAATGTGTAATCACTAGTAGTATTGCATGAACAAAAACAGGTGATGGTTAAAATTAAGGACAGTACTACACTACTATAAACAGGAGGTTCTTATGAGCTTATTCGGAAAAAAAAATACAGATACTGAATTCATTTTCAAGTTAAGATCGTTTCACTTCCACTTTTGAAAGTATCACTTCCAATCAAAATTTTTTGAACCAATAACTTGGGAGACAGAATGGACCTTTTCTCTTCTGAATTGGCAAGACATACTTTATGCAGGGTCCTCAATAACATAAAAGAAGAATGAAGAAATTTATTGCAGCTATAATATGTACAAATATTAAGCCAGAAAGGAAAAAAAAAATAAACCCATTAACACGTGGTAAGTGTTCCATAAATAGCAAGGGATTATTTCTATCTCTTTATTTTCTCCTAAGATTTGCAATTTTTATGTTTTCAAGCTTTATAAACTCCATGACTCAAATTCCACCTCAACAAGCAAGATTAGTGTCGCAATTGAGGTACCAAAATGATAGATTCATGGAGAAAATGAAACCTCGGAAGTTGATTGAGTAAATTCCATCACCAAGCTCAAAAGAAAATTGAATGACATTACGTAAGCAAAGCACAGCTGTACATACCTCAACTCAGGATTAATAGGTTCCTTGACTTCAATACGCTCTCTGTCTGTTAATTGTTTACATCGATTATCAAGTAGATATATGCTTTCTGATAGAGAATCTGACGATAACACAAATAACATATCGAACATCATACTGTTTCTCCTTGTTTCTTCATCCTGAAAAGCATTGGAATGTTCTGTTGGAATGGAATGTACGAAACAGAACCTGAGTCTCTGATCCCCTCTCCCTCCTTAGAAGAATAAGGGCGGAGCGGGTGGAGAGAGAGAGATCTGAAATAAATAGAAAGAAATGAAGGATGTGCCAGAGCATGTGTGAAGGAAGATCTAAGGAAGAACAGTACCGTTAAAGTATGTTCAATTTTCTGAACCTCTGCGAGAAGGCGAGCTTCATCAATGAAAGGAAGCTTTGCAATACCCTTGGGAGAAGGCAATAAAAAGGAATTAAACTAATAACATCAAGAAAGTTTCAAGAAACTCCAATTGAGAATCCAAAAAACACTCCTGCCTCATAAAATTGTCTTTGGACCATAGTATACTAACATCAGTAAGACATACTCACCTGCCATGCATACCGTTTTCCGTTCATGTCTACCTCAAAATCTGCACAAGAAATCAAGATCATTAATGCATAATCCAAGGAAAGCAATCTTATAGATCTTTCTTGTTCAGTTGATAATGCCATACCAGTTGGGTAAAAGTCAATGATAGGTGAGTTTGGATCTGTCATTAATTTCCTGTAGCACTCCGGAAGCGCATGAGAACTGCAAAATAAATCATAACCGGTTTCTCCACTTGGCCTTCTCAAGGAAAACAGTTGCAAAAATGGGTATATAAAATAAATTTAACAGCTGTGGAACCTTGCAGCAGGAAAAACTCCCAAAAGTTGGTTGAATGGTTTAAATGGAGAACCCAGTTGAAAACTTATATCTAATTGGCCAAGATCCTTAAGATCAGAAGCAAACGGAGCATAATGATAGGGATAAAACCTGCAACAAAATGTTTATTAACAAGTTAACACTAAGTCCAAGATCAATGCATAAGTATAATACTTCAGAAATCATTTATCTGCGAAGAGGTCCTGAAGCAAGTAAAATTGAGTAGTAATATATTTGCAACCAACAGGTGAAATGGACACTTAGCAACTGATAAAATAAGCCTAAAGTTAAATGTGACAATAACTTTAACCCATAATAATTTCATGCACACATTCGAAGAAAAATAGTTGCTAGCAAACTATCAACAAAGGTTTTTTAACTTCACTTTGGGTTACAACACTACAACTCTAAATAAAACAGTAATATCAGCATATATGAAAAAACCTTCAACTAGGGAATAGCCAGAACTAAAAACAACTAACCACTGCCAAGAACAAACTCCCTCATAGTAGTAATGCATGACCCAGCATAACCCTTCTGTATACTTCAGAACCTACACACATGAAGGTCAAATAAATAAAGAAAAGATCCATTGTTTAAAGACAACAAGAATACATCGGAGAATATGTAACTTACAACATCTCTTCGTATACTTTCACGTTCCTCCAGAGATTTTGCTGAAAACTTCTCATCATAATACCTTTCCTTCCACCCAGGTTCTCCCAATTTGATCTGCACATTGAAAATCAGAGTAATCCTCCATCAGTTCCACTTGCAGAACTTGAGAAAAGAGCACAGTGCATAACAGAATTAGAATTTCAGAATTACCAAAATAAAGGTTAGTCCACTAAAAGCAACAGTCACCATCATATCAGCCACAAAAGTTTCAATATAAATATGTACAATCACAATAACACCTTTCCTACCTATTTGCCACTACTTTTCCATTCAATCTCTCAATAAAGAAGGAACCATAATATGTCCTCTGCAAATTTGAATAACTCATCAATATAAGAAGCAATTCAAACCTTGTCTTCTTCTGCAGCTTCATTGTTGAAAATATCGGACTTCTCTCTAAGGGCCTCCTTAAGCTTAGCCTTCAATTCCTCTTTGTTTTCACGAGCCTAAAAATGAAAAAGAAATTAATTTAGCCTGACAAAAGCTCTTGGTAGAATGTAAAAAGAATTGCTAGATTACAATACTAAGAGGTTATAAATGCACTCTTAACTCCTTGCCAGTAAGGCTCATACCAAATAAAGGTTAGCTCATTCGAATATGAGCCCTAAGAACGATTGAAGGAGTCAGAATTACATTAAAGTGCCTCTCCATAAGCAGGAAAACATACTTCTGTTTCCAGACTATGCTCCGCATCAACAATTGCAGCACCTATATTTGCTGAAGAAGAGGACCGAGGAACTTTATGAGGCCGAGCAGAAACTTCAATATCTGATGTTCCACCTTGCTGATAAGGTGACGGTGAAGGACCCGTTGCGAGACGAGAACCATGAAATCGAGTAACTGGAACCAAAGAATCAGGAAGGGCTTGAGGTTCCACATCATCCCCTCTTCTAGTCTGTCGCTTTTCACGCTTAATTCTCTCTGCTTGCCGCTGTTGCAAATTAATGGAGGAACTTCTATTCAGAAAAAAGTAGTAATAAAGATATGGATAGCTAAAAGATATTTGGAGAAAAATAATCACTCCATCTCAGCTACCTGATACCCACACTCATAGTGAACAGACTTGCAATCACTCGGCAGTATATATGCAATGCAATTAGATATAACAAACAGCATATCAGTATGAATACACATGTCTGGATTGTGCAACTCCATAACTTAAATGATCTAGTAGCAGTTCATTTATCAATCAGACAATATAATCCGCCTGTTTACCACAAATTTGTTCCTTAAAACAACAATACAATGCATATCATCATGAGTAAAAACATTCAACATGCAATGCACATTATTATCAACAAAGAAAATAAATTAACCTGGTGCAGGCGGGCTCTTTTCTGGAATATTTTGTCTTCGTATGATCCTACAGCTTGAATAAAATGCTCAACCCTGTTCAAATTCGGCTAAAAACAGCAACCAAAAGAAAACTAACGGTCAACAGGGAAAAAGTAAAATACATAAGAATTGAGACTACAAACTTCTTACCTTGCTTGCATCAGTCAAATAGCCACCCAACGTTTTAAATTCCTTCTTATATACTGCCATTAACAGGTTGATTGCACCCTATAAAAAGGAAAAAAAAGAGTCAAAATCTTATTGCACATTAAAATCATAACATTTCACAGAAAGATTTTAAAAATTGAAACTGTAGGAAGCAAGCATTGAGATTAAGGAAAACTCCTAACATGCCAAACCAAGCAAAACCAAGCAAACATAATGGAACCATTCATCATTGCCTGCAACAAAATACAATCTCCCAAAATCCATTCACATTCGGGATTCATGTCCAACATCTAGTGCAGAAGCAGAAGTAAAAGGATTCACAACCTACTATGCATAGTTATAATTATCCATAAGTCCTAGGTTGTTAGAACATAAGATATTATAGCTAAGTCCAAAAAAAGGGAAGATCTTCGTAACATACTACTATGCTCTCACTTAGTGGTACTTTAGCTCATTTACAACCAAAGGGCCTGGACTGAATCATACCAGAATATAAACTGCACCCTGAAAAAGAAAAAACCCACAGAGAACCCTACCTTATCTATCTATGCATTGCACAATATGCTGGAATCTATATGCATTACTAATGGCTTTTGGGTGCACATTTACTCAAGCATTTTGCAGTTAATGACGATTTTCTATAAAACTAATGCATTTAAGCTGATAAGCAAATTACAAACCTCACGAATCTCAAGTGTAGGCATATGTGGCAAAAAATCATTGCCTACAAAAAAGCACATGAATATAAAATCATCCACAATCCGTTCAATGTCCATCTCAAAAGGAGGATTAGGCACCCTGAACTCATAGTCCAAATACTCCCTCAGTGTCCAAATGTTAAGAAACTGCAAAAGCCAAAAAAGAAAAGAAACAGTATAAATCAAAAAAAAAAAGTGAAACTGTATCTATGACAAAAAAGGCAGAGCGCAACCAACCTGGTATGGCTTTTTGGGCACAACCTCATCAGCTTTCTCATCAAATTCTCCTGCCTTCCGCTTTGCCTTGCCTTCACAATTAGCAGCTAAATGACCCACTTGACCGCATAGGAAGCATTTATCTTGTTGTCCAGGTGTGAATACAACCTGAAAGTAACTCATCCATTTATCTACTTACCTTGATCAATATATCTAGGAAACCTAATCCACAATACACCCCTAAAATTTCCCATCAAAATATACAAACATGAAAACTGTAAACAAGAACAAGAACACTAAAACAGAATTTGATTATCACAAAGTTTAGATACTTGAAATGGAAAGACACAAACCTCTCGAAGAATTGAGAAATGAATCTCATGGGTCGCCAAAGCTAACATAATCAAATCTGCATCCTATAAGTAGAATAATGGGAATCATTTAAATCTAGCATAAAAACAATAAAAGTGATTCCATGGAAATCAAAATGGAAGAAAAAACATACCAAACCATACAGGCAATGACGTGTATTTGGGTTATAACCAGGAAGATTTCTTTGAAGACGAATGTACGACATAATTTTATGTTCCCCTTCCCCAGGAACATTTGCATCAGAAAGGATAACCTTCATAAAGCAAGAGGTGGAAGAAACAACTCAAACAGTGTCCCTCGTAAAAAAGGCAAAACCACAATGCAAAGACAAAAAACTCCATAAATAATAAGAAATAATGGACCATGAAGCATAAATACCTTAATATTCTTCCATCCAGGATCATAATTAAGTCTGAGGTGAATATAATACTGAAGTGCAATTGACAAGGTACCCATGAATTGAGTTCCGGGAGTGATAACATTGGAATCAAAAGTTTGCGATTCCTCCTTTGGAGGAAGTTTTCTGCCCTCCGTCTCAAACTCCTCTCTCAGTCTTTGTTCTTCAGCTGCCTAAAAGAAATTGTGAGAGATTAATAACATAGTCTATCAAATATTTGCAGCTACTTCATATTCACTTTTCCTTCTTTTTCTTTATGTCAAAAAACTAAAGCACTAATTATTTTCTTCAATCTAAGAATAATCTTTCATCAAATCTAGAGAAAAGCAGAACAATGATATACAGGAATGAGTAACTCATTAATAAACCTTGTGAAAAGCCAAGTGAAACACCCAATATCTGCCTACCACCCCAATGATTTGGATGATAAACCTTACAAATCACACATAAAGGTGCAACCAGGATCCACAACTTACCGCGTCTGCTGCATCTTTAGCTGCCCTAAAACGCCTAGATCGTTGCTGATTCATTTTAGCCCGAGGAGCAACTCCATCTGCCATTTGTTTCAGGGTATTATAGTTTCAGAACCCCATATTGGTCTAACCTTACAATATCAAAGAAAATAAAATGCTCACCAATAGCCATGTATAGCAACTTTCGAGGTCTCACCATCACAAACAGCCTATCAATATAGTCAAACATGCAACTGAACACCTCACCAAAAGAAGTTGGCGAAGGCTGCAACAAACCAAATTTCATAAGTACAACAAATTCATTAAGCCCAAAGTTAATATCATATATACCAATTACCATGTGGTTTATACATAAGCCTAATACCACAGCGTCCTTTATATCTTCCAACAAAACTGAAGGACCGTAATTTCGTTTAACATAAATCAGACAACAAAAACAATAAAATTCCAAGTCCACATGATTACATTAGACACCTTATCCAAGCTAGTCAATATCGAGGTTCACAACACAAACATGAATGCAACATTAAATTGCACTATAACCCCTTTTACCCACAAGGGTTATTGCACTTAAACTATAATATTCCATTAAACTCTATTCAAAACCAAAAGATGCGGCAAAGGAAAACTAATGACTAGAGAAAATCTCACCCTGTCTTCAGGGTGGAAACACGGGTGAATAATCCCATTCATATCGAGATACAGATTATCATATTCAATATTAGGGTTTGGCCTGCTCGTGTCGACCGGAATCTTCACGCCGTCAATTTCGACGGGCTCTTCTTCAATTGCATCTACAATCACTAAAGGGTACTTCTCGGCTAACCACCTGTAGAAAGCTGGTACACCCATGTCTTCTTAGTTTCCTTCTTACCTAGCCTCAGCTCGAGGTGATTTCGCCTCCTTCGATTTCTTGATTTCTGCAGCTTTGCAGGGAGATGAGCTCTTCGCGCACACAAACCCTAATTATGTGATAAGATGAATAAAAAGGATTCCTTTGCCTTTTTCCTCTTTTAGTTATTGAATTGTGTCCTAAAACAGAACCTAATTGAACTTTGCTCTTTTGGCACCGGTTCAGTATATACTTTCGAATTATACTTAGCCAGTTTGAAGTATAATTAGATTTAAAGTTTTTTAATGTCTTGAATTTTTAATTTTAAATTAAATTTTTTTACCCTTAAAATTTTTAAAATTTTAAATAAATTAAATTTACAAAAATTTTAAAAAATTGAATCCAACTGCTCATTCTAATTGTTCAAGAATGTATATTTTAATTCATAAAAATTAATATCTTTTTATTTATAATTATTAAACTATATTTATTTTTTAAAAATAAAATCTACCAAAATTATAGTCATAAAAATTGTGAAAAATATTAATTAATTATAATTTAGTTTTGAACCATACTTTTATTACTTTTGTAGGTTCGAGTCATGATGCGTATAATCGATATCCCTACTTCAAATCTTGTAATAAAAAAAAGCTTTTTCTAGAAGCTCCAAAAGATCTGTATTTTAGCTGGAGGTTCCAAATTTGAGCTTCTTAAAAAGCTATATTTTGGCTGCCAAAAAATTATATATATTAAAGAAGTATTTTTATATTTTATAGTCAAATACTCATTTTTCTTAAAAAAGACTTTTGTGATAGAGAAAATTGCTTATTAACTTTCCAAAAATTCATCTAAATAGGCACTAAATTGTTGTTGTTGTTACTACAAGTTCAAATTTTATTTAAATAATAAAAATTTATATTAAAATATAAAAATTTTAATATAAAAATGTATTTACATTTGTATTATATAATTTTTAATCTTTTTGAGGATAAATCCATATTTTAGATAAAATTGACTTGATGTACAATTATAATAATTAAGAAAATAGATTTAGTCTATTAATTTTAGATTTAAAAAAACCTTTTTCAATCAAATAAATAAGTGATTTTAATCCTTTATATCTTAAATATTTATTTAAATTATATATAACAATACATATATTATACTGGTCCGAGTGGCGTACACCTTTGGTCAAGGTTACTAAGTTTGAAGTTTCACGTTATGTTTATTTTGAAGAACAACTTCTAACTTATAAGTCACGAAATTGATTGAGGCACGAAAAGAATTAAGCTAATTAGGGCCGGTCAGGTTCATCACAATCCAGCCCAAATTCAACAGATCTTACTCAAGTTGTTCAAATTTCGAATTAAGTTTTATGTTTTTTTAATTTTGAGTTTCAAGTTAGGTCGGACGTTTGGGTATGATTCGGTTCGAAAATTAAAACTTTTTTAAAAATGACATTTTTTATTTTAATTAAAAAGCATATTTAATCAAGCTTAATTCGAATTCAATTAGATTCAAATTTCAAGTTAAGTTTGATTTTTTTAAAATTTCAGGTTAGATTTGAGATCGAGTATGTTCCAGCTCAAAAAGTAAAACTTTTTAAAAAATGACATTATAGCTTGATTGAAATTTAATTGGACTTAAACTTAAGATGACAGTTTAAAACGCAATCGGACTTCTAACGATGCTTAAACCCGAAGATTAAAAATATTCAGGTTTGACAACGTAAAATTTGTCATAATAACTTCAAGATCTATGTCTGAGGAAGATTAAAAAAAACTAGTAATGTGTTTAAATATCAATATTTACGTTGATCTATGAACTTGGACACTTAATTACAAATTAAAAAATTTTAATTTATCTTTTTTTTATCCCTATAAATATTAATTTTGTTTTGGGCAAAGGAATAATGATCATATTAACAGTTCTAACTGTTACTTGCATGGAAGAAGATATTTTTGAAACTGCATGACCCACAGAATTGTGCGTGGATTTTTATCGTCATGGAATCAATTGCTGAAGAACACTTAATATAGAAATACTTCTTCAACTTTACGACCCACGTAGTAATGAAGCATACATAAGATTCACATCTTGGAAGAGCCTAGTCAATCATTGACCCTCATTGACAAAAATCAATTCAATTTTTCCATCAATTTTTGATAATTTTTTACTTAATAATGTAAGCTTTATTCTTTATTAAACAGATATTGGATGTATAAATTACAATTAGATATATTGTTTAGTACAGATAGTTTGAACACATACGAGTATGGATAGCAATGAGTCGGCTCTCTCCAATTTTCTTAAAATTGAACTGGTTAATTACATAAAAAGTCCAAACTTTCTTCAATTTTTTAATTACAACCTAAACTTCAAAATGTAGCAATAAAATACTTAAATTTTCAAAAATTTTCAATTCTAATTCGAATTTCAGAAAATAGAGATAAAATGCTCAAACTTTTATTTTTTTCAATTATAGTCTGAAGTTAGTGTTTCCGTTAAGTTTAAAAATGACCTAAATTAGATTATATAGCACCGACGACCTCGCTGATTCAGTACGTTATAATGCGATAGCAGTTTGGGGTGTCAAAAAAATAAACAGAAACAAATGACTGAGGGCATCAGGAGAACAATAGATAACGTCGGGTTAGAATTGAAGAAAATGAAATTTGATCATTTTATTGCCACTTTTTGAAGTTTGGGCTAGAATTGAAAAAATTAAAAATTTTGACATTTTATTACTACTTTTTAAAATTCGAGTCATGGTTAAAAATGGACAAAAGTTTGAGCTTTTTTTTTGACAATTAACCCAAATTAAAAATATAGAACAACTTATTTTTTTAATTAGACCCAGGTCCAATTTATCCAAGCTCAGGTTTACCCGATACCCAACTCTTTTAAGTAAAACGATGTTATTTTATTTAGAATAATTGAGTATTAAGTTAGTCTGGGTTCATTGAAAACAACAAAAATCAAGTCCATGGGCCAAAAATTGCCATCACTGATACGAGCCTTATTAAATAAAAGAACGAAAGAATTTGTTACAATATAATATATAATTTTATGATTTACCAATGTAAAATTAAATTTAAGGTGTTAAATGAATTTTGTTAAAATTTAAAGGAATAAATTAGTTTTTCTTACTATTTAGGTGGATAATAGTCCCTTAAAATAACAAAAAAGAAATAACCTTAATTATAAACACAAAGTTGAGTTTCTAATGTTAAGTTGGAATATTAAGTCACGCAATATTGATCAATTAGGTTGTCCCATAGAATTAAAAACTTCTTTCCTAACGATTATAAGCGATTCAAATTCATTTTTCACTAAAATAAATTTATCTTTGCTTTACATGATTGGACCTTTATGTGGATGAAAGTTTAATGATTTTAGATAGTCTCATCACATTATGAAATAAATATAATTAAATTGAAGTCTCACATTTAAGCTTTAATGGTCATACAAGTCCTGCCCATTTATTACTCATATATGGCGCTAGGAAGACAAGTACCGCATCGAAAAGATTCCTTGAAATGGATTGTTTGACCACTTTGATAAAACAAGGCGGTCATGACATTTGATCTCTTCCCGACACAAGTTTGATGGTTGCTGGTTCCCATCATAACAGTGGCACTGGTTGCCCATATTCTGAGGTCCATAACATGAGCTGAGTGGGCGTAAATATTGTAATGAACTTTTCCCCAACTCGAGGAGCCAACCACGCAACTAGGTAAAGCCAGCCACCATCTTTAGTTTGGTTTCTCCGTCAAATTCAACTCGTGGAATGGAAGAGGGAAGCAAACTAAGACACGGAACGTGTGATGTAAGACGAAGAAGTAAAACAATTCTGATGGAACTACGCATTTTCGGACCAAATGGAGGAGTTATGGGACCCTAGTGGATTTTTGCGGGTCTCAAAGGTTGTCCATCTTTCTTTCAGTGGTAAAGCTTTTAGATGTTAGTGCGGTACTTAGTCACGATCACTAGCATTTTTAGTAAAGCACCAAGATCTTCAGTTATTGCAAGTGCCAAATCTTCATTCAATACTCTAATCAAAGTTATTAATTTCCTATGTTTTGCATAAAAATAGAATGCGTTCGTCCTGTGTTCTAAGCTTGGTCCTTTCTTATCTTAAATATTCAATTTGAAGTTCACTGTATTAACGCTAATGGCGCAGTTTATCTCCATCACTCTCAGCTTTTAGATGATAGTAAATTCGTGAACCAGAATTACTAGCGATGCATGATGCTGGTATAGTCAGCACATAAACTTTTCAGGGCACCAGTCACCAAGCCAAATTTATTATATTGCATTCACACCGCTGTGTTTGGAAGATGGCTGATCAGCTAAAAATTAGCTGATTGACCAAGAACAGCTGTTTAACTTAGTAAAACAGTTGTTAAATTTGTTTGGTGAGTGACTGGTTGGATTGGCTGATGAATTTGTTTGGTAATGTAATCAGCTGGTCAAATCAGTTAATATAATCAACTATTAAATAGAATCAGCTAACAACTAATGCAATCATCTGATAGCCAAACAGCCTAAGTCTTATTCATCAAATGGCAACGCAAGTTCTCTTCGTTCTCGAGAGAGCTACTTGAAGTACGACTTTAATTTAGTGAATGCAACGAGTTGGCTAAGGCCGGCCTGTGCCATTTTAGCCTATAGGTTAATTCTATTAGATGTTTCACTTATTAAATAAAATGATATTATTTTAATTTTAATTAATTAAATTATTTATAAAATTTAAATTTACAAGCTAAAAATTTATATTTTAAATTTTAGTCCCTTAGTATAATTTGGTCGCGGAAGTATCGTTTGAATTTATATACAGAGCTAGAGGAAATAAATAAACTATTTACATTATATTGTTGCATGGGGCATGCAAGGAACCAAAAGAATATATTCCAACTGTTATTGAAAGAGAATCTTGAAGGCATAATCATGACAAACCTTTTTTTGGCACTTAGCGTCGCAGTCGTTTAACCTTGGGAAAGTATTTGCCATAGGTTGAAAACTGATTAGAGTCTATAAATAGCAAACAACGGAGTGGCATACATGCACCACCACCAAGCCTTCACTGAACTTGTTTCTCATTTCTAGTTCATCTCTTCCATTTTCAAAACCTGTTCTAAAATACATATCATGGCCCAAGTTTACAAGCTCAGTTTGAGCCTTGCTTTGCTTATTGCACTGGTACTTACTTACGGAATCAGTTCCACGGAGGAAAGGCCATTGAACGCAGCATTAACACACGAAAACGAAAACCATGTCATGACCACCGAAATGAACACACCAGATCAGGCCACCAGTAACTTGAACGTGAACCACAGTCGTTCAACTTTGGAGACAGACTCTGTGCACTCCACACGGAATCATGCTGATTCTGAGAGCGATGATTTTCGTCCCACCGGCCGGTCCGGCCCAAGTCCTGGAGTTGGTCACTCCATTGGCACTGGAAGCATCCCTCCACACTAAGAACACCTTCTTTCTAGCCAGCTAGCTACGTGCTTCCAAAATCCATCCATGATCTTCCTTTGATATATATATATATATACACGTGTGTGTGAAAGTGTAGTTGTGGTTTACTCCGAATTCGTGGGAGATAAGCATTCCAATTAGTTATTTGCTATTTCCGGTTTATTGTACGTAACGTCTAGGTCATGATGTATATGTATCACCGTGCATGTCAGTTGTATCAATCGTGTTGGATATCCCAACATGCTAATTATCAATGGAGCATTGCTTGCATTCAGTTGTCTGAATTTTTATTGAACTTTAGATTCTATATATGGGGGTTGAGACTAAAGTCCTTTTGATCATCTCATCATGATTCTCGCCATCTTACAGATTGCATCAATCAGTTACTTGCTAAGTTGGTATGTGAAGAACCTAAAGACACAAAAAACTTGATAATGCAAGTAACTAAATGAGGCAAAAGGCAAATTAAGACACAGTACAATATCCAAATAAAAAAATTTTGGTCAGTGGTGATCAATAAGAACTTGGAGGTTTTGTTCACGTGATTGGCTTGGAGGTTTTGTGCGGAATATTAGCTACTGCTCCTTTGTATATGCTGAACTTTGGGAAGTTTTTTCGGTCTCTTGCTTGCTTGGGATTTTAGATATCGTCGAGTTGAATTGGAAATGAATTCTTTAGTGGTGACTAATATCCTATTCTCCTCTTCTAAACAGACAATGTCTCACAATCCCATAGTTATGAATATCAACAAGTTGTTCACTCAGAACTGGATAGTTTTACCTCGTCATATTTGCAGGGAGAGAAATCGTTATGCCGACTGATTCGCCAAATTTACTGTATATTTTAAGTCAGGGATTACTACTTTTGATATTGAACCAATAGGGTGCCTCTCTATCTTTTTAGAGGATATGTCTAAGGTTTGCTTCCTTAAATTAATCATGTAATGTGTCTCGTTTTTCTTTCCCTTTCATTCAAAAAAAAAAAAAGAACTTGGATGGACATGCCTGCGAGCTCGTGGTTGGAAATATTATGAGCTTACTGAATCAGTCGTATAAACTATAAAGAATCTGAAGCCATTGAATAAACCCACTATGTTTAAATCTAGTAAATTAAACCGCAACCTTAAACAAATGATGACGATGGCTTCCAAGCATTAACTTGAGCATGCTCAAGAAAATAAAAGGGCAAAGAGTTCCTTTGCATTATATTCCTCTACATTACATATTGTCTTACGATATGTTTCAGGACAAAGCAAAAGGAGCACTGACGCTCCATGTTAACCTGAATTTTTTTTTTTTTGTTTGGTCACTTAACATCGAAAAGCAAAGTTTCTGCTCTGCATTTTATTATAACAGTTTATCACACCGAAAAGCAAAGTTTCTGCTCTGCATTTTATTATAACAGTTTGCGGCTATGAACTTGGTCAGGTCGGTCCCATATAATGGGAATGAGAGGTCATTATGCACTGACTTGATAACTTGATAAATATAAGTGGTTGAAGATAATAAATAAATAAATCTTAATATTTTCAAGAGGACATTTAGAATCCCAAAAGACTTGAGAGAAGCGTTCTCACGTTCTGCGTTACATTCAATGGCTGTAAACCACAAAAGAACGCGTCTCTAGTAATTAAAAAAGGCCTAATGGGTCATATGGGCCATAGCTGTGAAACGTTGGGTGCTTGGTTTCCTGTAGGGTAATTTAGTGGATTGGACCAATCAATGGTTAGTTGGGTCAAACTAAATATTAATAGTGCGGTGAATTACGGTCCAGTCTTGTTACAGTTGGAGGCTTAATTCGGGACTACCAAGGTCAATGATTTGGTGGATTCCTCTGGAATATTGGAGCGGACTCACCTTTGGCTGCAGAACTATGGAGAGTTCACTCGAGTTTAACGCTGGCATGGATGCTTGGCTATCAACGCGTGGTCGTTAAAGTGAATTCTCTAGAGATTATCAACATTCTTTCTGCTTCAAATATAGTTATGACTGACAATAATTCTTTAGTGGCAGGTATCTGAGGGTTACTTCGTCGAGCATGAGAAGTGCAACTTTAGCATCTCTATCGAGAAGGGAACTAGTATGTCGATAGACTGGCTACTCAAGCTTTTTTAACAAGTCCAGGACTGCATATTTTTTAGGAGTCTCCGATGATCATTATAGATTTCACACACCAAGATATGAAACGAGCGCTCTACGGCAAAACTTTACGTTAGTGAGGTGTGCTGGGTAGACTGGAGTGTGTTTTATTTTGTCTTTCATCATTTGTAACAAAAAAAGGGCCTAATCAAATTATACCTTAACTTTATAATTAGAATAGGTTTGAATTGTACTATTTACCTTATTATAATACGAATTTTGATATTTTATAATAGAGAATATCATTTAAATCTAATTTAAAGATTAAAAATTTTAAAAATGTAAAAATGTTTAAAATTTGAACTCATAATTCGAATCTTAATTAATCGAGTGTAACCTCTGGCATTTAAATCAGACTCTTTAACAAACAAAAATTAAGTTAAACAAATTTAAAATTAAGTTTAAGCTTAAATTTTTACAAATTCAAATCCAAAAAATCTACTTTGATTTTGATTCAAAATTAAAAAATCAAATCTTATTCAAAATGGGTCTAATCATGATTAATAGATATGAGTTTATATAAATTGATATAATATCGATTGAAAAATCAAGTGAACGATAGAAATGTGTGTTGAAATTTGCAATGGACCTACGGGCCCACACAAAAAGGAAAGTTAGAGCACACACAAGCCCAAATGAGGTTTCATTCTAATACCAATTGGCAATAGGTGGAGTAGTATACTAGGCTTATATGTTAGTCTTATTTCTCCTCTTTTTTTAATATGTGATACCCACATGTGGGTATTATCAACACTCCCTCTCAAGTACAACTGAGACTAGATATCCAGTTGTCACTTAAAATAAACACAGTGGTAATCGAACCGGACCGCTGGGACTGAACATCCAGATGGACAACCGAGAAATTAATAATTCGGACCAAACCTGCTCTGATATTATGTTGAATTTTGCAATGAGCCTACGGGTCCACATGAAAAGGAAAGTTAGACCACACAAGTCCAAATGAAGTTCTATTTTAAAACCAATTGGCAATAGATGAAATAGCCCACTAGGCTAATATGTTAGTCTTCTTTCCTCTTTTTTTCTAATATGAGACACTCACATGTGGGTATTATCAACAATATATCTCGAAATATAAAAATAGGATACTTTCCTTGATTTTGATAATATTTATATATATATATATTATTATATTTTAATTAATTATATTATTTGTAATTATATTTTATTATCATATATATTAACAATAATATTGCATGTCTTATGTAAAAATTTGGAGTAGATCCGAGTCCGGCCCAATGTTGCTTAACGACAACGCAATGTACTCGTAAGTCCTTTTCAAACCCATACAACCCGGCCGCCAAAAGCCTTTCAAAGTTCTGGTCCCCAACGAGAATGCAGACCAGCAACGAACTTCCGACCACAGAGTCACAGACAGCTGAAGACATCAACAGAATCAAACGTGTGGATGTGTTTCAGAGTGACTTTTCAAGCGTTACCCTTCTCTCTCCCAAGTCTCTTCATCATCCAGTCCAATGCCTACCATGATGTTTCCAAAATTAGATTCGCATTTACTGTATCCCAAACTAATCGGATCTCTCAAACCTGTTTCACTCCCGCAACCCAATTCCAACATTAACATCAAAACATTAAACTCGCGACAGCAAGAAGAACATGTCTCTAACTGCCAGACTACACATCATCAATCCACATGTCATCCTCAATCTTCGCAAAAATAGCAAAACCAAGTTTGCTAATTACACTCTCAGGTTTCGATCAAAACCCATTTATTACAACAACGAATTTGTTGCTTTCTTGTATAACAAACCCAGAATGGAACAAGCTTCAAGTAGTGCAGTTCCTGCGGTGAAGAGCTCGTTAATTGACCCAGACGGTGGCAAATTGGTGGATCTGTTGGTGTCGGAGGCAGAGAGAAGGTCAAAAACACTGGAAGCTGAGTCAATGCCGAAGGTGAGATTGACCCAGATTGATTTGGAGTGGGTTCATGTGATTAGCGAAGGTTGGTCGAGTCCTTTGAAGGGATTCATGAGGGAAAATGCGTATTTGCAGTGTTTGCATTTTAATTCTCTGAAAATGAGTGATGGGTCTGTGGTTAATATGTCACTTCCTATTGTTTTGGCGATTGATGACGAGACTAAGGAGAGGATTGGGTCGTCTAAGGATGTTGGGTTGGTTGCTCCTGGTGGAGATTTGATCGCCATACTTCGAAGGTTAATTTCTGATCCAACACTGTATATGAAAATCACTCATCATCGTTATTCTATAGTTTATAGCCTTATTGAATGTTTTAGAAAATGTAGCAACAGACCTGGAAGAGTACCAGTCTTCTTCCTTAAAGATCAAAGTATTGTTATTAGTAGCTAAACCTTGTTGTTTGAGTTTTTGCTTGCAATAATGAACGAAGCAATGCCTCTTCTGTCCTAGAAAAATGGTCCTTGTTGTGGTTTTGGCATAGTGCTTTACTACTATATGAACAATGTTTGTTGTTCAGGAACTGAATAGCTGGTCACTTTCACACTAAATGGAAGGTAAGGTTTAGGGCAGATACATGAAATTCAGACAACCTTCGGCTATACCAACCCCGTTTGCTTTTATCCAGGTTTCTTACTTGCAATGGACTGTACTAAGGCGATCTATGGGGAAAAGAAATTGTTAGTTTTACTAATGTACTCATAGGAAAACAATCTTAGTGAAAAAAAAATCTTCTGTTTTTAGACTACAAAAACTCTCCAATCGACACATAGGTTTTGGTTGTGCACTTTGAAGCCCTCTTTTATTCTATCCGAGCCTTGTCTGTAAGTGTTTAGTATTTCAGTGCTGTGCATTTGACACTTCCTTTGGCCGAAAGTTCATTTTCTACTCAAAATGGATGTTGCAGTGTTGAGATATACAGGCATAACAAAGAGGAAAGAATAGCTAGAACATGGGGTACAACTGCACCAGGGTTGCCGTATGTAGAGGAGGTCATTACGCCTGCTGGAAATTGGCTTATAGGTGGAGATTTGGAAGTGCTAAAACCTATCAAGTATAATGATGGGCTTGATCACTATAGGATATCTCCGCAGCAGCTGCGCAAGGAGTTTGATAGTCGTCAAGCTGATGCAGTTTTTGCATTTCAGCTAAGGAACCCTGTGCATAACGGGCATGCATTGCTGATGAACGATACACGCCAGCGCCTTTTGGAACTGGGTTACAAGAATCCAGTTCTATTGCTTCATCCTTTAGGAGGTTATACAAAGGCTGATGATGTGCCTTTGGATGTACGGATGGAACAACATAAGAAGGTGCTTCTATCAATTTTACATTCAACTTTGATGGTGCATTGATTCCATTACAATGAACTTGTACAGATAAGGAAAAAGAAATACAGTTCTTGTTATATTTTACTCGACGCTTTTGAATGGATATCCATGGGTTTTGTTTAATTCAGGTTCTGGAAGATGGAGTTCTTGATCCTGAGACTACAATTGTCGCCATATTTCCATCACCTATGCATTATGCAGGTCCAACTGAAGTACAATGGCATGCCAAGGCACGAATAAATGCTGGCGCTAATTTTTATATAGTAGGTCGTGATCCAGCAGGCATGGGTCATCCTACAGAGAAGAGAGATCTATATGACCCTGATCATGGAAAGAAAGTGCTGACCATGGCTCCTGGCCTGGAGAAGTTGAATATCCTACCCTTTAGGGTAGGTACAATGGCTTCATGCCTCATATTTCCACACTCTGTTTTGGTCTTGCTTTTATATCATCTAATTATATTTATATGCGATATAAAATTTATGTGGCTATGGAAGAGCATCATTTCATCTTTATTTCTCACTATTGTGCACTCTATTTGCATGAGCAAATTGGAACTGATTAAGTTATCATGCTTGATGGCCAATTGATGAGTTCTAGGCCTTTTGGTATCTCCATTTGAAGACGGATTTATCCGCCTTTTTAACTTGTAGCACCCTTGGCTGTGGAATATATGAACTGCATTTTTTCCCCTCAAGGTTGTGTGATGAGATGTCTAGATAGACGGCTCTAGACCAGAAATAATCTCTTTCGGAAGGAATGAGAACTATATTTTAAGCACTTAGGCTTTCATTTGTTTACAAGGTTGAGTTCGTAATTCATTTTCTTGATAAAAATGTAAGATAATGCAATATGGGAGCTGATTCTTATAGAAAAAATCTGGCAGGAAAGCGTTCTCTGCAAATAATTATCTGGAATATGAAGATAACATTCAATTTCATTGAGGAAACCTGAATGTGCACTATACCCTAGAGCAAGTAGATGTCTTTATAAGGCTGGTTTAGTTTTCATGTTCAAGATCCATTAAGAAACTACTAGTTTTCCATTTGGTTTTGGCTGTCACTCTGTAATCACATGCGGTTGTTTCGTTTTGCCTTCACTTTGAGTGTTGCTTATTTTCTGAGTCTAATTTACTTGGCATAAGAGGTTGCAAGGCTTGTGTTTCACACGTATATGAGGTTTACGAGGTTGTGTCGTCTCTCTATATATTCCTCATTACTAAGTTCTTTCCTGCATTCTTCAGGTAGCGGCCTATGACACAGTGGCAAAGAAGATGGCATTTTTTGACCCATCTCGTGCTAAGGACTTCCTCTTTATCTCTGGTACCAAGGTAGGTAATTAATTCTCTGGTGAGTTAAGGCACGCTAAGGATATCGGTATAATGATGTAAGGGATTCGAGGTTCTGAAAATGAAGAACAACATATGCAAATTCCTTACTTTGGGGAATATAGTGTTTTTGAGTGGTACTAGTTCCTCCATGTTCCTAGTGCTTCTTATCCCAAAATTGTTGGTTCAACTTCCTTCAGCTCTCTAGATTTGTTCCGAGAGCACGAGGGCACTCACCTTTCTCTTTTGGAGTAACAAACTTATTAATTTTATGATCCTATAACTAGAATATTCAGAAATGAATTGCCTTATTATAGATTTGCTACATGCCATTTGATACTCATACTGTTTGATCACAGATGCGGACCTATGCAAGAACCGGTGAGAACCCTCCAGACAGTTTCATGTGCCCCGGTGGTTGGGAAGTCCTTGTTAAGTACTACAGGAGCTTGCAGGCAGAAGAGACAGCACAGAACTCTGCTGTTTTATCAGCTTGATTCTATGATCTATCATTCATGAAGCCACCGGGGAGAGTGTCCGACCTTAGGATCCACAGAATGCCTGCGAAGACATCTTGATTAACCGATCGAAAGAGTTTTCTCTGATCCGTGTGGACTGATCTTCAATTTTATTCAGGATTTGTGTGGTTAGATGCAGATCAGTGATTGTTATTATTTCAAAGACATTCTTTATAGAAAATGAGCTCCCTTGAAGGGATTGATGCTAAAGATATATCACAAGAAGTATCTTTCCTGATTGGTAGACTAAGGTCCAGTCATTGATCTAAAGTTCCAATGGCAAAGATTAAGATTTCAACTCAGAAGCATGATTTTGTAACTACAAAACTTGAAGTGAAGCTAGAATTACTAATAATTAGCATAATCAAGTGCAAATACAAATATTACGCAAATATTGTAACTTACTCGGTTTTCTTTTTCATTAAATTGTATTTTCGGGAAATCCGTTATAACTATCTATTGGAATAGTATTATCAATGTAATGCGTTAATATCTGTTTTGTCTTTATATAAAGATATTAAAAGTTTATAACCTCATGAGAGGACAAAACAGATCAGAGATATTTGACAATTTGCAGGTAGTAGGAGCCATTCCCAGGACTTGGAATAGGACGATTGCTCCAGCTCTGGGTTCAGGTCCAAGCTCCAGTTCACGCGGGCTTGTCTGGTTCAGTCATGATTGGCCTTGGCCCATTTGTACTCGGTCAGCTTCAGGGACATGGCAATAATGGCGTGATCTTGTCCAATACATGTGACATGAATTAAAAATGTCCAATCTTTTTAACTTTTGTATTTCAGTGTTTTAAATATTAAAAAAATCGAAAAACTCAGAGAATAAAGGAAATTCTCCAAACTTTTTAAAAATCTATACTTTCTAAACATTCCCAAAGAATTGTTATTTTTTTAGAAAAATTATTTTTTAAAGATTTCTGTAAAAAATAGCGATAAAATGCATGCGACATGAAAATTACACATGGACCAATCAAATGCTACTTTGACGATTCAACAAGACTCTTAAAGAGTCATTCAAATTAAACTAATTAAATACAACTTAATTAATAATTTATTATAATTATTTTACATATTAATTTAAATCGAATTTATTGGTTTGAGTTGAGTATAAAAGCTAAGAATTACACATGGACCAATCAAATGCTACTTTGACGATTCAACAAGACTCTTAAAGAGTCATTCAAATTAAACTAATTAAATACAACTTAATTAATAATTTATTATAATTATTTTACATATTAATTTAAATCGAATTTATTGGTTTGAGTTGAGTATAAAAGCTAAGTTGGATTTTTATGTCAGTCACGTTTGATTAGTTCATCTATAATGTTCAAATAATATGCATTTCGTACTTATTTTTAAATAAATTTTCAGATAAATGATTTTTTAGAAATTGAAAAATTATAAATTTTTTGAAAATTTAAAAATTAGAATAATTTTTAAATTTTCTTAATGGAAGGTTTATGTCTTTACATTTACATGAATTGTAAATGGATGACATGGCTCTTTGTCTTTGTTAATATGATTTTTAAATATAAACAACATCAATCAACAATAACAACACTCAGTATAAATCCTATTAAAACGTGAGATCTAAAGAGGTCTAATAGTAAACAGCTTTACTCCTAACCAGAAACGGCGCCAGACTCAACTCTAAGGGAGGGCCGATAGAGATTTTTTTTTTAAAATGGGGCCACTTATATTTGTAATTTTAAAAATTTTAATTATATAAGTAATTTTTAAAAAAAATATATTTGAAAGGGGGGGTCATAGCCCCCCTTCCCTATAACATGGCTCCGTCCCTGCTCCTAACTAATAGAGAAGTCGTTTCCAAAGTGGTTTTTTTAATTTCTTATGATAAATAGATTAATGATTATATATTTGAAATACGATTACTTATATAATATTTAAAAATGATATACATTAACAAAATATTAATAAAAATAAGTTTTTAAAATGAAATATTTAATTTTTAAAATTTTATGAGACTTTTGTTAGGTTTGGTCTCTGGACTTAGGTAGATTTATGAATGTACATGAATAGATTGAATCATTTGGAAATTGGAACCTACTCAATTGACAGGTGACCTTCCCCTTTATTAAATGCTACCACACACTCCTCAGAAGAACAATAGGGTAAATTAGTCACCTTAAGTTTAACCTCTTTTTCTTTTTTTTTTTTATAGTAACAACATAATAATTTACTGATTATATATTTTAAAAAATATCTTAATAATTTACTAAATATATTTTAAAATAAATTTCTTGAATAAAAAATATATTTAAAATAAAATAATGATAATTTGATATCTTTAATTAATTTCAAAAATAATCTTTATAATAATTAAGGATAAATTTGCGCAATATTAAACCTTTTCTGCTCTACTTTTTAGTAGAAATTTGACTGGGCGTGAAAACTTGCCTATTTGGTATGAGATGGACCACTAGAAGTTGATATTGAATCAAATTGGTACAAGTTAAAGCCTCGGTTCACTCAATGCCATCTAAAATTAGGTAAAAGAATAACCATGAATTTTACCAACTAAAGCCAGAGGGGTAGTTTGATTAATTAAACTAAATTTAAATTAATATTTTATTATAATTATCTTAAATTATTAATTTAAGTCGAAGTTAATTATTTATTGTCAAGTTTAAGAGTTGAGTTGAATTATCATATTTGTGACATTCGATTAGTTTATCCACATAAAATGTTTATATCGCATATATTTTGTTATTGTTTTTTAATTAAAGATTAAAAGAAGTTTTTCTAAAAAATTGAAAAGTATAAGGATTCTTTTGAAATTTTTAAAAATTAAAGAGTTTTTTTTAAAATTTAAATTATAGCAAAATGTGACCATGATTCAATTTTTTCTTTCTAATATATGGCTTGTTTCACCACTTGAAGCACTCCTAAGTAATCTTAAAACCCTTTTTATTTCATTCAATGTTAAATTCTAATGAGAACAAGTCTGAAATCTGTAATCTAAACTTGAATATATTTCTTTTCTTTTAACATTAATTAATAATTAATGTCATTTTATAATATACTTAGACTTTGAGGTAGCTGTTAAAAGGCCTAACTCACCCCTAAAAGTTAACTTGAAATAGGAGGTTTGCATACTATTATAAATGGCTGAATGCACCCACATTTGTCCGATGTGAGATTCTTGACACACTCTCCTCAGCCTAAATTAGGGTTAGATATCTGTTGGACATATTGAGCAAAAGGACAGAACCGGGCACACCCCAAATTATCGAGACAAACGAGCTCTGATACTATGTTGAAAGGCCTAACTCACTCCCAAAAGTTAGCTTGAGATAGGAGATTTACACACTATTATAAATGGTTGAATGCATTCATACTTGTCCGATATAAGATTCTTAACATTAGCTTAAATAACTCACTCGATTGAAATTTTTTTTTTTAAAAAAGAGTTTGAATCTAACCAAATTTGAATGAACTCAAATCAAATAGATTAACTTCGAGTCACTTCGGATAGAATTAGAATTGAGTACATGTATCATCCCTAAAATTTATTACTTCTGACTCAGGCAAACCATATTAGCCAGCCTGGCTTGGACCCTCTTGATAGAAATGGTTTGTCTTCCTACATAAATTATAACACGCTAATTCGTTGCAGACCAAATGAACTTCGACATTAATTCATCTCCTGTCCTCGCCTCAACGTCCAACAGTACATGTGCAGCAGTCTCTCTCTCTCTCTACGGTTCCGTAAAAGTTCCTGACTCTGCTTCTGTTCTCATTCCTGAGCTGTCTCTTGGGTCCATTTAGTTTCCTATTCTTTCACATTCTATGCTTGAGGAAGGTTCTTTCATTGGCGACTCAATTTTGTGGTTCCCGAATTGTTAAACTTGGACTTTGTGCAATAGGTTATCAAATGGCTAGTCTGTTTCTGCATAGTTTCAGGATTCCTCTACTATTCAATGTTTCCATACCCCGCAATTTATGGTTTTTGAGTTGTGTAGTCTTTTGTCAAGCTTTTGTCAGCCTGTATGTTTAGTTTCTTTATGTTTGGATGAACTTTTGGGAAGTTAATAATCACTTTTTTTTAATAAAAAAGTATTTTTAAAGAAAAATGGATGTTTCGTTGTAAAATAAAAAAGCACTTCTTTAATAGTTATGACTTCTTTTCAGTCAAAATACAGCTTTTTAAGAAGGTCATATTTAGAACTAAAAAAAACACCTTTTCAGGTAGATTTTTTAGATCAATTAATGAGCCTATTTTTTTAGTTCATTTTGCTCTTATGTTTTACACAGGATTCCTACAATATCCACAAACTTATCTTTACGTTTATTATGTATTTAACTATTTATTGAACTTGGATATTTATTTTGAAATTTATATAATATTATTTGACTTTTTTTTATATATTTTAATATTTATTTTCGATATTAGTTTACTTATATTATAATATATATAACAGATTTGGTTAGATATATTTTCATTTACGTTTTATATAGTTTAAAATTATATAATAATTAATATATTATGCTTTGCATATTGTTTAATATACTTTAAATAATATTTATATACATAAATAATGTTTATTACAAAATAAAATATAGTTAAAATTAAAAGTATTTTTTATTTTTATATTGCCAAACAATCTACTGTATGAAACTCTTTCAAAAAAACTCTTTTTAAAATGACAGTCAAACAGTCAACTGATTTCTTAGAAAAATTCTTCTAAAAAAAATATACAGAAAGAAACTCTACTGGTATAAACTCAATCAAACAGAGGCTTAGTTTCTCTCTGTTTAGGGTCACTAATCGATCCTTTTCCATGTAACTTGACATCTCTTATATATATATATATCCAAATTTGGAATTAGATTATCCACAAGTGAATGATTCAAAGTCAAATAACAAACTCAACACAAACGATTATTATTGTCTTTAAACAATTAAGAATACTTAATCCTCAATTTGCAAAACCTAACACTTAATAGGTAATGTTAGCAAATTAGGTTGACTTTGAGCGAACTTAAGTTTGGGTTCGAGTCAAACTTTAAGACTTGATGTACTTCACATTAAACCCGACACATCATTGAGTCGACTTTACTTAAAATCAATGCATCAAGCTAAGTTTAATCAAGATCAAACTTGAAATTAGGGTTTAATTAACAAGCTTAAACTCGACCCGAATCATTTCCTACACTGCTTAAACCCACTCGAAAGTCCCCACAAACTATCCAAAAGGTTGCCACTATCTTTTATCTCTATATTTCATCTGGGAATGAGAAAGTTCACCAGACTCTATTCTAAATTAGGGTTCTATTACTATTATTACTACCTTATTAGCCTTGTCACTGAAGGTACAGAGAAAGCTGGGAGAAGGAATGCTAAAGTGGATAGCTATTATGCACGAAGGCATGCGTGGGTTGAGATCGTTTGTTAGTGGTTTAATGCATTTCGGCAATAAGGCTGACGTCATACAAGACTTAAAAACTGTATTGTACTGTTTGTCTGAACGATAATTGTATTGGATCGAATCTAAGTTACTATGACCTTTATTGGATCGAATCAAAGTTACTAGCTATGTCCTGCTGTAATGTTTTGGAAATATCATAAATTGAATTATTTTATATTAAAAATTCAAAAACCCTTCAAGTAGGTTGATTGATCGAGAGGAGTGTGTTTGATTTCTACCTTGTATATTGCGTTGGTTTGATCATAAGCTTCTTCACCGACTATCTATCGGTAATCGTGGACCCATGTAATGTTATTTCTCTGTTCTTAAAACGTCCATTTCACCGGTCAATATTTATTCAGTGGCGAACATGGGGTTGCTTCCTTTAGAGGATCGTGAGTGACCCCATGGTTAGTCACCTTCAAGTTCTTCGTTGAACATGTGTGTGATTCACACACAATTCACTATAAAGGTCGGGATGAATATGGAGCTTTAGGTCAAATTTATGGGGTTAGATAGATTCCATCCTCATGAAAGTGAAGTAAAGTAGAGATCGGAAGAGGAACTTTATCCGAACAGAGGGAACAGAGGGAGTGTATGTGTGTAGTGCGTTGTGAATTCATGAAAAAGTATCGCAATCGTTACTATAATTTGTTATAATTATATTCGTAATTATCGAAATAACTCGTAATTTTAATATAATTCACAATAAATAGTTAATTAAGAGTTTATTAGTATTTTTTCATAAATTTGTTACAAATTTTATCTCTTCTTATATGATTTTTTTTTAATACAATGGAAAATAAATAGAAAATCAATCGCTAAACTAGCGCATCTCCCGCTTATACACAGCTCCGTGCTTGTCCCGGTGCATCAGATGGAGGATTGGTAGAGGAGGTTCTTGCAGAACATGGATGCCTGGACTAGCCAGTCTTGTGAGAGTAGCCACAGTATCAGCACACTGGTTCTCTTCCTTATGTATATACTGAATTTACACCTTCCAGTCACGTCGAAGAAGATTGTGGGTATCTGTCAGCAAAAAGTTA
>JAOQMQ010000006.1:1273230-1286959 GCA_027563845.1 Erythroxylum subrotundum
AGCTTATGGAATAATTTGGATTATCCTGAGCAGAAGTCATGTGATAATATCAAATCAGTCGCTGAAATGTCATTGTTGCATTATCTAACTACTGTTTGCGTGTAATTGATAAAGCAAAGTCACCTTTACATGATCAAAATTGATGTCAATCAACATGTCGGCTTAAGACTAAACTCCAGACCAAATGATCAAAACTACGTCATTTCAAACTTTCTGGACCTATTTTTACGTAAATTAAAATATAAAAAAAAGGTCATAGCAGCCCATCGTTGGAATCGACCTTCTTAACAAAACTAAACATTTGTCTTTCAATTGTGTCTGCTGAGAAAAGTCATTAAAGAATCAGTCTAATCAGCTATTAGAGATCATCTCAATATATAAATTTAATTATTGGTCTAGAATGAACCTTTGTAAAGGGGTTTTAAATTACGGGATCAATTCACTTATTTCTGTTTTCGTGTGTTACTCTGTGCTTCTCTTTATTCATTTATCGTGCCCTTAAATTACATGTTTAGTAATTAGTATAAATTATAATAGTTATATTTGTATTGTTTATAATTATAATTGTATTGTTTAAAATTGTATTTACTTTAATGAAAATGATAGCAATAATTTTTTTGTATTGAATAGATTTTGTAATGCAATACATAAAAAAATCGACAATTTTTATAGAGAAAGGATCGAGTATAACGCTGTTAGGCTGAGCTCTAGTTCAAAAATTATTTTTAAGATCGAACCTCAATTAGGTTTGAATATTAGAATATAAATTTAGTCTTAAATTTGTTAATTTTAAACTCGAACTAATTTAATTTACCATAATTAGTAGACTCGAAATTTTTTTTATCAAACTTAAACTTGAACCTAAGATCAATTTCAATTTTAATTCAGCACAAATAATTGAATTCAAATTCAATTGAATACGTTAAATTTGAAAGATATAACTAAATCTAAAGAAATTTATTGTCAATAGTTGAGTATGACACGAGAAATTACCAATGTTTTAGAAACTAAATTGGTTTGATCGATTTAACGGTGAAAATTTTGAACTAATTAATTTTTGGTTTGTTTTCAATCTGATCATCAGATTGACAAGCAGAGCCTTGCATGTTGGGAGGTGAGTTGGATTGTAGGGTACAATGTTGGGGTTCAAACTTAATAATATCACGAGGAAAAACATAATATATATATATATATATTGATTCGTGTGAAGTGACCAATTGAATTTCTTGTTTCCACGTTTTCATGTGCAGCTTTTGAACGTTGATTGTTCAACCACACAACATAAAGCATAAAGAAACACAAAATCTTCAATGTCTGCTAATTTAGGCAAGGACAAGGCCAAATTCAATATTACGGATACACTTATGACGTCAAATATTACTTTTTATATGTTTTTCTAGTCCTTCTAGGGGAGACTTAAGGACAGGAATTGAGGCATTGGACCGGGTTTGGGCCTAAGAGCCCGCCCGAGATCCAACCCAATAATCTGAACAACCTTTCTCTTTCACCACAAAACGACGTTATTTTGGAGAAATTTTAAAAAATTATTGTTTTGGTCATAAATTTTAACAAACAGATTGTCAAAGACGACTTTTTCAATTTTAGGCTATTCGAGCGGACTCTAATTGCATCTTTGGGAAGTTTAGAGCAGCCCGAACAGGCTCGGGCGTCAGGCCAGGCGACAGACCCGGCCCGACCTGGGTCGGCAACGTCCCTATTGCCAACTTCCAACTGACTACGAAAATTGATTCCCAAAACCCAACAGCATAGGAAAGCTGGACACTAACTACTCAACGGGCCTACAAAACTATGAAGAGCTTCTCATACTTCGCACTGGCGTCAATTTAATGCAAAGTGAAGTCCCAGAAACCTGTGACGGACATATTTATATTGAATAAAAGTCGGAGGAGCAGGGAAACTATGTTCGTTCCTGTTCGATTTAGGAAATTACAGAAACCCAAGAAAACTAACAGATGCAAGGTACCGTTTAGAAATTTACAGTCGTTAGTTACAAAACTTACAGGCAATGCGAACTCATCATTTCATAGGAATGAAACATAAGCAAGCGAAGTCGATAAACAGTTTCGTGAACGTACAGCCTTGGTAAGCAGCTTCTGGTAATGGCATCTTGTTCAACCAAAATACTAATTACGCCCACAAATTGCATGACTAATAAGAATTCTTGACACCCTTTGCGGAAAAGAACCTGCTGAACCCTCTTGAATGCTTTTCCGGTGTTAGGGTCGAAGAGGTTGAAGATGAAATGGACTTGGTAGACCTGTGTTTCGGATGCTTTGAACTGATAGGTGATCTCAAGAGGTTAGTTTCTGCATCAGATAAACTACATTGGTGATTGTATAAATCCACCGGAGACTCTGCACCTGTTCGGTGCAGGTTGACAGAAGCAACAATATCTATCTCAGTCTGATCAAAGCCCGTAGTCGTAGGTTCATCTTCACCCATTTGACTCCTATCTCTCTGTGGAGATTCTGTCGAGTCTGTTTGAGGGCGCAATGCCTTCAACTGCCTTCCAAGAAGAAATATGGTCTGTTGGCACTCAGCCAACTTTTCTGCTGCAGCTGTTAAGTCTCTCCCCTGTAATCACAAAATTCCTACATTAGTTTTTATGTCATTAAGTGTTTCAGAAAAACAATATTGGTACGAAACTGTGAAGGATTACGTCAGGATATAGACGCAAGTACAAGAGACGAAACTTCTAAGGATCATTTAAATGCATTCTACATGCAATATTCACTATTAAATACAATAATCTACTCTTAGTATGACAAACATAGCACTGCAAACAGATATATTGGAGCGGTAGAATGCTCTTTTAGGAGATAACTCCTCTCTATATCAAAAACATCAACATATGATAGTTTATGATGCAAAACGACGTATATCCAGTTTTTTAATTTCTACACTAAGTACGCCTTTCGACAGCAATCTTAACATCAGATATATAGAAAGGAAAGATTGGTCTCACTTGTTTGGCCTTGAGGTCATCATCAGTAGCTGAAGAGCAAACTGAACAACCTTCATTCCTGGCAACAATAATACATTCACGTGTTAGAAATAAGATTGGATAAAGACATAAAGTTCCAAAACATAAAAATATCTTCCATAGCAAGTCGATATAATGAGAAGCTGAAGTTTAGCACTTAAACAATTTCGACATACTATTGTCACACAATCACCATGGATATGCTCAATGATGTATTGACCCAGTTTGGAATAAATCAAACGGGGTCTAAATGGCTAAGTATCATAACTTCCTAAGATTAAATTGAAACCAGATTGGTTAATTTGAACGGACCAATATCCTTCCTATGATTTGAAGAGAAAGATCTGTTCGGAATGCAGATTAATAATCAGAGAACCTTTACATATCCATAAAGTTTGCACAAATTATTCATCAGAATTCTGTGCAATCACCTTCCATGAGAGAACCACAATTGTTACAGGGAGGCCAAAAATTTTTAGGTTTTTTTAAGCTTGGAAAACTACAAATTTAATGTTGAACCAAAAAGATCACTAGACCTCAAAAGTGAAAACAAGGCATTTCGAGAAAATGAAAATAGTATCAGTTTGGACACGAACTAATGTTAGTGCAGTTAAAGAGTAAACAAGAAGCTTACTTTCGTAGCTGATCCTGTAATTCATTGCATCTAGTCAAGGCATCTTGATGGCTCATCTTCTCCTCTTGAAGTTCACTTTCCAAACTTTCTACCTTAGATCGTAGAAGGTTCACCTCAACTTCAAGCTCACTTGCACGTGTTTCAAGTGCCCTGTACGACTCTGCCATACATTTCAGTTGAGTCTCAGCCAAGCTGTTTGAATTTTGGGAAGATGTTAGCTGTGACTTAATTTCAGCCAGAAGCTGCTCAGTTTCACATAATTGAGACTTGGTCTTTTCTAGATTTTCAGTACATCTGGATAAATCTACAGCCATGTTCTCCTTTTCCATCTTCAATTTTTCATACTCCTCCAAAGAAATCTTGCATAAAGATCCATTTGGAAGATAGCCTGATATTAAATTCCCATCATCAGGCACCTCAGGATTAGAGGTAGGACTGGAAATGTGATCACAATGATTCTGATATCCTTCTGATGAATCCTTGTCAGCAACCTTATTTTCTGGTAATGCAACCTTGTCTATGCAATCAGCAGCATTGATCTCTGTTTCACAGCCTTTAAAACCAAGGACATTGAATCTAAGCTCACCAGCTTTGACCAATACATATGAGAGGTCTAAAACAAAATCAGTCAAACTTGAGTCACTTGATAAAACTTTGTTAAAGGTGACTGAAAACTCCTCAATCTTTCTGCTCAAAGCATTTCCATCAGATATATGATGAACTGCCATCACTTCTTTGCTGAGGAAAAGTACGAAATCATGAATTTGAGAAATGGCAGTTATCAACTCCTGTCTCAAATTTTGCACAAATTCTATCTTGTTATCTTTGGACAAAGTCATCTCTTTCTCTCCTGTTATTCTGGCATCTTCAGGGCAAGTCTTCGCGTTGCATGTTGCATCAGAATTCAATTCATCAGAAACACAACCACCCGAGTTCTGTTGAAGGGAATTGCATGCATCTTGCACAATATGCTTAACATAACCCAAGATTTTCCCCAAATCCTCATCCTTTGACACGGTCTCGAGTAATGTAGAGATTCTTGATTTGAGTTTATTTAGTGGTTGCTTCTCTGCGTCAGATCTATAATTCGCAGGAGACAAATCAGTTTTATAAACCTGCACATCCAAATCCTGATGCCCTTCAGACTCTGTATCTTTACCATATGAGACCTCTCGTGAAAGATCATCATTAACAATTTCAGATCTCTTACCATCTGCGGCACTTGTATTCAAACAAGCTAACTTCTCCATCTCCAAGAAGTCATCCATAAGCTCCAAATGCTTTTTGTTTTCAACCTTCCTTGCCCTCTCACCATTTGTTTCCTTTTTGAATTGAGAGAGCTCAGAGATTAATGATGTTCCACAAGAATCTGCACAACTTCGGTCATCATCATTTCCATCCTCCGACAAAGAGGTCAAGCTAGGTGGATTGCTAGCATTTTGGCTAGAACCTTCAACAGCTTGGACAATAGATTTTGGGGAACTTTTCTGATGATTGCTAAAAACTTGTGCTTCTAAACTATGAAGCCTGCTTGTTGTCTTGGCACATAGATTCCTAGAAGCCTGCAGTTCGCTGTTACGCTTTGCCAGAGCTTCTTTCAGCATTTTTGTCTCTTCCTCCATCGCCAGCAACCTTTCTGTAAGAAACTCATTCTCTTTCTGGAATTTCTGTGAACTGTCAAGCGAAAATTCAGTTACTGGGGAAAGATGTGGACTAGCAGGCTTAACAGGAGACCTCCTTAGCCGAGAATCTCCATAATCTCGTCCTAAACTCTCAACTTCTAGTTTCATTTGGGCTAGTGCAGCAGGGCCAGGCAACTTTTTCCGCACAAGACCACGTAATCTTTGGCACTCTGCTTCAAGCTTAGCTATTTTTTTAACTCCGTCCATATGCTGCTTGTTAGCTGCTTCAGCAGATCTCATGCTCATATTCTTTTCTTCATTACGAATCTCCAGCTCTTTGGAAACAACATGGAGTTCATACTTAAGTGAATTTATTTCCCTTTCACAAGATTCAATATTGCTTTTCAAAAGCTCAATTTCAGCCTCGGCTTGGGATTTTTCTTCATTTACTTTTAACAGCAAGTTAGATCGGTCTTGCAGTGACCTCATAGTTGCTGCATTTTCAGCTGCAGATCTAAGGAGCTCTTGGTCCAAGTTGGTTATCTTAGCTTCAAGTTCCATCCTGATCTTGTCCAATTGTTTTGCCTTGGTCGTAAGAACTTCTTGCAACTTAAGTTCATGTTCTTCCTTCAAATTTCGTATCTGGCGCATGCACTCTTTAAGGGCACCATCCAAATGTGATGCTCTATCTTCCACAGTGAGCTTTGATAATGTGACTGACTCTAGATGGTTTTTTAATGCCAAAGCCTCTGCTTCAGCCTTTTCCCAACCTGTGAAGGAAATGATCCCATGGAATGCGTGTGAGTTATACAGTAAAGCATTGGTGTTACTATTCATGTCCAAGATGTTGAGACCATGGTTATACCTGATACAGCTTCTTCAGCAACTTTAGCATGCTGTTTAACAAGGTTGTCCTTAGTTGTCATCTCAGAATGTGCTGCAGAAAGATTTTCATTTAAATCTTTAATTTGGTCCTCCAGTTTCTGAACCTGCTCCTCATATGTCCTAACTTGATCCTCTAAGTTAGTTAGTCGAGTGTATGATTCCACAGAAATTTGAACATAATTTGCTTTCTTGTAGTTGTCCTGTAAGAATCGAAGTGAAAAAGAAAAAGATAAAAATTTAAGAAATACAACCCGAAAACAAATCAAATTCACATGAATGTATACAGGTGCATGGCAATAATGCCAGTCCCCCACCATCCATTTGAAGGCACAAGATTGGAACTTTAATAAAATAGAGACAAGAGTGGAGGTGACCAAATCTAACTATGCAAGTAGTGGTTCATGACATAATTCCAGAATGCTCCTTCTAGTATGCAAGTCCCATTACTAAGCCATCGTTGAGAAAAGATAGACATGCAAAGCAATCAACAATGGCAGATAGCCAGATACTAAAGGCATCAGAAATGCCAAAAAAGAGTAAAAAGAGTAAATAGGAAAAGGAACAAACCTTATTATCACCCTGTGAACCAGTTGAAGCCAAATTGGTATCAGCCGCAGAAGCAGCAGCTTTCTCAGACTTGTCAGATGATTTCTTTTTCCAGGGCCAACTCCGACGGTCCATCTCAGACTGCAATTTGTAATCCAAATAAGATATTTATAGACAAAATACAAGAAATATTAATGGAAGCTTGACAACAAAAAGGGTCTAAAAGATATAATCCTGAGTTATATCTCAAAACATGAACTTGAATTTATGGATGATTCTAAGGTTCAGACTGGTAGAACAACCTCAAAAATCACAAAAACCCCTTTAGTGAAGCAAACCCAGAAAAAAAAATGGAATCCAGATTCATGCACAAGGTTCAAAACAAGATCATAATGTATACTATTTATGGGAATTCTTAGTCACATCAAACATTTTCTCAAGATAATCTAAGTCGTGCATTGTCAAAGATATATGTCTCTTCATCAGACCAGGTCAGATGCTACTCAGTTAATAATTGACATAAACAAACATAACACAACCTGAAACTGACTACCCTTTGTCTCCTACTGCGCAATTATGCTAAGAAACACCACTTTATGACCAATAATTCCTTTTTTTTCCCTTAATAACAGATAAGTAAGTGAGGTTAAACACAAAGAAAAGTACTAGTTTCCGGCATTCCAAACACGAAATAAGTAGAAAAATAGTTCTTCATTAGACTTTAGTAATTTTTCACTCTTATAAGTCCAAAGTTTATACGATAGTAATATCAAGCCTAAAAACCAGGTCGGCGACGTTTTAATGGCTGCAACCAAGATGCAACAGCGGACTTTTCTACGGTCAATCAAGACTCTTAAAAAGTCTAAATTCCCATCAATTGATCAAAATAATTAAACCAAAATATTTATATCAGAAAACAAAATTATAGAACATAATCATCAGGAACTAACGATACAAGAGGTGGTAAACAATGGTTCTCAAGGTGAGATTTTGATGGAAGATGAAGAGAAGTACAAGTCCAGAACAAAGTATATCACTTTCTGCGAAGCAAGACTGAGACTTTATGATACCGAACCACACCAAACAGAGAAGGATATCGAAATCACGATATAAAAGGAAAACCCATTTTAGCAAGTAAGCGGACAATGGTCAAGCACGTACGTATGTACTTCAATTGGTGAATCAGAACACGAGAACCAAACTCTGCTTCGAACTTAAAAAAATGGAAGAAACCCAGAACGGAAACACTTAACTCCACCGACACCAACTCAAAACAGAATCTCTAAAAACACGCAACGGGTTAAAAAAGAAAACAAACTGTTGGCTCTCCAAAAAGCGGAAAGAAAAAAAGGACGACACGTCCGCTTTCTTCTTTTTCACTGATGCCCGAAAACGATTCAAGACTCGAAAGTTCAGTGAAGATAGCAAATAGCAACTAACTCACCGAGAAAAATGTGGGTCGGAATAAGTTGGGAGAAGAAGAAACTATGTGAATGGATTGATCCTCTACTCTCGATAATGGAGATCTAAATTTACGACGGTTGGCTATTGACTGTGTGTTTAAAGATTAGTATGTGATTCATGAGACAATCAAATGGGTTTGTTGAGGGTGGTAGCGACGGCGAAGGCAGCTTTCAGTGGCCGGAGAAAATGGGCCGACGGTGGTGGGTGAGAGAGAGAAGTGAAAATATTCGGTTCGAGGTGTCACTTAAAAGGCAAGACATTGAAAAGGCTCCAAATCAATGACCTTTAAAAATATATAAATAAAACAAATGCAAAGAAATAAACTTTTATATTTTAAATAAAAGATATGTAATTTAACTAATTTTTAAAAAATAATATTACATTTTACAATTTTTGTTTAATTTTTTTAATAATTTTATTAAAAAAACTTGATTGTTTATAAAAAATTTATATAAAAAAATATAATTAATTCAATTCTTAAATTTTATTTTATTTAATTAAATTAATACTTAAATTATAATTTTTAATGATATTTAAGTCCTTTCTAAACTCTTATAAAACAGGAACCTTGTCTATTATTATTGATATTGGGAGCAGATCTGTTGTTCCTAAATTACTGTGTCTATTGTGCCTGAATAAATCCTAACTATCTATTACAATAAATTGGATGGCTAAGGTCTTAAAAGCACAGCAGAGCACAGCAATTCGGAACAGTAAATCTGTTCACATTTATATTATACCTGTTTTGCAGTTATTTTTAATAAATATTTTTTTAAAATAGTTAAAAGTTAAGAGTTTTTTACTTTTAATTTTAAAAAGCTGTTTATTAGAAGTGAAGGCGATGGGGTGGTGGACGAATTTGCCCTCGGAGAAAGTGAAATTTCACGTTGGAGTCCCTAACGCTTGTGGTATAAGCAAGAGCTGAGCTGGATGCGATACTTGGAAAAGTCTGCGATATGCGATAATTTGGACCACCGTCACAGCTCAGACTAACGTTAATCGCATGTGATGCTATTTCGTGTAGCTTTCGTGTATCCGAAGATCTAAGCCACTCATCAAACCATCTATGCCATTAATTATGGGGATTTTAGGGTGATTTCTTTTTCTAAAGGTAATAATAACATCTAGAGCCAACTAATCAATAGACCCAATAATAAATTGACCTAATCTGTTGACTTATTAAAAATAATCATGATCTGTGCCCATAATTTGTATTTTAGCCATTTGGAGATCACTATACAAATGGTCTAATAGGCTAATTTTGCCTATATCCCAATTGCATCATATTTTAATGTTACTAGACAAGCTAAATCTAGGGGTTCTAAAAATGTGAATTGGATACATTTTTTAGATGTAAATAATGTGATTTAAATAACTTATTTAATAAGTCAATGGTAATTTAATTAATGATTACACTTTTTAAATTCATTTTATTTAAATTATTAAATAACCACATTACACTAGGCGTGATAGTAGATTGAGTCGAGTCAAATTGGACTGACCCCTGGCTGGATTCTTCTAAGAGACCACTCGAATTTAGTATAAATCTCAGTTCAATTAGCCTAAGGTTGTTTAGTTTTAGTCTCATTTTTTAAAATGACATTATTTTAGTCTTAAGTTTCTTAAAGATTAAAATATGTGGGTTTAGAAATTTTAATCGAAACAATATTATTTTGAAGAGAAAATTCAATCCAAGCTTTGAATCAAAAGGATCGAACTCAATCTAAAGTCCAATCAAGTCAAACTCTAATATAACTTATTTCTTATATTTCTATCAATTTAAGGATCTCAAGTTTAGATCCTAAGAAAATGATTCTTATTTTTATATTAGAGTAGGATGGACCATAAATAAAGACACATTAACTAGGTTATTTAATCATAAATTTTTAATTAGTCAAGTAACTTATTTATAACACATAATTTACCAATTTATTTTATATATTTAATAATCTATTAAATACATGTTTTGAAAAATAATATTATACAAAGAAATTGTAGTTTGTTATGTAATTGAAGCACAACTTTTTTTTGGTTTGGGAAATTGAGGAACCCGCAGCCGCTATCTTTTGGATGAGCACTAGGTAAATCTCCGGATTGACGCAATAGCTTGCAAATCACGCCAATCAGGTATTCCGTAATAAACAAACTCTGTACAACATGTTCGATCAAGAGAATGTAAATAAGGAGATTCGAACATAGAACCTTTTGGCCCTATACTCCCTACTTTACCCTGTCGACCACCTCTTAGGAGGCTGAAGAAATAAAAAAGAAGAAAAAAAAGTGGCATGTATCAATAATTAAAAAACTTAATCGATTTAACTAATTCAATTGCGAAAATCTAAGATCATTTGACTTTTCTATTTGATTTATTATAATAATTTTAATTATTAGAAATATTAATTTATTAATTAATCTTTTCGTTTCGTAAATTAATCCATTAATTTTTATTTAACAAATTTATTTTTTAATTAAACTTTATATTTTTTAATAGCCAAAGAGAGTCTCTCGTAATCATATTTTAAAATTTTTAATCTTTAACTAATTTTATAATAGTCTAAAACAAATTGAATCTTTTAAATTTTAAAAATTTTTTATTACCCGTTTAACTTTTGGTCTAAGAAAGCGTGTGTTATCTAATTGTATTGAAAACTTTGTAGAAATTAGCCGTGTATTTATAGAAAATTATGATTGTGAGTCTTGTTTACTTTTGTTAAGTCCGTACAGTATATATTCTCGTAGCTATTCTTAGATGTGAAGTATTCGTATTATTTTGTCTACTTCTAAACCTAAAGTTCGAGAAATCATCTTCATATCATATGCATGTACATGGCATATGATATGAAGTTAGCAAAATGACCACAAACTTCAACGACCACTTACAAAAGAAAATGCGGTGATTTGGGTACCCGCAAATAGTGCGTATAAAGTATGGAGACACTGGCTCCTCATCTAAGGCTTTTTGTTTCTTCTTGTCTCATCTCATAATAATATAAGCCTTTTCTTTTACTGAACAAGTTTTTGGAGTTTTATTCATTTGTTGTTGCTTTGGACTGTAGGTATTGGGCAGCACATTAAATTCTTTGTTTCAGTTACTTTGTTTCAATTTTGTTTTATTAAATCTCGTCTATATATTTATGCGATATTTATATAAATATGTGGCTAAGATTTAATAAAATATGATACGAACATCATAATCGGAACAGAAAATCTGATCTCATTGAACCAATCACTTTCTACCATTGAACCAATCACTTTCTACTATATGATGAGTCTTTTTCTATAATTTTAAAATGTTTAAAAAGCTTGTATCTTTATCTATTAAGACAAGATAATCTTATTTGAATAGTTATTAATTTAAAATTTGATATTTAACCTATTTTAAAGGCTTAAAAATAATTCATTTAGAAGTGAAATCACACTAAAATTTATAAATATAATATAAATTAGTCTATATTTTAATTTAAATTTGGTAATTTACTAAAATATTTATTTAAATACATACTTGAAAGATAATATATATATATATATATATATTACTTTTTCTGTGTGAATTTGTGTGATTTTATTCATAATAATAATATTACCTACATTATTATTATTTTGATTAGGAGAAATTTATCAAGATCAGACAGAAAATAAAGCTGGTAAGACAAGATATTTGAAGATTAAAAGGTTCAATAAGTATTAAATGTTCATAAAATTTATAAAATTAAAGAATTTAAAACATGATTGAAAAATTATCCTTATTTATTGAAGAATTTAAAATTAAATTAAAAAAAATTTGTTAAATAAAAATTTAATTATTTTATTTTAATTTATGAGAATTTATTAATTACTAAAAATTAATTGATTAATTAATATATTTATTGTTTGAACAATAATAAATATTAAAGTAAATTAAACGAAATTGTTTACTTTAAATGAAGACTGTCAAAGCAACAGTTCCATACGTCTGAGGATCCAACAAGAAATGAAGACTGTCAAAGCAACAGTTCAGATCTTTTTTCCTTTCCTTGTACTCATGAAGTCAAAATCTAGAGCTGTTCATCTGAAAACTACCAGATGCCACCTTGTTTCTGCCAATCTGTTGAAAATAAATAATAATAATAATAATAATAATAATAAAGTAAATACAAAACTTTTTGTTTCAATTTTATAAAATAATAAAATGCAAAATATCACATTTAATTAAAAACAAACAGTCAATTTTAAAACATATTAGTGTCTAAATTTATAGTTTAATTACTAAAATTGACATAAATATAATTTTATTAAAATTTAGAATAATATCAATTTTTAAAATGTATTATTATTAAAAATTTTATTAATAAAAATCAAAATAAATATAATTTTTTAAAACTTAAGTTGACATTAATATTATTATTTTTAGTTCAGAATTTAACCTTCTCTACTTTCTTCTTGTCTAGCTTGGACGGCATTATTCTCTTTAGTTTTGTATTCTTCTTTTAACTTAGACGGGTGGGATTCCCTCTAAATGCTTGATTGATTCTTGCCTTGAATCATGGGCAATCAGTGACTTGGCCGGCTGAACCATCAATACACAATGAGCTGGATAATAAAAAGACAAAAAAAAATATTTAACCAAAACTATAATTAAATAGAAAATTAGATAATATCTGTCTGTAATATATATATATATATATAATTTTTTACTAATTTCATTACATATTTAAATAACTAAATTCATTCACATTTACTTAATTAAATTATATTATCAAACATACATATTAACGTGATATTAGCCCTTAGGGGATGATTGAGTGGTGGAGGAGGAACATGGAGTCAAAAGGTCACGTGTTCGAATCTTCTTACTTACGCTCTCTTGATTGAGTCTATCATATAGGGCTTATTTAGTGCGAAGTATCCGATTAGCGTGATTTACAGACTATTATGTTAATCCAAAGGTTTACCTAATACATATATAAATGATAGAGACTACGAATTTCTCCGTTTATTAAAAAAAAGTAACATATGAAAGTTATTTGTAATAAAATAACTTGTTTAAAATATTTTCTTGAGTTATACTAACAACAAATTTTGAATGTGCGTTTATAGTTAGGGTTAAAAAAAAAAAGACCCAACTTAATTTAAATTTAACAGTTAATTGAGTTTTATATCGAATTAAAAATTTAACAGAGTCAACATTCAAATTGATATGAGGTAGTTAATAAAACGATTCTGTTTTAAATTTAATTTAGGTCCAACTAAATTCTAAATTAAGAAAACAAAGATATGATTTAAACTTAACTAAATGCATTGTTATTCATATTTATAATTTAGTATTTTTAAAAAGTGGTGTATTATAAAAAAAAATAACAAATTAAACTGTACATAATTTTTATATATTTTTAAATTTAGTTTTAAATTTTTAAAAAATTTAAGTCTAGAAAGTAACAAATCAGGTTAAAATATTATTTTTATCAATATTACATATCTATTAAATGTCATGAGTATGTTAATTTATTAGTTACATCAGTAAAAATAATATTTTAATTTAAATTATATGCCTTTTAAAAAGATTAATTATTAAATTAAAAAATTTGATATTAAATA
>JAOQMQ010000006.1:1312769-1328549 GCA_027563845.1 Erythroxylum subrotundum
AGACTGAGAGCTTAAGGTGTTCGTGCGGGGGTTGGCACGAGCTAGTACTACGAACAACAGAGGAAGAAGAAGGTTCTTCTCTCGACAGAGGTGGTTGAGCTAAAGTTAGTTCGTTGAAAGATTCTTTTTATTTCCCTTAAAAAAGGAAAACATAAACAAAGCCTCTTTGTAATAAGCCGAAACATAAGTACTTAACCCATGTGCATAAACATAAAGTACTCTAGCAAGGGCATTCGGATTTGGGAAGTTCATAAAACAATGCATGTCTTTGATTGGACGAAATGGGAAAATCCAAAAATTCATGGGTCTACGTGGCATGTTATTATTGGAGGTTAGGTGCACCCCCAAGTTTATATTGATAATAATTATTTAAAAATTAAAACAATTACCCAATTAAATTTTTTTCCGTGTCTTGTCTTTTTCTTCTACAGAAATAATTTTGTCCATGTCTCCTGTTAAGACAAAAACTGTGGGCAGATTTGGTGAATATTCTGTAAGTTTTTTAAGATTTATTTTTCTCTTTCTTTTTAGCTGTAACCAAATTATAGACTTATTTTCACGGATCAATTCATCTGTTTCTATTTTGGTGTGTCACCTTGTGTCCATCTCCATCCATCTATTCATTAAATATATACTCAATTTGACGAGATCAATTCACTTGTTTTTGTTTCGGTGTGCTATTTTGTGTCCCTTTCTATCTATCCATCTATTAAATGTTAATGGATGGATTGATGGTAGAGCCCCCTTTTGGAATCCAGGAGCTCCTCTACCGAGATGTGCAAGGCGCAGTATACCCCAGAGTGTTAATTTAGTATTATAGTTTCCTTTTATAAACAAAAAAATGGATTGATTGATGAAGAGGAGCATAGAGTGGCACACCGAAACAGGAACAACCATCTTGCGCCTCATTTTAATATTTAAAATTAAATCGATAAAATAAAAGACTTAATATTTAAAGGTTCAAATAATATTAGACTGTATAAAATCGATTAAAGAATAAATAAAATTAAATAATTTAGTTAAAAATTGAATAAAATTTAAGAATTAAAATATAATTAAAAGTTACTGTTTTAAAATTAAAATTTTATTAAGTAGATATGTTAAATAAAAATTAGTTTATATATTTTAATTTATAAAAATTAATAAACAAATAAATTAATTAAAAATTCACTTTATTATATTTTAGGTCCCACAACCTGTTAACATGTCACCAATCAAAATTTTAATGACTGCACAGTGCTCGAGGAAGCATACCGTATTTGTAAGAGTTATTTTTTTTGTCTTTTTTTAATTATATTAAGTATCTTAGTTTAGTCGACTAATCTTAAGCTCCTAAAATCTCACCCCAAGAGTTTTAGATGAGGTAAATCTGAAATTTTAAGATCCCTTAGGTTCTTACGTTGTCTGTATATTTCTGGTACAAGGAGTTGTTACATATTTGATTAGTTAACTGCTGATTAATTACTGATCCTGTTTAAGAGCTATCACTTAAGCAACTCTCACACTATCACTTAAGCAAGGAGTTTATACTATTTAGGCCATTTCTCTGTTGTATCTATAAGAGCTAATTCTATTACCACATTTTGAGTACACTCTATATATATATAAGATTTTAATAGAATAAGGGAATAACTGATTCATGGAAATAAAAGATCGGTCCTTCAAAGAAGTCATTTCTGTCTGTGGAATGACGTGGCTGTCCCTTCCATGGGTCCCACTAAGTAAAATAATTCCAAATGAACCCCACACATTAGGCCTAGATATTCCAAGGACAGAGTCAGGGCTGTCTCGGTTCGTAGCCGCTTAGTTGTACTTGTACCGGACTGTGTCACGGGTTCTCACGGACCCACGACATGTCGTCTCCTTCTAGATATAAAGTGAAAGGTAAAACTTTTATATCTGTATAGTGTTCCATGTTCGCACCGGAGTTTCAGTGCGTTGATCCATTAATCAACTGCCACGTGTCCAGATTGCTAAAAGAATCACATGATCAATATATGATGGGAGTGACTTTTCCGATTAAAAAATTGGGAGAATATATTACAAAGTTTCAAATTTTTGTTTAGTATATAATTTTAAGAAATTGAATAATTCAAAATTTTAAATTTTAAATTTTAATATTTTATTAATAAAATTAATATAAAATATAAAAATTGATATTTGAAGAGATAATATATTTGTATATAATGTTTTTAGTATTAGTAAGTGCTAATCTCTCTATTAATTAAGAATAAAGTTACGTAATTTCGACTCTCTTAAAAGAGATTTCGACTCGTTGTTAATGATAATGATAATTTTTAGTATTAACAAGTAATCAGAGTTGCTTAATTTTTATGATTAATAATTTTAATATATTGCAGTAACAAAAATAATTATTTGATTTTAGTTTTTATTTTTTAAATTTAAACACTTAGTGAGAATGTTATCATTATCCCATAAAAGTTCTAATTAAAAACAGTCCAAAAAAAAAACCAAAAGGATAACATTTATATATATATAAGAATCCACTTGTTGATTGAACAGTTGTCACTAGGAATCGGGTACAATGAACGTGCATACGTAAAATCAGAGCCGCACGTTGTTTTTTCAACGGTTTGAATGGTTGACATCATCATCATCTCCAATGCGGCTTTGGAAGCACCTGATAACAAGAAAAGGACAATGGGTGCGAGTGCTATTTTGATCACTGTACGTGGAAGGTGAAACAGGACGTGTGTTTGGCATAGTTTAGTTATGACAGAACCTTTGTTGGTAGTTTTGTACGAACGTGTTAGCTTAAGTTGTTTTTTTATTAGAATATCTTCTTAAGTCTTTTGATTTCTTCCATGCTCTAACCACTAATCGGCTTGCCTTTTTACTATTTTAAGCTTTGAATTCGGACCAACCATTGTGTTTGTAATAGTTGATTAATATCATGTACCAAATAACGTACTTACGAGTTCAAAGTTAAATGACATACTAACGTAATTACTAACGGAAAGGTAAAGGAGCCCACAATTATTTAAAGATTTTATATATTTTTAATTTATTAAATAATAAATTCATACATAGTCAAAAATATAATATATAGAAGTCACGTAAAAAACTATAAAGTAAACGCACGCAAGAGACTAGGTGAATTATGTGTAAAAAAAAATTACAAGGTACTTCCTAATTGATAATATCCTGCTAAGCAAAATAAGTCTATAGATAGAAGCGTCCTATCAACTTTCGAAAGGATCTTGTAAACGTTGAAAACGAAAGGATCCTGTTAATTTTTTAAAAACTAAAGGAGTTTGTCAATCTAAAGGAGTCTGCTGGCGCTAAAAAAGAAAGGAGTTTGTTAATTGATAGGAGCCTATTAACGCTCAAAACGAAAAGAAACTCTTGCGATATAAAAATATGAGTCTATTGTAAAACCGAATGAGCCTCTTGAAAACACAAACTTATAATGCGAGAATTTAAAAGTTAGGAAGAGAAAAAGAATAACACAGTCGATTTATACTGATTCGACAAATAACAAAATCTACGTCTAGTTTCCAAGTATTCAATTTGAGTATTTCACTATAAGAATCCAAGTATTAAATTTGACTAGTCTCTTTAAGCTCACAAGTACATATTTTTTAAAATTCTTCGACCTTCTACACTCAAAGTGCTTAACAAGCTTCTATAAGCTCTAAAAAATAAATATAAGATAAGCTCAATGTAAGCTCTCAGTAAAAAATAATCTCTCTCTCAATATATTGTTTTCACTTTTTAAGGCATAAGAAGTTTGATATAACTTTTAAAAATATTGATGTTGCTTAAATATTATATTTTGAAATCTTTGTGTGCTTCGTAAATGCAGTGACTCTTCTCTAAGTAGACACTTTCTTCAACTAGTTGTTGTTTCATTTTTATTATGAGCTGACTTTGTATTTAACGAATTTTCGATATCATCTCTGATGAAATCTTTGATATTCAAATGTTAAGAAAAAAAGTTTTGTCAAAACTTTCGGAACTAATTATTCGAATTAGTAAGATCCTTCCGGATGTCATGGAACAATTTCTAATTAGGTAAGTTCATAAAGAAAGTTTTTGCAAGAAAGGAAGCAATTATTTTATGATTTTATTTCCTTTTAAGAATTGTATCGTTACTTATATAAGAAAATAAATCTCACTTGAATTTTAAAATATTATAAAGTTATCATCAAAATCGTTAAACATAAACTTTGAAATAACAAAAAATAATAATCAGACATAGTTTGTCACATTAACAACATTAACAGAAAATTCAACATTGGATTATTTTTGTAGAAGAATGAAAGTTGAAGAATTTTAGAATCTTTTTTTTAAGTTCGAGTTAATATTGCAAAATTGAGTAAATATTGAGATTTTTATTACCTTTTTATGTTTATTTTATTTATATATGTATTTTTTTAGTATATATATGCACATCTATTTATAATTTTGTGGTATTAGCGTGATATATTGTATATTGGTCTATTGGAAACAACCTTTTTATTAGGTAAGAAAAAGATTGCATACTATCGGACTTCTTTAGATCTCGACCCTCAGCGAGACTTCAACTGAATATTAACGATGACGATAATTGAGGGTTTTTTTGTAATTAAGCCTAGGTAAAATGAAATCACTCATTTAATAAGAAATGTTTAAGAAATTTAGGAGAATGAAAGCCAATAACTTAAAGTGCTACATTGCTAGTTTAGGAAGTCCCCAACTAATTAAACCTAACAGTTCATTCCTTCCATGTTCTATCCACTTAATCACCATCTCGTTGTCGTTTTTAAGGTAATAACTTATTAGTATTTTGTTATTTTAATTCTTCTTTTTCAACGTACTTTTGAACTTTAGCAAAACGCCGTCGAACAGGTTGCCACCTAGTAAAGTAGCGGTTTTTCTTGAACATGTTCTGTAATATAACATTTTTAGTTCTTCTTGTCATGGTTAAGTACAGACCATCAAGATAATGCAAACGTGGGTTCGTCTTTAAGTCAAGATTTAGGGACAAAATTTACAGGCAGTATTTGCGACACAAACTTTGGACAGATCGAACATAGATGACCGACAACTAAGTGTAATTATAAACTCCAAACTCATAAAACTAACATTTTAAAAATTAGACCGAAAATTAAATCGGTAAGACAAAAATTTTAAAGTTTAAAAAGTTCAATCAGTATTAAACTGTTATAAGATTGACTAAATATTAAATAAAATTAAAGAATTTAAAATATAATTGACCGAGAATGTCGTTACATATCTAAAAATTTAAAGTTGAATTAAAAATAGATTATTAAGTACAAATTAATTGATTTATTTTGATTTATAAAATATATTAATTTATTAAAATTGATCGATCAGTTAATATGCTGATTGCTTTTAATAATAAGAGTTATAAAAATAAATCGAACCAAAAAATTAAAAATACAATTTAAGATTTTTACGATTGAACTAATTGAAGCGATTAATTCTTTTAATAATTACATAAAACATGTATCTGATTTATCGGATTGTCGATATTGCTTTGAAATTAAGTTTAAGGGTACTCGCATGAAGATTCTTAAATGACTTACAGTAATTTGTCTTCCTTCTCGTAATAGTAAACCCTGCAAATAAGTTTTGTGTTGTTTAAGTAAGGTTATGAGTAAACATATGGGATGATGGGTTGTTGATGCAGCGAAGCTCATGATTAGAACAATTTGTTGATGTTTTTAAAATTGAATTAGAAGTTAAATCGATAAGATAATATTAACTGTTATAAATCTAGTTAATAATTGAATAAAATTAACAAATTAGAAATATTATTAAAATAGATTGTCTTTGAAATTAAAGAATTTAGAGCTTAACTAAAAAAGATTATTAAATAAAAATTAACCAGTTTATTTTATTTTATAAAAATTGGTTAGTTTACGAAAGTTAATCAATTAATTAATAAATTAATCAATTTTTAACTACAAAAATTATTAAAATATATTGAACTGAAAGTTAAAAATTGAATTTAAAAGTTAATCGATTCAAGCTTTTTACGATTAAACTAACTGAACCGGTTCAACTTTTTAACACTGCAACATGCAGCTCGCCATCATTATGTCTATACAACCAAAAGAGAAGACTAGATATGGAAAGATTTATCTGCTCGACTCAATTTGAAATTACTATAATAAATTTCTATCGGCTCGATAGCGGAAAGATATCGAGTTTAGAAGAATATAGATGACAAAATTTATCTAGTTTGACTTGAGTCATCCAATGTTACGAATATCTTATCAAATTTGGTATAATACCAATACATAAATGATAATTTTTTAAAATTATAAATAATTTATAAAATTTATAAAATTACAAAATAATCCTTCAATATATTATGTTATATAATTTTTTTACTTTACTTCAATCATATCCTAAGAAATAATAATAATATAAATTTGATATAAAAATATTTTTTATTAATATTATTCTCACATATTTTTTATAAATTAAAATAAATTTAATTTAAAATATTATCTTTTCATATTTAAAGTTATTATGATATTTTTCATATGTATATATTAAAAAATATATTATCAATATCAAATACATAAAATTTAAAAAGTATTAAATATGATTATATTAAACTAATATATTTAGTTACATTATTGATAAGTTGTTATTTTTGTGCTAACTTTGGATATAAATCTTTTCAATGTGTTGAAATTTTTATTTAAAATTAACTAACTTGTTTCCTAATTGTTCTCCGATGATTTTCAACATATGGAAGAAGAATTTGAATAAAAAAGAAGCAAAAAAAGTAAAGGCAATTCGACTTTCTAACTGGCAAAAAAATAATTGGCTAAGCGTGGGCACGTGTAAGGAAAAAGCTTAACTGTAGAATCTGATTTGAAAATATATTCGATACACCTAGCATTTTAATTATTTTGGGAATCAAGTTGTTATCTTTAGGTGGGGGATCTGCTACCTGATTTGGAGGAGAGGTGTATCTGATAAGATAACGATAAGAGAGAAGAGAAGACACTGCTAGTTACATCATCTTTTACGTTTTTTCTATTGTGGTTCTTCTGGTTTTCGGGGAAGTTTTCGTATTTTTTGAAAAAAGTGCAAATATGGAGACTACGTGTTCGGTTACTTTTCTGTTGAATTTTACCTCTGTTATGAGTAGCTAAATCCTTCTTCTTGGTTAAAGGGAACCACTTTATCATCTAGTGTGTGTGAGATTTTCTGAATAAAGTTTATTTCATTGATGAATATTAAGTATCTTCCGTATTACTTTTTATGATTGAATTAATTGATCTATAGGGTGCGCAACTAGGAATTGATTGATTTAATTTACAGCTAGATTAGTAGGATTTGACGTTTAATTTTGCTAATCTAAAGTGATAATTAGGATTACCATCTTTACGTTATGGGTTGGAAATTCTAAGAAAGATACTTATCTAGATTAAATATATATCGTATATGTATTGTTTTGCACACTGGTCCTCTTAGTTCTTAAAGCTATTAATCAATCAAACTTGATTGTATCTAAGTTGTTGACTAATAAGAGTGCTTAGAATATATAATTTTATTCATTTAATCTTAAGAGAGAACATCACTCAATGAGTATTTATTAATGGACTTAATTTTATATCGATGATCTATATTAGTTTGATAACGTAGGTGACCCAAAACTAAGGTTCGTTATTAATTTTTCATATCTGAATATTTTCAATTAATTCCAATTTCTTAAAATCACGTTAATTCAACCCCCTCCAATTTGTTTTAGTTTTCAACTCGTATAACATTTACCAATAGATTCCTCGTGGGAATAATCTTAACTCTTCAGTAATTACATATTTCATTGTTAGAGTTAGTATTAATTTGGTTGCACGCGACAACATTATCAAATTTTGGTGCCGTTACCTTGGATTTCTTGACGGTATATGTATGTTTCAAGAGTAGACAAGATAAATTAATTGCTATTCGATTCAGAGATAGAAAGGACGGCCAAGAGGTTACAAAAACAAACAAAACAGAGATAACAAGTGCAAAAAAAGGAAAAGATGGTTGCAAATCGCACCCTTCATGAACTAGCTGCCCCTACGGATGCTCAATAGCCCCATTGCATCAAATTTTCGAATTTTGGGGACAACAATACCTTTGAACTAAAGTTAGGGCTAATTCATTTATTACCTATTTTTTGAGGTCTACCGGGAGAGGATCCTTACAAACATTTGAAGGAATTTGACGTGGTTTGTATGGGTATGAAGCCTACGAATGTGACTGAGGAGCAAATCAAACTAAGAGCCTTCCCATTTTCTCTCAATGATGATGCTCAATATTGGTTGTGTTATTCAGCTGAGGAAAACATGCAAACATGGGTTGAAATGAAGAGACTCTTCTTTGAAAAATATTTTCCAGCATCAAGATTTGCCAATATCATAAAAGAAATTTGTGGCATTCGACAACACACGGGGGAGACACTATAGGAATATTGGGAAAGATTTAAGAAGCTTTATGCTAGTTGTCCCCATCACCAAATAAATGATCAATTGTTAATTCAATACTTCTATGAAGGCCTTTTGCTTACGGACAGTAGTATGATCAATGCTACAAGCGATGGAGCTTTGGTTGACAAAACACCAACAGGTGCAAGAGATTTGATAGCAAATATAACTTCCAATACACAACAATTCGGGATACATTTTGACCATAGTTCAAAACAAGTAAATAAGGTGAATGTGACAGCAATGGAGAAGAGATTAGATGATCTTAAATCTTTGGTGCGGCAACTTGCAGTTATAAAGAAAGAAGAAGCAATGGCATGTGCAATATGTTCGATGTTGGGACACTCCATTGACGCGTGTCCAGTTTTGCAGGAAGAAAGTGGAAAACAGGTCAATGTCGTGGGGGGATTTGCTAGGCAAAATCAAAAGAAATATGACCCATTCGCTAGCACCTATAATATGGGTTGGTGCGATAATCCAAATTTGCGTCATGGGAACTCTGAAGATAACAAGCTACTGCAAATTTCCAACAATATAAGCAACCATATGTTCCTAGACAACATCAATAAATGGCATCCAATTCCGAAGGTAAGTCTTCTTTGGAAGATATAGTTAAATCTTTAGCCACTAACATCGTGACATTTCAGCAAGATACTCAAGCCAGTATTCAAAATCTTGAAAATCAATTGAGCCAAACGACAACAACCATCAATCGGTTGGAGGCACAAAGTTTTGTAAAGTTTCCAGCTCAAACAGAAATTAATCCCAAACAAAGTTCCAAAGTTGTAATGTTACGGAGTGGTAAGGAATTGAAGGAACCATCTCCAAAAATCTCCAAAAGGGAAATCGAAGAAGAAGCAACAAAGGAAGCACCTAATCAGCCAGAAAAGACGCATTTAGTTCTGCAGAATTTTGGTACAACCCCTTTTTCCTAGTCGATTCACCAAGGCAAGGAAAGAGGAGCAAGATAAAGAAATATGGGAGACTTTTAGAAAAGTCTAGGTAAACATTCCTTTATTTGATGCCATTAAACAAATCCCTCGATATGCTAAATTTTTAAAGGAATTTTGAACTTCAAAACGAAAATTGAAATTTGATGAGAAAGTGCAATTGGCAGAGAATGCTTCAACTATACTACAAAAGAAAAAGCTACCACCAAAATGTCAAGACCAAGTTCACTATTCCCTATAAAATTGGTGATTTGAGAATTGAAAAAGTTATGTTAGAATTAGGTACATCAATAAATGTTATGCCTTATGATGTTTACAAGTCCTTAAACGTGGGGCCTCTCAAACAAACTAATGTAGTGATTCAATTAGCGGATCGTTCAAATGCTTATCCAAAGGGTGTGATAGAGGATATCTTCAAGTGGGTGAAATGCTTTTTCCAACTAGTTTCAATATTTTATAGGTGGGGAGTGATGATGTATTCTCTTCAACCCCAATTTTATTTGGAAGGTCGTTCTTGAAAACCACTAAAACAAAAATTGATGTTCATGATGGATCATTGAGTATAGAATTTGATGGTGAATTGATTAAATTCAATATATACAATGCCATTAAATATTTGGCACCTTTGCCTACTGAAGAATGTCATTTGGGTTGTGTAACGCATCAACGACATTTCAAAGGTGTATGGTGAGTATTTTCTCTAATCTTATGGAAAATTGTATGGAAGTTTTCATGGATGACTTTACGAATTATGCAGAATCTTTTAAAACATGCATTATCAACCTTGAGAAAGTGCTTAAACGTTGTATTAAGACTAATTTAATTTTAAATTATAAAAAATGTCAGTTTATGGTTGATCAAGGCATAATTTTGGGTCATACAGTCTCATCTAAGGAAATTGAGGTCGATAAGGCTAAGATAGATATTATCAGATCTTTACTTTACCCCACGACTGTGCGAGAAGTTTATTCTTTTCTTGGTCATGCAAGATTCTGTCAACGATTTATCAAAGATTTTTCGAAGATTGCGCAACTCATGTGTAGAATACTCCGAAAAGACGTGAAATTTGATTTTGATGAGCCATGCAAGATTGCATTTGAGGAACTAAAGGAATGACTCACTACAACTCCAATTATTTAGCCATCGAAATGGGACATTCCGTTCGAACTAATGTACGATGTCTCGGATAATGCAATTGGAGTAGTTTTGGGCTAAAAAGTGGACAAAGAACCTCGTGTCATTTACTATGCCTCCATGACACTTAACGATGCTCAAAAGAATTATTCCACGACAAAGAAAGAATTTTTGGCTGTAGTTTTTGGGTTGAAAAATTTTCGGTCTTACCTATGGGGTACACGGGTGATCATTTATTCAGACCATGCAGCTCTGAAATATTTGGTGACTAAAAAAGAAGCAAAACCAAGGTTAATTCGGTGGATCTTACTCCTACAAGAATTTGAGTTGGATATACGCGACAAGAAGGAAGCTGAAAATTTGGTGGCCGATCATCTCAGCTGGATCACTCCAACCAATACATATGATGTTCTCCAAGATGAATTTCCAGATAAAAGTCTCTTTGCATCCAACAAATAATTCCATGGTATGTTAACATTGTAATTTTTTTGGTAAATAAGTCATTACCTAGTGATTTATCTGTAGCTGATGATGAAATTCCTTCCATTTTAATTATTTTGGGAATCAAGTTATTGTCTTTAGCTGGGTCATTTGCTGCCTGATTTGGAGGAGAGGTGTATCTGATAAGATAACGATAAGAGAGAAGAGAGGACACTGCTAGTTACATCATTTTTTAATGTTTTTTCTGTTGTGGTTCTTCTAGTTTTGGGGAAGTTTTTGTATTTCTGGAAAAGTGTAGATATGAAGACTATGTTTTCTGCTACTTTTCTGTTGGGTTTTACCTCTGTTATGAGTAGTTAAATCCTTCTTCTTGGTTGAAAGGAACCACGTTATCATCTAGTATGTGTGAGATTTTTCTAAATAAAGTTTATTATTTCATTGATGGATATTGTCTTCCGTATTGCTTTTTATGATTGAATTGATTGATCTCTAAAGTGCGCAACTAGGAATTGATTGATTTAATCTACAACCAAATTAGTAGGATTTGACGTTCAATTTTGTTAATCTAAAGTGGCAATTATGATTATCATCTTTACGTTAGGGATTGAAAATTCTAAGAAACATACTTATCTAGATTAAATACATATCGTATGTGTATTGTTTTGCTCACTAGTCCTTTTAGTTCTTAAAACTATTAATCAATCAAACGTAAGATCGTATCTAAGTTGTTGATTAATAAGATTGTTTAGAATACATGTTTCTATTAATTTAATCTTAAGAGAGAACATCACTCAATGAGTATTTATTAATGGATTTAATTTTATATCGATGATCCATATTAGTTTGATAATGTAGGTGACTCAAAACCAAGGTTCATTATTAATTTTTCATATTTGAATATTTTCGTTTATTTCCAATTTTGTCATTTTTAATTTCTTAAAATCACGTTAATTCAACCCCCTCCAATTTGTTTTAGTTTTCAACTCGTATAATATTTACCAATAGATTCTTCGTAGGAATGATCTCAACTTTTCACTAACTACATATTTCATTATTAGAGTTAATATTAATTTGGTTGCAAGCGACAACATTACCAATAATTTATAATCACTTTGTATAAGTTTAATGACATAAAAATTTTATTTAATACATTCTTATTTGTATATTTTATTATTCATTAATTAAATTATAAAAATTTTATATCTTTCTTTATGAATAAATAGTTATTATTTTACATAGGAGAAATTTTAAGTTTTTTCAATTTAGTCCTATTTTTTAAAAATTTATAATTCTAACCTGTATTTGAGATAGTCAAATATCTATCTCAAATACCTTTCGTACCAAACTGTTATATTTCTTGGTTTCATTCTTTCTTACGAGGTTTGTAATAAAAGTATAAATATATACGAAAGTGTCAAAGCATAACACAGCCTAGGAAGCAGAAGAAAAAGTCTTCTTGTTCCAGCCTTTTTGGTAGCTGGACAGGATGGTGAGTTCAGAATCTTAATAAGCATATAGCCTTGCAATTTAGCCCATTCAGTCTCGCATATGCTCCAGAGCCTTGAATAGTATATATAATGGAATCATAAATATATATAAGTATAGTTTACTTTTTGACATTAAAATCTGCACATGGACATCGTAAGACTAAAAATGATGTGTTTTTTTTTTATATTTTAAAAATAAAATTAAAAACTAAATTGATAAGATAATAAATTTAAGATTTAAAATTAAGCCAATATTAAATTACCATAAAACTTAAATAAAATTTTAAAAAGTGGATTATTCTTACTTATCTAAAATGTTGAAACTTAATTAAAAAATTGTTAATAAAAATTAATTAGTTTATTTTAATTTACAAAAATTGATTAGCTTATAAAAATCGGTCGATTGATTAATAAATATGTTAGTTTTTAATAATAAAAGTAATTAAGATAAACCAAACTAAAAAATTAGAAACTAAACTAAAAATTACCTAATTTAAAGTTTTTAATATTAAATTGACTACATTGATTTGATTTTTTAATCGACTATTCAATGATAATGGGCTGGTTCATTGGACAATCTAATCAATTATTTTAAATTAAAAGTATAAAATAATATCTTTTTTTTTAATTAGGACTTGAGTTAGTCTAAATCTATAAAACAATGTCTTTTTTTAATGGGGGATAGATCCGGACCAACCGAGACCGAATTAAAAAAACTCGAGTTCGGCCAATTGTCGTAATGTTCAAATTACTTGATGAGCGCAGTCTTTTTGTTATTAAAAAATAATAAGAATTTATTAGACATAATAGGTGTCTAAATTTAAAGCTTTTTTCCATTTTTGTTACCTAAAATTGCAATTTGAACTAAAGGAACTCTAAACTCAATTGAAGATTGAGAACAATATAGAAAATGAAAGTCAAAAGCTAAAATTTAATACATAGATTAGCTGTGCTATGTTCTTAGCACCGTCAAGCCACAACGGTGTGTTTATACAGGCTCTCGTTCTCTCTAGAAAGCAATTAACTAACGACTACCAACTAATCATAGATTTGTAGTCTTAATTACATAATTAATAGCAGGATAATACATATCCACCGTCTCTTTAGAGCAGATTAAGATAAATTATGTTTTATATGGACGAGGTTTTGCGGGGCATTAGGATTTTGAAGTGAAATTACTCTTCAAGCCCTAATTATAAGTGTTTTTAAAAACCAAACTAAAAGTTAAATTAGTAAAACGAGATATTTAAAGTTTAAAAAATTCAACTAATATTAAATAGCTATAAAATCGAATAAACGTTGAATAAAATTAAAAAACTTGAAATATGATTGAAAGAGATTGTTTCTACACATTCAAGAATTTGAAGTTTAAATTAAAAAAAGAGATTGTAAAATAAAATTAATTGATTTGTTTCAATCTATAAGAACTTATTAATTTTAAAAAATTAATCGATTAATTAGTAAAAAGATTGATTTTTAACAATAAGAGTTATTCAAATAAATCGAACATAAAAATTGAAAATTAAATCGAAAAGTTAGATAGTTCAAGTTAAAGATGTCAATTATGGCCCAGCCTAGCCTGATTTTGGCCCAGGTTGACAAACCCACAGGTCGAAGTCAGGCAGGGACCCGACTGTTACTTCAAAAACGATGTCGTTTTTGACAATTTAAAAAAAATAATAAGATGAACTGAATTGGTCATGCTCCCTGTGGCTAGTCGGGCCATGAACTGGTCAGCCCGTGGTGGGGTCGAGCCATGGGTTGACCTACCCCGGCCAATAGGCCACGACTTGGGCTAAGAGAGGGCACGACCTATTGACATTCCTAGTTCAAGTTTTTATGGTTAAATTGGTCTACCGATTAAGTTTTTTAATTGTAGCTAATTATCCCCTTTTTTTGGGTTCTAATTCTTAATTACAAATAATGATTGGAACTGATTTGACGTTGATTGCTTAATATGCGTCAAATTAATTAGGATCTTAACGTAACGTTGACTATTTAATTAAATTAATCGATGCATTGATTGCAAATACTATATAATTATGAGATAAAGTTGATTTTCTACCATATAACAACTAATTCATATTAATAAATTTATATGTTCACATTCATATTTATTTAATCGTATGTATGATTAGTATATAATTGTATTTTTTCAGACGATCAAGATCAACTTAAAGCATGTAGAGAGTTTTTTTTTTTAACTCATTAACAGAAACTTATTTAACCACACGACGCAGGTGAGTTGGTAGGGGACTCTCCTGGCTTAAGTGAGGTTACGGATTCGAACTGTCCTTGTGTATGCAGCCATTTAAAACTTAGGGCCAGAGCTTTGTCTCTCACAAAGGACCTACCCGGCTCGAGCGGGAATTAGTCTGGACGTGGATAGTTTAAAGATGTCTTCTTATAGTTGGGACCCTCCTAATACACGTGGGAAACCAAAAACAATAAACAGAAACTTATTTATTAATCACTTGATGGGATATAATTTTTAAGATTAATTACATTGAATTATTAGAATTTTTTTTTCTTTTAACTTTTATATTTAAAAATTATTATTTATTTCCAATGTTTTAAAAATCGAATTACTGTTAAAATAAGATGTTTAAAGCTTAAAGGTTCATTCGATATCATACCATCATAAAACCGACATTGAATAAATTAAAGAACTTAAAATGTAATTAAAAGATATTTTTCTTATTTGTCGAAAAAATTTGAAGTTTCATTAAAAAATTATTAAATAAAAATTAATTGAATTATTTTAATTTATAAGAATTTATTAATTAATAAAAATTGACTGATTAGTTAATAAATCGATCAGTTAAAAAAAAGAGTTATTAAAATAAATCGAACCGAAAAATTAATAACTTAGCCGAAAAAGTTAAATTGTTCAAGATTTTAAAAGTTGAATAAGTCCAGTTTTTTAATCGTTATTTATTTATGTTTAAGTGTTCTTAAGTTTTTTTTTTTCATATATTCATATGTTGTATTAGGTCATTTTAAGTAAAAATAAATAAAAATTGATGGAATATGATAAAAAAGAAGTTATTTCCTTACCTATAATCAATGCTATCGAAAATCAACTAAGTATTCTTAAAAGGGGCAAAGGGTGGTTGTTCCGTTTTCGTATGTCACCCTGTACTCGAGACCATTTATCATTCTATCGAAAACAAGGGAATTGATCCCTCCTAAATTTAATGGATGGATCGATGGTCTTAGATACAGGGTGACACACGAAAACAGAAATAAGTGAATTAATCCCTCCTAAAAGATCTTAATAAATGGATATATGGTCTCGAGTTTAGGGTA
>JAOQMQ010000006.1:1329558-1390503 GCA_027563845.1 Erythroxylum subrotundum
GGTGAAGAGGCCTGGGTTTATCGACATGTGTACAACCTTAGCTGTTATTCACAGGTTGTTCTTATGGAGAATCACCGAATCGATGGCTTTTGATTGAGACTGATGAACAGCAAGCTTGCCCTCTGACCTACTAGACTACTTTATGCAATCTCTGATCTTCAAACCAACGAGGATTTTTCTGTTGTAATGATTTCTTTTTATTGGAAATTCATAAGCTGACATTGTTCTGAAGTGAAATATATATAAATGTAGAGTTAATTTATATTAAAATCACAAATTAAAATATAATGCCCATGATTATATATATAGATTCATTTGAATTTGTTAGGTCTGTTCTAATTTTTTCTTAACTCCTTTAAAAAATCCATCTTTTCCTTTAAACAATCAAATTATAGTCGCTACTATTTGAAGGTACCGGTAATAATCAATGATTAAAAAATTAAACCGATTTATTCAACTTAATAGTGAAAACTTTGAATCGATAAAATTTTCAGTTCAATTTTTAACTTTGCCATTAACTTTACTTTAATAATTCTTATTATTAAAAACGGATTAATTTATTAAATAATCGGCTAGTTTTCGTAAATTAATTCATTTTTATTAAATTATTTTATTTTCTAATTAAATTTCAAATTATTTATAAGTAAGGAAGTTTTATTCAATCATATTTCAAATTTTTAAATTTTATTTCATCTTTAATCAATTTTGTAACGATCTAATATAAGTCAAACTTTTTAAGGCTTAAACTTCTTATGTGTTACAAATTTAACTTCTGATCCAGTTTTTAAAATATTAATAATAATAGTGTTACGATTCTAAAAAACGGAATATTTAAGGTTGAATAATGGAGAACCCTTTCTAATATCAGTTGAATCTTTTAAATTTAAAATCTCTTATCTTATGGTCGGGTCACACTAGCAATCTGTAAGAGTGTGATCCAAATTTGTTGAAGTCATTAAAACGACATTGTTGTAAAAATAAAATAAAATAATGTGATGTTGAGTTGCCCGTTTCTTAAATTTAAGAGCAAAACGATATAAACATTGTCGTTTCGAGTGATTTTTTTCTTAAATTTAAATTTTATTTCAACATGTTAATTTTGTCTCTCAAATCCAAACTTAAATTTGGTCAGAACCGAACTTATTCCGATGATTTACAACAAGAAAAGTTAATATCTTAAGAAGATCAGACAAGAAACCAATCACAAAAGGCTCCTAACCCGGAAAACAATTGAAACCCAGATGGAGTATCAATCTTATAAGTTCAATAAGAGGCTGACCCAAATAGTAAAAAAGCCCAATCTCACTTCGTTAACTTTGAAAATTCTGTAGATTTGACCTAATTAATTAGAAAATTCGATTCAATCCTTTATCAGACCAATTTATTTCATTTTTTTATTTTTATTTTTTTTATTTCACTAGGCGGAACTGGACTTGCCTAGGCTCTAGCCCGACCCAACAATTTCAGGCCCTAGGTAGGTGACCCCGAGCCCGAGCCCTATTAGGCTTGGAGACCCGACATACTCAGTATCATTTTATTTTATTTTTAAATTAAAAATAGAAAACAACAGGTAGCCAAGCCCAACTTGCCCTGTCTAATTTCATTTTATTCTTAAATTAAAAATAGAAAACGAGATAGCTGAACTTAACTCATCTTGTCTTATTTTATTTTATTTTTAAACTAAAAATAGAAATTGCAGTAGTCGAACCTGACTCACCCGGTCTAATTTCAAGGCCTAGTCTTTTGAAAAATCAGGCTCGAGGCTCGTTCATTTTGGGCTTGGCCCGTTGACCTCGATTGCATCCAAGCCCGAATGTCATCTATAGAAGTACGTATAGACTTCGGCTAATAAATTCTTAAGATGACTTTGTGCATAATAATCTGCAGAAAACCACCTGCAATAACTGCATTATTAACTAGTCAACTTGTGGCAACAACTTCCAATGCCATATCTCGAGATTTCTGCATTTGCACATGTACTACTCCTACTTCTACTCTCTGCGGTGTTGGGTCCAAGAAGTGAAGCACTTTCCATTTTAAGAACCATTTAAATGCATGGAAGGTGATGACTCAATCCGATCAATCTTCTTATGTTAATGCCATGTTCTTGAAGCTTATCCGAATATTACAATTTTGGCCTTTTAAACATTTGATTACAAAACCCTTTTTCTTGAATTGTTGTTCAGATAAGGAAATATTATGAAATTGACTGTTAGCATAAAAACGACGACGTTTCTATGCGAATATGTGCAAGTAGGACACTGACAATTTTGGGTTCAAATCTCATTGTCAAATTTAAATATAAGTAAAAGATATTAAGAAAATTTTGAAAATTTCTTTAATCTCGAAAATATTCTTATAGTTTTCAATTCTTTAGAAAATTTTATTCTCTTAAGTTTCGATAAATACATGCAATATAAACATCACATCACATTTGTACTAATCCGATGTTGCTTATATGATTATTTAAATCAATTCTTAAATTCAAAATTAAATTAATTTAAATTAATTTAAATTAATAATTTTATAATTATGTTAAACTATCAATTTAAATTAAATTAAATTAATTGATGTCAAATTTAAGAGTTAAATTGTGTCATCATATGAGTGACATTTAGTGGAACAATGTTTCTTACCGAGCCATGATTTCATAAAATATTCAATCAATTTGTATCTAGGAAATAGTTTCCAATAAATATGAAACCGTTTGGAAGATTAGAATGTAATTAAGTGGAGGAAAATAAAAATGGATAGTTATTTTATGTGAATTATGTAACCATGCACAAATAAGGCGTGTTTTAAGGGTGGTTGAGTTGGTAGAGTGCAGAGGTATGAGATCAAAAAATTTTGTGTTCGATTTCTCTTATTTACGCTCTCTTGATCAAATATATTATACAGGACTTACCTAATACTAAATACCCGATTAATGTCAATCCAAAAATTGACCCGATACACATCTAAAAAATAGCAAAATCGGATTCTTCTCTTAAAAAAAAGGGAAGCACAGACGAGGCAGGTCAATATCGAAGCCAAGAAAGTGAAGTAGCCAAGACCCCTTTGAAATTCGAGTAAGTACCACGTCGAGTTTCTCTTTGGTATATGTGTACAAACTGGACGAAGCGTAGCATTGGGTGTGATTTAAACATAGAAAAAAGCAGTCCGTCCAACTCGAATTCAACAAATTAAATACTATGACTCGATTTTTTAATTAATTTAATTTTTTATATATGTGTCATTTAAAAACAATATTTATATTAATTAAAAGTAAAATTATGTACTATTAGACTTCGGTAAACTTCGTATTTCAGTAAAATTTTTACTGAATATTTTTGTTGTTATTATTAAAATATCACGACTCGAGTTCGATAAGCTTTGTTTTTTAGTTTGATTAATAGTAAGAAATTGAGTTGGAGCCACTTAAAGTAAAGGAGCTAATTATATTTGACTATATTCAAATTTGAGTTTAGCTTCGAGTATTTGAACTCAATTCTTGTTTTCTATTTAAACCTGAGAATATGATTGACAACAAGTTGAACCAATTCTTAATTTAAAGTTTTTATTTACCTAAAAATAAGGATGAGAATAGGTTAATCCATCAAATAGGATCTGACTTGTTTTAAAATAATAACGTCATTTTAGCCTTAAAATTATCGAATTTACGTATCAATACGATGTTATTTCAAGAAATTAAACTAAAGCACGTTATTTTAAGGAGAGTGCTTAGTATTTAGGTCAAGTATCAAATTAAGCCAAAAACTCAATTAATTCGGATATGACTTGTTGATTTCGAGTCTATTTAAGTAGAATAAGACTACAAAAATCTATTTTAAAATTTGATCAAACCTAAATCGAATAACTCAAAATTTGAGTGACCTTATAAAATTAAAATAATATATTTTAAATTATATTTGATTTATCGAATCATATCATCGAAGATGTGAATTCAATTTGACCTATTGCATTATTAGGCTTAGGCATGGTACAAAAGAGACGAAGACAATGATATAACAAAGACACTTTTATTCTAAGTGATTCCTTCTTTTTCATGGATCTAAAAAGATGGATTTGTAATTATTTTCATAAAAGGAAATGCTCTTTTTCTCATCCTCCAATCATGAAAAAGCTTTCATGAGGCGTGAAATAATTGAAGTGACAAAGAAATAATGATGGGTAAGGGCACGACACCACAAAAGGGCCAAAACGAAGAGAATAAAAACAGAGTGATAGTAATTAAAAAAAAATAAAGAGCAAAGAGACAAAAGGAAGTGCAGAAAATATTCAGAACCAAATGTCTCCTTTTATCCCTACAAACCTTACACTGCTTCCATGTTCCCCTCGCACCACGCCTGGTTTTAGGTTCTATCATTCTCAATTATGACCTTTTGTGGACCCAACTTCATTGTATAATGTTCATCTTGGATTCTATGACGAGTTATTCTCCACTCTGTGTTACTGCTGGAGATGGCAATGTTGGTCAAGTTGGATTCATATTTGATCGAGTTTGAATATGTATTTCTAAAGTTATACTATAATACCAGTAACATCTTAGTAAAAATCTCGTTATTGTATAAAATTTGAAAAAGTTCAATAATACGCAATCTTACTAATAGAAAAATTATTCCTGATATCATTAAGAAAATACAAAAATATACATACACACGCAGATATATATATAGATATATACACAACAATATCATCAAGTAGAAATCTTACTTATATCCGAGATCTTGAAAAGTTTAATGGTCTTGTTTAAACGAGTTGTTTTATCCAGTTTAGTTGATAGATTTTCCTGTGTGCCTTTCAAGGTCTTTAGAGTGGATATTTAGGTTTGATTTAGCCCTTCGTCATGAGTTCGATTCTTCGAAAGATAATGTGTTTCAGCCATGAGGCTAGACACCCACCAGCGTCGCTGCCTTGGTGTGGGGGGTATATTAATGTTCGATTTTCACCTCTCCTTATAAGCGCTTATAGGAGAACTCAGTGTTATTTAGGATTTAGTTTCACCTCCCCTTATAAAGCGCTTATGGGGGGGTTTAGTGATATCAGAGCCACCAGGTTAGACCTAGGTTAGCCCGTCATCGTCGTGAGTTCAAATTATAGAAAATCAATTTGGGAATGGTTTTATGACGCTAGACACTCACCAGCTGCGTAAGCGTAGTGCATGGGGTATATTTAAGATTTAGTTTCACCTCCACTTTTAAGCGCTTATGGGGGCTCAGTGGATTTTATAACTGATTAAAAGATTGATTTCGATAAATATACATATGAAAAAAGAATATATATGTATACTATGAACTTTCTCGCACTCTGTATATTTATACGTATATTAAGATAATAAAGTAATAGTAATTAAAAATAAAATAAAGATAAAAGATAATAAAATTAATTAATTAAAATATGTATAAATAAAAATATAAAAATAGAACAAAGAAAAAACTAAACAAGTTATTACAAGAGAAATGTTTATGCCCAGTAAGAAAATAATTAAGTTAAATAACTAAAAAGAAGAAATTAATATAATTAGGTTAAATAACTAAAAAGAAGAAGTTAATGTCATTTTGATATAATTAATTGACATAATATTCTATTAATCTATAAACTTAAAACATTGAAGATAATAACTACTCTGTTTTCGTTCATTATACTAAAATAATGTTGGATTAACTAAATTTAACTCATTGTCATCCCTATTTGATATAACATTTTTATTTAAAATTTAAGATTAAATATGCTTATTAATTTTAAAAATTGTCTCATATATCACTTTATAATAATTGTATACAATCTTTCATTACTATTTATCGACCCAAAATAGGTCTAATGATTAAAAATTTAAATTATAATATGATATAAATATATGTAACAAATTTTTATATTATAATTACAAGGAAATTAACATAATTAACTCAAAGATTTAATACAAAATGTAATAAAAAGAAGAAATATATAATAGCAAGTGATAAAATAATTATTTAAGAAAGGCTCGAAAACATATATTATTTGATTTTAAAAGATTTAGTAGATAATTAGTGGACTTTGTATATAACCGACTTATATAACCGAATTTAGTTTTTAAATTTAATATAAATAATTAAAGTAATTTAAATTAATAATTAAAGATAATTATAAAATACTATTAATTTAAGTCAAATTTAATTAATTTCATTCAAATTAAAAAATTGAATTTGATTTTTATATAAATAATATTTGATTGATTTATTTGGACATTATTTTTAATTTAAAAATAAAATAGATTTTAAAAAATAAAAAATAAAAACTAGAAAATTTTAAGATTTTTTTTTCATGTCTTGAAAAGCTTGCTTTGTGAAATACAGAATGCCACATAAAAAGAGGATCAAATCTTAAAGTGGTTTGCCCATTTTTGCTAATTTCTGACGGATATAGACACGTGTAAGGAGATGTATGGTTGATGAGAATTTGCTAGTCTCGTTCCAAGGGAAGTGTGAAACTGAGCGAGAATACGGCAAGTTTGAGTTCCAAAGCAACTGTACAACTTCGAGATCAGAGCCGTCCAACTTTTCGACTACGCGTGCCTCTCAGTCTCAGCCTCGTTTCTATACCGTCAGATCGTTAACAGATTTAACACATATCCACACACAAAGTACTGGAGGATGAGAATAATACTTAAAAGCTACCTTATTTTTATGTATTATTTTTTACATTTTAAAAATATTAGGTACTTTTATATTATTACATAATTATATTTTTTAAATAAATAGTTAATATAATCTCATAAAAAAGGTTGCTTAGATATCTACGACTATGTGACTCTTTAGATAGACTTTTGGGAGGTCAATAAATATTTTTTTATCACAAAAATTATTATTTTTTTAAAAATATTTGACTGTAAAATAAAAAAATACGTCTTTAATAGATATGATTATTTTGGCAGTCAAAATACAACTTTATAAGAAAGTCAAATTTGAAGCTTTTAAAAAAAGTCTCTTAAATGACTTTTTCAGGTAGATTTTTTAGATTAATTAATGCGCCTATTTTTTAGTCTCTTTTGCCCTTATATTTTACACATAATTCTCACAATTCTCACACACTCATATTCACGTTTATCTTGCAAACTCATCTTCTCTATTACAATAAAATGCATAATTTATTATGTATTTAATTATTTACTCAACTTGAATATTTATTTTGGGATTTATATAATATTATATGGCTTTTTTATATGTTTTAATATTTATTTTTAATATTAGTTTTACTTATGTTATAATCCATATAAAAGATTTAGTTAGATATATTTTCATTTATCTTTCATATGATTTAAAATTATATAATAATTAATATATTGTGCTTTGCATATTGTTTAATATACTTTAAATAATATTTACATATATAAATAATTTTTATTACAAAATAAAATATAGTTAAAATTAATGGTGCCATTTATTTTTATGTTATCAAATAGTCCATTGTATTGTATGAAGCTCTTTCAAATTTTTTTTAAATGACAGTCAAATAGTCAACTGTCTTCTTAAAAAAGTTCTTCTAAAAAAATCTACATAAAAAGCTATATTAAAAAAAAGTCTACTAGTATAAGCCCAATCAAATAGAAGCTAATTACCGCTAAAATTTATTAGTGAAATATTCTACGAATTTAGTTAATTTATGATTTATTATAAATATTTTTATTAAATTTTGATTTATTATAAATATTTTTATTAGTTAAAAATAAGGTTATATATTTTTGATTTTTTAAAACTTAATTTTTATTATTATTGTTATTTACTGTGCTAATAAACAAAACGAGGAAACTCAAACTATGATTCGGCATGAATAGTAAGCAAGGACTATGGATGGGGCTGGTGTAATAAACTGACCTTTTTAGTGTACTTATGTCCGCGACATGTCGAGAAAAGACCAAACTGTGTTTCTGTAATTACCTCGTCTTGGCAATTCGACAGAGGATTCGCAACAAAACGACAACTCAATTGAGGCTTTTAAGAACAAAGAGTGGTGTCCCACTTTTCTGAAAAGCCTATGTCCCGGATATTCTCTTCAGGCTGGGCCCAATGGGCCACACCCTGTAATCACCGTCTGTTCTCCCCATCTTTTTTGTTTTTTTTTTAAATTTATATATAGCTTTTTGCAAATCAATAGAGAGATACAAGCGTGACGCTTTTGCTCATGCTCATGCTCATGCTCATGCACAAACATACGATCAAATCAAATCATGTACTTAGCATGAATCCTTTTGTTACGGTGTTTTGCTAAGTTAAGAATGTGTCCGACAAGGGATGAGATTTTTTTAATTGATCTAATTTAAAATTTAAAAAACATTTTAAATATTTTTCTTTAAACTTTTATTAAAGATAATGATAAAATAAATGTAATATAAATATTATTAATACGAAGATCAAACTCAACTTCTATATTCAATTTAAATTAATTAAATTCGATTAAAATTATATTTTAATTAATATAAATTAAATTAAATAATCATATAATAATAACAATGTTCAGTAAAAATCACGCTAAAACGTGAAATTTAAAAAAGTCTAATAATATACAGACTTATTTTCAATTAATAAAGAGATTGTTTCTAATAACTAATTAAATAATCGTATTAATAATATTTATAAAGACCTTTTTTTGAAATAAAAAATTATAAAGACCTTTTTTAAAAATATTTAGTTAAAAATTTTAATTACTTAATTAACAAGAAATCCATCTCATAATTTAAAAATTCAGAAAAGGACATCGCGCAGTACAAAATGGAGATATCACAAGAAAACAAAAAAGAGAAAAAGGGTCCCTCGTAATCCACGTGCCGAAACGCGCCACCTTGACATTCTAAGAATTTCTTACATCAATTCCCTCCTTTTTTTTAATTTTAATTTTTTATTATTTTCAACTCTCTCTCTCTCTCTCTCTCTCCTTCTCTGGTGTCACTCTCTCTCCTCTCCTCGTTACACAACAACAGAACAACACTATTTGTACTGTTTTCGTGTTCCTGACTTCCTGTAGACCAAGTTCTGTTCCTCTTTTAATATTCTTAATTTCGGACAACTAAACTTTATATACTTGTCTTAATAGTATTATTATTTTATCATACAACAGTTTAAAGCTGCAACGGAATCGCCATTTACAGAAAGTGTGCGCTCAGGATAAGAGCATGCACACTTTCTACTTCCAAGCAAAGAGACTTTTGTTAGATAGAGAGAGGAGGGAGGAGGGATAGAGAGAGAAAGAACTTTTCTTTCTTTGTATTTGTTTGTATTTGGTTTGATGGAGAAAAAGATAACAGTAATCAGATTGATGATGATGATGGTGATGACGATGGTGGTGGTGGTGGAGTAGAGAGAAGGGGTTGGTTGGTTGGTTTCACTTGAAAAGTTGGTTTCTTTTACAAGTGAGGTTAAAGGGTAAAAAGAAGCACTTTGAATATGATCATACACAAGTAGAGTTCCACAGTCCCAACCTCTCTCTGTGCTTTGATTCGCGTGCTTTGATGAAAACTGATGGCTTTGTTCTGGTTCTTTGTTTTGTGAAAAGACCCACCTCTGAAAAAGCATCTCTTTTACCTGCTCCTTTTGCAGGTTTTGTTCCTTCGTTTTGGACAACTGAGAGAGAGGGAGAGAGTGAGTGAAAGAGAAAGAGAGTGAGATTGTGGGGTTGTGTTCTGTTGTGTTGTGCTGCTCTTTTTTGTCCAATTGGAATGGTTTTTATGGAGAGCCTGAGATTACATGACATGGGTTTATCATAGATTTTTGACCTTTTCAGTGCTGTTGGAGGAATATACGTGATCAATTGGGAATTTTTTTTGAAGACTGTAGAGGTGTTTCTGGCCATTAGAAGTTTGTGAAGTGAAGAATTGGAAGATGGGTATTTTGGCTACGTCCGTATGGTTGGGTTAGAGTATCCTGTATAGTCCAGAAAGTGAAGCTCTTTCACATAATGAGTTCTGTTGACGAGAAATCAAAAACTGGAAGCATTACAAGTGGAGGAGCATCCACAAATCTGCTTGAGGAAATGAAGTTGTTAAAAGAAATCCAGGATCAATCTGGTTAGAGCTTGTTTCCTTCTTCTTTTCAACACTTGGGGTTCAGTTTATGCTCATCTTGAACTCTAAACGACCTTCTTCAGTTGTGTTTCCGTTATAGGATAAGTTTTAGAGGTATATCTTATGTATAGAGGTTGTTGTTCTACTGGTAGGTACTCGTAAGGCAATAAACTCGGAGCTGTGGTACGCTTGTGCAGGCCCATTAGTGTCCTTACCTCAGTTGGGAAGTCTTGTGTATTATTTCCCTCAAGGACATAGCGAACAGGTTAGCTTTTTTTTCTTCATCTTCTTCTAAATTTTTGTTTCTTCATGTCTCGTTTGCATTTTATCATCATTATTTCCTGATCATTTTATGAATGAAAGATACTATCTTCGCTGTGCTTTACTTTTTCTTTTAGAAGTTAAAAAATACGTACCTGTGCTGTATGAACAGCTTTGCATGGCGTTTCTGTTAAGTACTTTTACACATTTTTGGTAAAATGATGAAATGTTAGCTAAAAGTGATGTGAATGACATCTTCAGACTCCATTCTAAGCGACGAAACATCTGACTGTTAATTTGTTGCTGAATGTAACAATCTGCGTATTTGGATTGCATTTTCTTGGGATGTTGTTGCTTGTCGACTCCATAAAATTTCTTTTAAAGTGCTATCTGAACTACTTTATGCCAATTATATCGTGTCTTTCTTAGACGATCCATGAAACTAGCTCATTCTGCACAGTATATATTGAGACAACTGATGGAAGGTCCATGGGTTGCACCATAGGACGAGAGTTGAACTTAGTATGTTTTGAGTATTATCCTTAATTTTGTTCGCATCCTTATCCTGAAGAGGCTAGATGTGGCATATGTTAATTATAATGTTTATCACTATTCATGTATTGCACTATTCGTGTATTGCAATGTTCTTTTGTTTCTTTACTACAAACAAGGTGCAAGAATGTGGTGGCTTTACCAAAATGGAGATATCGGTGTCTTGCAGCTGTAGAGCTAATTTGTACACTTGATTTGCAGGTTGCGGTTTCCACAAGAAGAATGGCAACCTCGCAAGTCCCGAACTATCCAAACCTGCCTTCTCAGTTGCTGTGTCAAGTCCACAATGTTACCTTACATGTATGCATTTTTTGCTGAGCATGTACTTTGTTAGCTACTCTGCAATTGCTTGCTAATGACACTTTTTATCTGCTGACGAGTGATGGATATAATGCTTACATTTTTCCCATAGGCAGACAAAGATACAGATGAAATTTATGCACAAATGAGTCTTCAAGCAGTGAACTCGGTGAGCGTCAATGCTTTAATTAATCCAATTTTCTATTTTCTATCCTTTCACAACTACCAAAAGAAATGAAGAGAATTGGAGCACACCAGTCTTTAATAAAGAATGCACTTCTGTGTAGGAAAAGGATGTCTTTCCTATTCCAGATTTTGGATTGAAGCCTACCAAGCATCCAAGTGAATTTTTCTGCAAAACTCTGACTGCAAGTGATACAAGCACTCATGGTGGCTTCTCTGTCCCACGTAGGGCAGCAGAAAAGCTCTTTCCTCCATTGGTAAGTTTAGTTTTTTCTATTCTTTTTGTAAGAACCACTTCTCCATTTGTAATTGACTAGCCATATCATCTCTTTTGTAACTTCAATTCAGGATTACACAATGCAACCACCAACCCAAGAGCTCGTTGTCAGAGACTTGCACGATAATATGTGGACATTTCGTCATATTTACCGCGGTAAGGAGGCTTTGAGAAATTGGTTCGTATACAATCCTTTGGATAGTAATGCTTGTTCAACATTATCACAACTTATAGTTAATATTCATCCAACTTGGTACTGAAAATCATTCTACCGGAACACTTGTATATCTTTCACCTATTAAGTTTACTTTTGTATTATCCAGGGCAGCCAAAGCGACATCTTCTTACTACCGGATGGAGTTTATTTGTTGGTTCAAAAAGGCTTAAAGCTGGCGACTCTGTTCTCTTTATAAGGTAACTTATTGTTGTTACTACTAATGCAAAGAGTTTTACAGGTTTTTAATTTCTGTTGTATAAATTTTAATCTATTATAGTTCCTACAAATTCTTATCATATATCTTCTTATCAATTTTCATTTTATTCCTAACATCTTTAGGGATGAAAAGTCACAATTACTAGTAGGTGTGAGACGGGCAAACCGCCAACAGACGGCATTACAATCATCAGTTCTCTCTGCTGACAGCATGCACATTGGTGTTCTTGCTGCAGCGGCTCATGCTGCTGCTAATCGAAGTCCATTCTCAATTTTTTACAATCCTAGGTTTGATATAAATGCAGATACTATTTCCAAAAAGTTCTCTAGTTGTCGAATCCATTTAGTGATCAGTTTATCTTTTCTATACTTGTAGAGCATGCCCTTCGGAATTTGTAGTTCCTATGGGAAAATATCGAAAAGCTGTATTTGGAACTCAGATCTCAGTTGGTATGAGATTTGGCATGATGTTTGAAACAGAGGAGTCAGGCAAAAGGAGGTACATTTTAAATCCTTGTACATTCTTGTTTAAGCAATAAAAATTTAGGGAAATGGTGACCGACACTGTGGTGTTATCATTAGCCATGAGTCTTTGGATCCCATGTAATTTTTCCACAATAGTAAGGACAAATGTGCATATAATATCTATTCTACAGGTTGAAGGTTTCTTGTGCTATTTTATTCTGATATTGACACATTGCTGTGCTTAATGGAGTGACCTCCCCTGACCTTTTCTATAACTTTGTGCAGATATATGGGAACAATAGTAGGAATTAGTGACTTAGATCCACTGAGATGGCCTGGTTCCAAGTGGCGAAATCTTCAGGTAGCTTCCGTTGATTGTAACTTTCTTTAGGTCCTGTTCTGTCGTAGGATGATTGGGTTTCAAATGTCTGCGAAGTCAATGGAAATGAATATGGTGAGTTGTTTGCTTCTTCTATTTGAATAATGAGTCCACTATTGCATTCTTTATGAACAGGTAGAGTGGGATGAGCCGGGATGTTCTGATAAGCAAAATCGGGTTAGCTCATGGGAGATTGAGACTCCAGAAAGTCTCTTCATTTTCCCTTCTTTAACTACAGGTCTCAAAAGACCCTTGCATTCTGGATTCCTAGGTGAGGCTTTCTTAATTCTATTGCATACACACTTTTCCAGGTTTTCATTCCTAGTTTTTTGCTTATCCAGGAGGAGGAAATGAATGGACGAATTTGATCAAAAGACCTGTAATATGGCTTCCTGAAACAGTAAATGGCGATCTTCCATACTCCCCAATTTCAAACCTTTGTTCTGAACAACTGATCAAGATGCTGCTGAAACCTCAAGTTGTTAATGACTCAGGCATATCTGTGGCCTCCATGCAAGACGCCTCTGGTGTTAAAGTACCGTTTGATGGTGTGAAGTCCATGCAGGAAACAACAAAAAAGACAGTTCAGCTTAATCAGTCAGAGATTTCATCAAGAGATAGCCAAAATTCTTCCTACTCGTGCCCTGACCAGTTTGATGCCATCAACCCGTCCTCATTAGTAGTTAATGTACCAGAGAAATTTCATTGTCCAAGTAATAATGAATTTCACACTCAAAGTGGAATGAACACAGAGAAATTGAAGACGGAACCTGAGTATTCAGCAGATCAATTTAGCCAGTTAACTTCAACAGGAGAATGCAGTGGAGGAAAACCTTCCTCCGGTTCTATGAGTGCGCAGAACATAGGAAATAGATTGGTTTTCCAAAATCAAGATGCGGGCCCCTTGCAAGCACAGGTCAATGTCCGGTCCATGGAACCACTATTAGAGCCAGTTTTCCAATCCCACCAGCTTCATATGCCGCAACCTGAATCTAATGCTTTGAATGGTTTGCTTGACAGCACCGAATGGACATCACTTCCTTCGTGCGCTCCGATAGCTGGGATATCTAGATCTTTAGGGCCTTCACCTTTTTATGGGTTCCAAGACCCATCAGGATTGTTCCCTGAAGCAATAAATCCCTCTTTACCTGTAGTGAATGAGAATGTGTGGGATCAACAGCTGAACAATCTACGAGTATCGCCTCAAGCAGCAGAAATTATGCCATTGGTTCAGCAAGAGCCATGTAGCTTCATTGCAAGTGGAGTGAAAGATTTGTCTGACGATAGCCAGGATCAGAGTGGAATTTATGGTTCACTTAATGTGGATGTTAGTAACGTTGGAGCTGTTGTGATCGATCCATCTGTTTCAAGTACCATTCTGGATGAATTTTGCTCATTCAAGGATGTGGGCTTCCAGAATCCTTCTAATTGTCTAGTTGGCAACTTCAGCTCGAGCCAGGATGTTCAGTCTCAGATCACTTCAGTGAGCCTTGCAGAATCCCAAGCATTCTCACAGCAAGACTTTCCAGACAGCTCTGGTGGTACATCTTCTAGCAATATGGACTTTGAGAAGAGCAATATTCTACAGAATAATTCATGGCAGCAACTAGCTCCACGTGTTCGGACATTTACCAAGGTATGATCTGATAACATCAAGCTTATAACCTGATAATTTTGGATTATGGAAATTTAACTCATCCTTTTTGCTTTATTTCATCATTTACCTCATACATACTTTGCACGTTCCTTCCGTGGAAAATCTTGACATGAATTGTATTACTTTGTTACTGAAATGTCCACTTACTTGACTGAAAATGGATTCTTATTTCATACGCAGTTTAGTCACTAGCAAGTTGAATTGTAATGTTTATACTGGTAAGCATATACCAGGTCATTAAAGATTAGTCACAATATTTGTAGATTTTGATCCTTAAAGAGCTTGACACCTTCGTCAGTTAGTTACTGAATTGATAATAAGTTCGGTACAGATATCTCGATCCTTTTTAACCATTCAATCTTGACTTGTTATGTTTGACAGGTTCAAAAGTCTGGATGTGTTGGAAGGTCAATTGATGTCTCGAGTTTCAAAAACTATGAAGAGCTATGTTCTGCTATTGAATGCATGTTTGGACTTGAGGGCCTGCTAAATAATCCAAGGGAATCTGGTTGGAAGCTGGTGTATGTGGATTACGAGAATGATGTTCTACTGATTGGAGACGATCCATGGGAGTAAGTTCTTACTTCTCTTTATTTCAAATTCGTATTTAGTTCAACAGCCTCTTCTTGTATTTCCTGAACCTGTCCGAACAGCTATTTTGATTCGAGCTGTAAACAATTCTTTATCATCACCGTTGTTAGCCTTCCTGCTTGTGATCTTTAATCAACTCCTCCTCCCTTCCTGGATTGATTGAACCATCCATTTTATGCAGGGAATTCGTCGGTTGTGTTCGTTGCATAAGGATTCTTTCACCTTCAGAAGTTCAGCAGATGAGTGACGAAGGGATGAAGCTTCTCAACGGTGCCAATCTCCAAGGTTGTAACATCCCCATTACCGGAGGTAATGACCTCTGAAATAACCCCGAATGTTGGTTGCATGATATCCAGTAGACGGCTATTCGGGCCATTACTAAAGTTCTGTAAACTGTTTCAGCTTGCTAGCACTTGAAAACTGTATTTGATTATTGTATGTTGGTTACCAGGGCCAGACAGTATAGCCTGGTTGTAAGTCTTTGACATTGGTAATATGTATGCACTTCCATCAGTTTAGCTCTATCCAAGTAATTGATGTTACTTCTGAAGTTGGCATTTTGGTTTGGGCCTGACTGATCCGAACCTGACACAACCCGAAAAGCCCAAAAGCCCGTATGGATGCATGTAGCTACTTGTTGAAATTCATATGTTCACTCCAAAGAGTCATCTAAAGCAAAACATCCATCAAAAGAAATTAATAAATATTTTACTTATTTAAATAATTAACTTTAATTATATTTCTCATTTAATCTGCAAAAATAATTAAATAATTAGATGAGGTAAAATTAATAATACATTGTAAATTTGATTTAAAAGTATACTTTTAAAATATTTAAATTTGGAAGTTCGAAATTAAAAAATTGATTGAATTTTAATTTATTTTATTTTATTATCATCATTTTAATTTTTATTATTAGCATTATTATTATTATTATTAATTTCCTTATCTTTATTTTTATTTTTACTTTCATTTTTAAATTTATTTAATTAATTAATTATTTTTATTCTTTGGGTCATTCGAAAACAATATCTTTTTTAAGAGGCTTTCAAAAATTATATTAGGTGCTAAAATTAATCGGAATCGTTGTGTTTGCAATCCTTATTTGAACCTTGATCTTCATTTTTCGTTATTGTGTGAAAACAAAGAAAAAGTATGGCATTCTATTTTAAATATATATTTATACTTTTTTAAAAATAAAAAATAGTGTTACTTGAAGAAAGCTTGAGCGAGGTTTTTACTTTATGTTTTATTTGACATAAGATTTATAATGAAATGAAATGTAAATTGATGTAATATTAGAAAATTATTGTTTGAGAGGAATGGAAGGGCTCATAATGTAATATAGTGAAATGTTTGGAAGATGAATGAATGAAATGTAATGTATATATACTAATAATGAATAACTATTCTACTCTTGATAAAAAACATGACACGTATTGTCTTGTTATTCGTTATTAAAGTTGAGGATATAATTGATATTATAAAATATTATTAAGGGTATATTAGATAGTACATATTTATCATTTTACATTTTATCTTAAACCTTTCAAATTGAAATCGGAGGTAATGTGAAACTCTTTTCATTTATCTTATTCCATTTCATTCTATTATAAACTCTCCTCTCAAACAATATAATAATATTACATTTCATTCCATCCTATTAATAACCACCTAATAAAACAAAATCTTAGACTATGTTTAGTTAAACGTAAAATTTTTAATGGAATGTAATGGAATGAAATAATTTATAATAGAATGGAATGCAAATAAATGTAATATTAAAATTTATTATTTGGAAAGGAAGGAAGAGCTTATAATGTAATACAGTGAAATGTTGTTTAGAAGAAAGGTTCATAATATGATATAATGTAATGTTATTTATCATTTTACATTATATTTTAAATTCTGAAGTAACTTATTTTTACTGTTTAGAATTAGAATAGAATAAAATGTAATATAAAATCCTCCATAGATAGGGAGCTCAATAATGTCGAGCTAGTAGGTGTGATAAGAAGAAGAAGAAGAAGAAAGAGAAAAAGAATAGAAAGAATTGGAGAGAAGGAGGAGAATCATATTCTGTTATTTATTGTTGTCCTTCGTAGACTCTGCCACTCGGGCTATAATAATACCAGCCCGACATTTCCGAATCGTGTAACAAAATCATCATTAATCTAACCCATACACGTGTCCTTATTAACTACCATCACTAACTGATACTCTTGTACTGTTACCACCCGCGACTTCGGTGTGTTGAACTGTTGCCTGCAACAAATGGATACCTCATCGGAACACGAAGATGGTTTGAAGAAGCTCGAGTATCTCTCTCTCGTCTCTAAAGTCCGTAGCGAGTTGGAGACTCACTTGGGGTTTGGGGACAAGGTGTTGGCTGAATTCATCACCGAATTGGGTCGCAATTGCGAGACTGTGGATGAGTTTGACTCCAAATTGAAGGATAACGGCGCCGAAATGCCCGACTACTTTGTCCGTACACTGTTAACCATCATTCACGCCATTCTTCCACCGAAGACCAAGTCCGAGAAGGAATCGAAGAAAGATAGTGTTGTTTCCGATGGTAAGAAATCTAAATTCAAGGCGCTTGCTATTGAGGACAGTAGGGCGAGAGTGAAGGAGCTTGAAAGAGAACTTGAGATGGAGGCTGAAGAGAGAGTTGGAAAAGATGAGAGGGAAGAGGAAAATAGGCATAGACCAGAAAGGGATCGAGACAGAGATAGAGAAAGAGAAAGAGAAAGAGAGAGACATAGGAGCAGGTATGATAGAGATGAGTGGCGTAGAGATAGAGAATATGATGATAGAGGGGAATATAGGAGTAGAGGAAGGCATAGGAGAAATGGGAGCGAAGAGAAAGGATATGAAAAGGAGCATAGAGAAGGGGAAAGGGATAAGAAGAATGTGCATTACAATTCTCATGAGCCCGAGTTATATATGGTTTACAAGGGCAGGGTTTCAAGAGTGATGGATTCAGGGTGCTTTGTGCAGTTGACTGATTACAGAGGGAAGGAGGGTTTGGTTCATGTTTCGCAGATAGCGAGTAGGAGGGTTGGTAATGCCAAGGATGTTGTGAAGCGTGATCAGGAGGTTTATGTTAAGGTGATTTCAATGTCAGGTCAGAAATTGAGTCTATCTATGAGGGATGTAGATCAGAATACTGGTAGAGATTTGCTTCCATTGAAGAAAAGCTCTGATGATGATGCTTTTAGAACTAATCCTTCAGATTCTAAGGAGGGGCCTGCCACGAGGACTGGACTTTCTGGGATTAGGATTGTGGAAGAAGATGATTCTTTTCACTCTCGAAGACCTTTGAAGAGAATGAGCTCACCAGAGAAATGGGAAGCTAAACAGCTTATTGCTTCTGGGGTTCTCAATGTGAAAGAGTTGTCTGATGATGAAGGAGATGGAATGCTTCATCAAGAAGAGGAAGCCGAGGAAGAGCTTGAGATTGAGTTGAATGAGGATGAGCCAGAATTTTTGCAAGGTCAGAGTAGATATTCTGTTGACATGTCACCTGTGAAGATATTTAAGAATCCAGAAGAGTCGTTGAGCCGTGCAGCAGCGCTACAGTCAGCTCTCATAAAAGAAAGGAGAGAAGTGCGGGAACAACAACAGAGAACCATGCTTGATTCCATACCAAAGGATCTTAATCGTCCTTGGGAAGATCCAATGCCTGAGTTTGGTGAGCGGCATCTTGCACAGGAGCTTAGAGGTGTTGGCTTATCAGCTTATGACATGCCTGAATGGAAGAAGGATGCATTTGGAAAAGCATTGACATTTGGACAAAGGTCAAAGCTTTCTATCCAGGAGCAGAGACAGAGCTTGCCAATCTACAAGTTGAAGAAGGAATTAATTCAAGCTGTCCATGATAATCAGGTTCTGGTTGTTATTGGTGAGACAGGTTCGGGTAAGACTACACAGAGTACACAGTACCTTGCAGAGGCAGGTTATACTACAAGGGGCAAGATAGGGTGTACGCAGCCTCGTAGGATGGCTGCAACGTCTGTTGCAAAAAGGGTGGCTGAAGAGTTTGGTTGTCGTTTAGGTGAAGAAGTTGGGTATGCCATTCGATTTGAGGATTGCACTGGACCGGATACTGTGATCAAGTATATGACAGAGGGTATGTTACTTAGGGAGATTTTGATTGATGAGAATCTTTCACAGTACTCAGTTATAATGCTTGATGAAGCTCATGAGAGGACCATCAACACTGATGTGCTTTTTGGGTTACTTAAACAGCTTGTGAAAAGGAGACCTGACCTTCGCTTGATTGTCACATCTGCTACTCTGGATGCAGAAAAATTTTCAGGATATTTCTTCAACTGTAACATATTCACTATTCCTGGGAGGACGTTTCCTGTAGAGATACTATACACCAAACAGCCAGAAAGTGACTACTTAGATGCATCTTTGATCACAGTCCTGCAAATCCATTTGACAGAACCTGAAGGAGACATCCTTCTCTTCTTGACTGGTCAGGAGGAGATTGATTTTGCATGCCAAGCTCTCTATGATAGGATGAAAGGATTGGGTAAGAATGTCCCTGAGCTAATTATATTGCCTGTTTATAGTGCCCTTCCTAGTGAAATGCAGTCGAGGATTTTTGAACCTGCCCCACCTGGGAAGAGGAAAGTGGTTGTGGCAACCAACATTGCCGAGGCTTCTTTGACAATTGATGGTATCTTTTATGTAATTGATCCTGGTTTTGCAAAGCAGAATGTGTACAATCCAAAGCAAGGGCTTGATTCTTTGGTCATAACTCCAATTTCACAAGCATCTGCGAAGCAACGAGCTGGACGTGCAGGTCGTACTGGGCCTGGAAAATGTTATCGCCTGTACACAGAAAGTGCGTATGGTAATGAGATGTCCCCTGCAACAATTCCTGAAATCCAAAGAATTAATCTTGAATTTACCACACTAACAATGAAGGCCATGGGAATTAATGAGCTCTTGTCCTTTGATTTCATGGATCCACCTTCACCTCACGCCCTCATTTCTGCCATGGAACAGCTTTATAGCTTGGGAGCTCTTGATGAGGAGGGGCTTCTTACCAAGTTAGGGAGGAAAATGGCAGAATTTCCACTGGATCCACCATTATCTAAGATGTTACTAGCTAGTGTAGATCTGGGTTGTAGTGACGAGATACTGACAATTATTGCCATGATCCAAACTGGTAACATCTTCTACAGACCTAGAGAAAAACAAGCTCAAGCAGATCAAAAGAGGGCAAAATTTTTCCAGCCTGAGGGTGACCATTTGACTTTACTTGCTGTATACGAGGCATGGAAGGCCAAAAACTTCTCTGGCCCTTGGTGTTTTGAGAACTTTGTTCAGTCCCGGTCCTTGAGGAGGGCTCAGGATGTCAGAAAGCAGCTTCTCTCCATCATGGATAAGTATGTTCTTGAGACTTTTTACGGTACTCCATGTACTTTATTATTATTTTTCTATGCATACCACCATAATTAAGGTGTGTTTTATCTTCTTACACATCATGCCAGGTCTAACGTCCTTGACTCTTTGTGACTAAGTCGTGTTTTCAGTACTAAGTACTGTTAATCATGGTTTTTGGGACAGGAGTTCTGTTGTTTGCAACAGCTTGTAGTTCCCATATGCGCAACCTTGCCAAATATAACACCATCTGTTTGACTTTTAAGTGACTTCATTATTTTGTCTTAATGAGTAGATGTTTCAGAACTAGTGAAGCTCCAATGATTTGGCTTCGGCCTGCTCACTCATTTCTTCTTGGTGAATGTACTTTTATGCCAGATTGTTCTATTCAATTCAATCTGTCTTCAATGTAGTTACTATAGTTTATATTCTTAAGGTCTGAGAATGTTCTTGACGCCATCTCTCTTCTTGCACTATAGCTTAATATATGCTTTGAAGATTAGAAACAGGACTTGCTCCGAGGTCCGAAGATGTCGCACTAGAAATTACATGTTCTAAGATGTCAGCTCTATCTTTAATATAGTTTTTACTACTCCTGGCTATGGGGGAAATGTTTACTTGATACTGATAATGTTTCGACTGATTCTTTCTTTAATTAAAGACTGGTGTTTCCTATCACTCTGATCTTACCCCCACTGTATTTTCAGATTACTTAAAGATAACTGGATCTTCTTGAGTTTGTTGTACTAGTTTAATGCTAGATATTTCATGTTTTATATTTACATTTTTTCATGTATAGTTCTATCTGATCCTTGTTCTGTATCATTTCACATTTTATGTAAATTGTGATGCTAATATACCTCTATCGTTTTCTCAGGTATAAGTTGGATGTGGTCAGTGCTGGAAAGAACTTCGCTAAAATTAGGAAAGCGATAACAGCCGGATTCTTTTTCCATGCAGCCAGGAAAGATCCACAGGAGGGTTACAGAACCATAGTTGAGAATCAACCAGTGTATATACACCCAAGCAGTGCTCTTTTTCAGAGACAACCCGACTGGGTAATCTACCATGAACTGGTTATGACTACCAAGGAATACATGCGAGAGGTTACTGTTGTCGATCCTAAATTTCTTGTCGAACTCGCTCCTAGATTCTTCAAAGCTGCAGATCCTACAAAAATGAGCAAAAGGAAGCGCCAAGAACGTATTGAACCACTTTATGACAGATATCATGAACCTAATTCATGGCGACTGAGTAAACGGCGAGCTTGAGTTTTGTAACGAGGGTTGGATGAGATTTGGTTGTCATTTACCCATGGATCGCACAAGCAAGTGCTTTCTTACTCTCAACCTTGATAACTTCGTTTTTGTCCAATATGGCTACTTTGCAAATATGTCCAGTTGCAAGTTATGCTTTTGTGAAATCTTTTCTTGATAAATGGCAGGATATGTCAGAAGCATAAGGTTCACCTCAAATGCCACTTACAAACAATTTTAGCAACTATAGCAAGTATCTTCTAACATGTGGAAGGGAAAAGGAGGTTCAAATTTCCTGTAAAAAGAGAGATGTTCACAGGGCAGAGAAGCAAGGTAATCTACCACGATCATACTGGGGAATTTGTCAATTTATCATGTAAAATAAGTCTAGATGGACATTACTCGCCTGAAAAGATCATCATGGATATAATGTCTAATCCGAACCGAATTAGAAGGGAAGATCATGAAAGAAAATATGTTGTAAGTTCTGTCATTAACTCATTATTTCCTGTTGTCATTGGCCAAGCTAGTCTCTTTTTATAAAGTCTTGGGTTTTCGTGGTTGTACAGAAACATGTAAGAATTCTAGGGAACTAGTGCTTCAACCTCAAAAGTCTGATCCACTTTACCTGATGATTATCAACGACTTAACCAGTGTTACAGTAGTTTAACACTTACTTTCCCTGTAAGAACAAACGTTAGAAACTAATGGCCTAGTATTGCATCTTCATATGAATCTCGAAGATTGTACTTTGACTTATGATGCAAAGAACTCACTATTTCTCAACAATACAACAAGAATGTGAATGTTGAATAAAATAATTAGTGTAATCCACTTGAACTACGATCTTCAGATTCTGATTAGTGATTCGTAGTCAAATTTCAGGAGAAACAGAACATGTTCAAGTGCTTAAAAACATAGAAGTGATTACAAAAAATATCGAGACCATCAAGAGCAACGGTCTCCATCAAATCTCAAATCCTACATTGCTCTTAACCCCTGCACTTAGAATTTTCAAATTCCAAATCCTAGCTTCAACTTCTTGCAACTATAGAACTTGTAACCTCAACTCAAGAAGTATTAACAACAAAAATGAAAAGGAAGAAGAAGAGATGCATATTTTAAAGGTAGGGTTGGACCAGTGTAGCTATAAAAGAGATGATAAAACCCCAACAGAAAAGCTCAATTATTATGACAATGCAATTAAAAGGATACTTATCAAGTAAATCTAAGTTCATTTCATGAAGAGTAAGAGCGTAACACCACCTCTACAGTGAACTAACTGTATCATGAAAAGACCATCAATGAAAAGTCTACCACTCATTCGAGTTTGCTACAGTGTCTTTTGCAGGACTGATACCCCCTCCGTAACCACAGAGCAATAACATAACAGACGAGGCTCGGTTACAGCTTCTTATCTTCAGCTTTTCTTGGCTAGGGAGAAAAGAAAAGATGATAATCATTATAGAAAGGGCAAACAGAGAGTAGTGGCATAAGAGAACAACACAACAGAGAAACAAAATAAAGGAGAGTGAAAGAAGAGGAAAGCAGCACCTATCCACTAAAGAATGTCTTAGAAAAAAGGGGGAAAAAACAGAATGTACAGCTCAATATGCCCTTATACGAACAACCTCTATGTGCTTGCTTAGTTCATGCTCAATCTTTAGTTCAATAACAAACATCTTAACACTAGCAGCAGAAACAGATAGTCATACAAGCCCAACAACAAAACAAATCTTCATGAACCCTTCAAGTTATATCAACTAAATTCTAAATGGGGAAGCTTGAATATTGTCATTTTTGAAGGATTCATTACGAAGCTTCATTGTAAGGCAGAAGAGAAAACCATTTGCTGAATTATTTTATTACTCCTTGTTTTGATAAGATTTCTAATCCAAAATAGCAAAGATCAAGTTTGCTGCATATACGGAAACATGCACAGTAGAGCATCCAGTTACCCATAAGAGTACAAAGACTCTCCGATAAAAGTAATATGGCTTAAACAGAAGCAAAAGGGCCAACCAAGTGTTCGACGAATTGTCAGTGTGACAATACACTAAAGGAGAACAGATCCAAACAAAACAAAGTACCATTTCGATGTCAAGTACAGCCAAAATGGAATCAATGGGGCGATTATTATAAAAGCACACAATTCGGACTAAACAACGTTCAAGTAGCAGACAAAACCAGTACACTAACCTTAGTACCAGCAGCATGTTGCAGAAGTTCTTCTTCAGGGATGATGACAGGCCACTTCTCGCCGGCTTCGCGGAACATTTGCTCAGTCTCGAGCAATTGACCCTTTTCCAAAATCATGGTCCTTATGGACTGAGCGGTGGTAGTTGTGGCGTCAAAGGCTTGTTCGATGCCGTTGACGAAAGTAACGGTGATCTGAGGAGGGTGATCGTCTGTTCGGCGCTTGACGAGAACTTGGCAAGCAGGATTCGATTCCTTGGCCTTGCGAGAATTGCACTGAGCTAAGAACTCCATGCACGAGGCTAAACGTGGGTCTAACGCATTGAACTCGATCCTTACCTTGGACAGAAACTTCAACATTGTCTGTCTCTCTTCTCTTCCAAAATAAAAATGCCAACTTTGCTTCTCAGACCAAAGTTTCTGAAATGCTATTTATATAATTTTGGGCTAAAGTCATATATATATATATAATAATGAGATCCATTGGGCTAAGTTAATGTGTATTCATTATTAACTCTTTATTTCTGTACCTCGTGGCAGAAATCTAGGAGACTTTATTTCAAGCATTATCCATTCATACTCGTTTCAATTTTTTCGAGTTATTTTAATAAATTTATATTAATTAATAAATTTTTATAAATTAAAATAAATTAATTAATTTTTATTTATAAATTTCCTTTTCAATTAAACTTCAATATTTTTAATGGATAAAGACAATTCTTTAAATTATATTTCAAATTTTTTAATTTTATTCGGTCTTTAATCAATTTTTTGACAATTTAGTACCGATTGAATCTTTTAAATCTTAAACCTCTTGTCTTATCGGTTTAACTTCTAATTTGATAATTAGATTTGACAAATTAAGCTCAATTCTCGTATTACTTTTAGTATAACTCCTTCAGACAACATTATATTTTATTTAACTTTTATCTATGGATTTAAGAAGTTTATTAATTTAATCGATTGAATTTTGGATTGAGGTATCCCTAGCCTATTTTTATAAATTTTGAATTTTTTATAATCATAAATTAAATTTAATAATAATAAAACTTGAAATAACATAATTTAACAATAATAATATCAGAATTAGTAATTTAACAATGATACCAACATTATAATATTAATATGTTTCCTCCAAGGTATTAAAGAAATGAAATACAATAAATAATAAAGGGTCAAATTTTCTTTTAAAATGGGTTTTTTCAGAAAGCAATTTTGTAGTGAATATACTTTTTCATGATGAGAAGAAAAATAATAATAAAATATGAATATGATTATAAGAAAATGAAGGAAAAAACAAGACAGCTCCCAGAACAGGGAAAATCTGATTACTTCCCTGAAAAATCCAAAACTTCCCCTTAACAACAAAAGCTTTCTGCTCATAAATTCTAGCTTGAAAACTTTCAAACAGAAGAGAGCAGAAACATTGGGTAGTATAAAGCAAGCAAAGAAAAGATGAGAAGAAAAAGCCAAAAGATGCAAACTTTAGGCCCTTTTCATTTGCAAAAGCTACATATGCAAAAGATTGAAACTAACTGCTAATCTCTCTATCCATTTTCATCCTCTTTCCACTTGGCACATCTGACACGTTACTTACCCTTTGCTGGGATGATGCATCATGCTGGTATGCACAATTAGCTCCATTTCGACACCCTCTTGAACTGTTAAAAAAAATACAAGGCTTCATGATCTTAGGCTTCGAGTCCCTCGGTTTTGGATTTGGATTCGGATTTGGTAGTTCTTGGTTTTTGCCTATTTGGGGATTGTTGTAACGGCCAACAAATGGCTGAGGAGCTTCTGGTCTGTCACCTCCATGTTGTTCAATGAGTTTCTTGTAGTAATTCATGTCCTTTGCTGGTGGAGCTGGAACAGAGGGCACAGCTGAAGTTTGAATTCCTTGAGGCATGCCAGGTGGAGTTTGTGCATAATAGGGTGCACTTGGATTAACAGCTAGCGGGGACGGTTTACTGGATTCTATCTGATTCATGTGCACATGAGATGGATCTAAAGCAGCTGTAGGAGGTGGATAATCTGAGGAAAGGACATTAGAGACATACGGCTTGTCCGTGTTTGGGGCATTGGACGCAGATCCATGATCTGAAACCAATTTCTCAATCATTTTTGGGTTGCTAAGAATTTTTATGAGCAGGTCATGATCTATCAATCCTCCATTCTCGTTATGTTTATTAATGGCAGTGAATGCAGCAGAAGCTGCAGTTACTACATCAGGTTCAACACCATGAAGGACTCCAGCTGTCTGTTTCTCATTTGCAGGGGTACTTGGTATGTTAGGAGTGTTGCAATGAGGAAAAGCACCAAAAGCCAACAGCTGCGACTGTGAGCTCATTGCAACATTACAAGGCTCTAGACCATCAGAAGATGTCTCAACAGTGTCTTCATCTTCAATGGGAGTGATAGGAATCAGAGTAACTTGGTGATCATCATAGCGAGAGTCTTCTGCATCCGCTGCAAATGTGGGGCTGTAAATAGACAAAACCTCTCAGTTTGAATGAGTGCCGAAGGAAAAATGGAAACAGCAGAAATTTTCAAGAAAACTAGAAAAGTATCAAACTTTGGAGGAATCACAGAAGGCCGAGGATAAACAGCTTCTAATACTCTCAACTCCCTCTGGTTTTGAGCTTCCACATCTTCACTTTCCTCCCCAGCAACCACTCGCCAAGTTATGTTTAAGATGAACTGTTATAGTAATACAAACGTTCATATCTTGAATTCTATTTCAAGACAAAATTTGATCTAATAAGTTAAAAACTAAAATTTTCAAAATGCAGTTAAACAGAATGAAAGACAGTAAACTGTGATTTACCCTTGGTGGACATCTCCATTTAACTAGGGGGATTTCAGGCAACCTAATCTGTGAATGCTTAGGAGGATGACCTCCTTCAAAGCCAGGAGGAAGAAAGTCATCTCCTGCAGTTCCACTTGGATGGTGCAATGGCTTTGCCTGGAGGTGATCTTGAGCACCAAATCCAACTTGCGAAGGAGATTCCTCCGAAAGAAATAATCTTACCTGTTGAAAGTAGGAGTTGAAATGCTGAGCATTCAGCTATCAAATACATCATTTATATTAGAAGATTTAAGACTTTCTCCTTCAATATGCTTAAAAATGAGAAAATATTGAAAGTCTATGCGGAATCTCTATTAAATTTGTCAATAGGTTTAACATAATGGATGCCTGTATCAGCATCATATGAACCAAAGAAATAGACAAGGATCATCAATCACAACAACCATGAAGGCAGACACCCTTGAGGTGCTTAGGAATAATAGGACAAACTGTACTTTTGGATTTAATCCCCTCAACACACACACACACACATACAGCCAGAATCTCTCAAAGCAATTAATACTATCTGCACACACATACAGCCGGAATCTCTCAAAGCAATTAATAGTATCTGCAACATGCTATGCTAATAGCCAAGGACATCATAATCATTTTTTCAAAAGACCCTAAGAAAGGAGGCATAAGTTCCTCTTCAACAGATGACGTCGAAACAGATGCATATATATTTTCTTCATTGCCTTGGATGACAAAACTTGTTATCATCTGAATCAAAATTTAACATTTTGGATTATTTTCATTGAGAATGCAGAAGGAAGTCTTATATTAATATATTACACTAAAAATAACTTCATTAGCAAGGCAAAATTCAGAAAATGAATAGGCTGCCAAGATAACCTCGATAATAACGCAAATGCACGGACAAAAGAAAAGTTTTTACCAAATGCTCCCAACACTACCAAACTTGCACAAGTCAGAATTTAAAGAATTATGTACTGTCAAATGGTGAATATAATTGTCATTTCAGAAACTTACAAACGCATGAGCAGGCTTAATAAAACAACGAGGTAGATGAAACTTTCAACTATACAATTCGAACAAACTTGCAAATTTCAACATGCAAAGCACTATCCAATATTTTATGTTGTCAATGAAGGCAACTCTAGGAAGCAACAAACTTTAAGGGATTCGAAGAATGTGAGAAATTTTACACCAAAAAGCAGATTTTCTTTCTAATTTCCTTCAAACCCACTAATATAATGGGTGGTGTTCACTTTTAGGACTTAGTAAAATTGCAGATGGTACATAAAAACAAAAAGATAAACTAATGCATTGGAGAATAAAACAGCCAGATTGAAAGATCTACATCCAAAGCTTCTATGACATGCTCACTTATAGAGAGTGGAAGTACTTAGCATATTTGATAAATTTTCAATTCTAAAACAAAAGAGACGATCCAAAGATAACTTGATATCTAAAATCTTACAAGTAACTAGGATGACATAACAAGGAAACATCTTGGTCTGTGTACAGATAAGTTTCAGTTAGCAATGCATATTTGCTAGGTTATACATAGGTTTCAGTTAGCAATGTACATTTTCTAGGTTTTATATCTTGAATTCTAGTGCAATATTATAGTTTCTCTAAAAGGGCTTTACTTCTAAATTCATAAGTGTATGGTAAAAAAGCATCTAGCTCCTGCATTAAATGGAAAAGTTTATGCAGCCACTACCTGAATTTCAGCATACAAAGAGACAATATTGCCATGGATAGCATCTACAACAAGTTGAATACCATTGTTCTTGTTCCTAAATTTTCACCATGAAAGTTGGCTCTGACAGCGGAGTTCTAAAATCCAATGCCATTATTATGATATTTCTCCTCAAGATAAGCATAACTAACAAGAAAATTCTGGAGCAATAAAGAAAATCACCTTCAGTATTCATAGGTGGTCATTTACTTGACTATCTCCTAATATATATTACCGATTTTCCATCAATTTTACTAGTACTAAAATCTGCAACCAATTAAAAGCATGCCATTTTAACAAATTTTACTAGTACTAAAATCTGCAACCAGTTAAAAGCATGCCACTTTTAACAACTATAAGAAGGTATGAAATTTGAACACCGCAAAACAGAATCCATGTAGAAAGCAATATATCCTATACTAGGAATCCAACAAAGAACAAATCCAATTACCAGACAAAATACAAAAGCAGTAAAATAATAACACATTGCATGAGTGAAACAACACTAGTGTACCATCAAGAGTTGCAGTAAACTAGATATAGTACCAAGCAGAAATAAGGCAATTTCAATCTTCAAGATAATATCTTAAAATCATGGGTAGAACAAAAATATCCTTAAATAGCAAAAACGATTAGCCCAGTTAATCCAAAATTCAGTCATTTTCATCTTTATTCGATTCATTTGGATAATTTTTTTCCCGTCAAAAAACCAAAACAAAATTGCCAAACGGGTGATAAACCCTCATATTAAACCGATAATTTCCTCCAAGAATTTGCAGTTTTTACCTGACAAAGATTGGCATCTGGTGCCCAATAAACTCTTTTTGATCTCTGCAATCCTCGCATATTTTCAGATCAACAACCACAAACACATACATAAACAACCGCTTTTTTATTTCCCGACTTCAATTTTTTCAGTCCCCAATTTCTCACTGATAGTTAAAGGGGTTTCAATGGACCGATACTAGGGTTCGAATGCGGTCGACAGGATTCGAAACCCTAAATCTTAAAATTACAATTCCTTCCCCATTTGACATCGCCTAAATGTCCACAAATTTAGACTATCCAAAGCATAGAAAAAACCCCCCAAAAAAAAGAAAAAAATCAAAAAAGAAGCGCAAACCGCAAACGATAATAATCGATATATATCGAGACACATATATGTATATATATAGATTGGATAGATAAGATGTATAGTGGCGCGTAAAGGAGAGATCCAAGGGAACCCTAGATCCTCTGGCTATTGTTTCTGTTTCGATTTCGATTTCGATTTCGATTTTGCGGTTTCAATCTGTCTCTCTCTCTCTCTCTTAATATTTATGTTCTTTTTACATCCAATTTTATCTGTGTACGTAGTAAAGTGTAGAAACTTGAGGACTGCGCACGTGCAATCGTGTCGCGTGGGGTTGGGAAATGGTTTAGTGGACTAGTAGTGTTAGCATGTTTCGCGCGGTTGTTGGCCACGCACCGTTAATTGCGGATGGGTCTTTTTTTTGAGTTGTATTAAGTGGTCGTGTTCTGACCACCACTAGAAGGCTCTTTTTTTGCAAATTTTATTTTTATAATTCTTTTTTTAAGTAATTCATATATTATAATTATTTTTATTTTTATTTAATGTGTACTGTTAACTCATAAAAACTGGACTTGTATAATTTAATTTTGATCGTTTATTTATATTTTGTATTTTACTTTTACTTAAGTATGTAATAATTTAATTATAAATGCAATAAAAATTCAAAAATATTTATGAACTTACAAATTATATGTTAACAAACTCTTCAATACTTTAATTGACAAAATATTATATTTACTTATAAGCAAAATTCAAAAATATATTTAACCAAAATTAATTATAAATGATGCTTAAATTTTTAATAAAAGTTCATAATCAAATAATATGTTTTTTCTAATATAGAATAAAAGGCATATACCATTCTATAATTTTAAAAAAATTTAATTTATGAAGTTTTAGAAAATTTATTTTTTAGAATTTCAATTAAAAAAACTACAAAATAAAAAAAAATGTAAACTAATCAAATCTCACTTTTGTAATTACTAAAATTATTTCTTAAACTTGATTCGACTTAAATTAATAATTTAAAATAATTATAATATATTATTAATTTAAATCGAACTTAATTGATTTAATTCAAATTTAATATTCAAATTAAATTATCATATAACTAATATTTAATTAGCATATATTTGAATATAATATTTATATTACGTATATTTTATAATTATTTTTAAGTATTTGTATTAATAGTCCGCTATGCAATCAACTATTATAATCAACAAGTTTTCAAATCGTTTATTTGAAAAAATAGAACCCTTCTTATTGAATTATCATAATACTTTCCAAAATTTGAAAATTTGGATCAACGGAGGAGTAATTAAGTAGGAGTCTGGAGAGGGTTATAATATACGTAACTTTTTTTTTATTTTTACAAAGAGACTGTTTTCGTGACTTGAACCTGTGACTTTTTAGTGACAAAGGAACAACTTTATCGTTGTTTCGAAACTTATAATTAAGTACGAGAGAATTATTTTTCAAAAACTAAAAATTAAAAGAATTTTTAAAAATATAAATTATTAAATTATTTTCTTATAAAAAAAGTCAATATCTTCCATGATGTTCTGATTCCCGTGTGGTCGTGGTACAAGTAACCTTTTCTTTGCATTTAGCCCGCTTCATGGGCTGGATTGAAAAAGGCAGATTGACCACCACCCACCGGTCTCTAGCGGAGACTTCTGCTTTGATTTCTAATTCAATTGCTGTTTTTCAAGGGAAAAAAAAAATTCTTATGTACCTATTTGAGAAGGATGATTAATTCATTTGAAATAAATAATATAATGTTAATTAATAATTATTATTATTTAATAATAATATTATTATTATTATTATTTATTTTACATTATTTCTCTCTATTTTTTTCTCTTTTCTTGTGGGTAAGATAAAGTTAAGTATTACTGAACCTCTCGAGATTTTATATATCAGCGAAATTCTTATTAAATGTTGTTATTATTGTTTTATTTATTCTAAATAAATAATTACAGATTATTATATGAATGAATATTTAAGTTCAAAAAGTCTAACTTAATTAAAGATCGAATCAAATTAAAAAATTAAAAATATGATAAAAATTCTTTATTTATTAAAAAATTTAAATTTTAATCAAAAATTACTAAATAAATTTATTTATTTATTTTAATTTATAAAAAGTTATTAATTTTCTAAAATTAATCTATAAGTTAATAAACAAATCAATTTTTAACAACAAGAACCAAAAAGTTAAAACCAAATTAAAGAATTTAACATTTTAAATTTTTTATAATTGAACCGATCAAACAATTATTAAATTTTACCGATACAAAAACTTTAAAAAGAGTCAAAGGCACATAACCAAACTCTTTAGGACAACTTCCGAGGTGCCAAAATAAGAATACTTTGTAAGAAGTACAGATTATCGGATGGTCGACCAGACACATCAATCTTGGCTAATGTTGTTCATTAACAAGAATCAAGAATCCACCACCTGAGCGTGATTATGTTTCTAAGTTTGAGATTAAAGAGGAAAGTTTCATATCTGTACTCCTAGAGTCCTGATAATTAGTAAGAGACATGGCTTTGGCAACTTATTCTGTCACCCAAGATTAAGGTATTTCTCTAAAAACCATTTCACAATTTCTTGCCTACTAAATCTAATTTAGTCAATCGAAAAGTACAAACTAATGTAATGTGTCCTATTTGTTATTGTGAACCTGAGACTCTTGAACATATGTTGTTATCATGTCCATGCATGCAATGTGTTTGGTTTAGTAGTGAGTTGGGTTTAAAAATATCAAGGGAAGGATTGACTACTTTTGATAAATGGATTCTGGATATGAATGACTCTTTTCAGAAGGTTGATATTGGCAGTGATGCATTGGTGACAATTGCTGTCCTACTTTGGAACATTTGGAAACAGAGATGTACGGTGGTTTTTAACAAAAACAAGCCAGATCCTATTAGATGTATTGTGAAAAGTAATGTTTTGTTGACAGAATGTATGGATTCAAGAAAGCAAGTTGGTATAAATAGTGTGCAGTATCAGCAGATTCATTGGACCAAGCCAGCTGTAGGATGCTTGAAAATGAACTGTGATGGAGCTTATAACAATGGGGTTGCAGGTGTGGCAGTTATTATAAGAAATGATGAAGGAGCCATTGTTGATAGTATTGCTACATAATGTAAAGCAGGTTCAACACTTGAGGTTAAAGCCAGAGCTGTGTATGAAAGAGTGAAGTTGCTGGATCAGAAAGGATATTATAATGTACAAATTGAGATGGATTCACAGATTGTTCATAATGAAATTCTTCAGAATAAAGGGAAAGGAAAGCGGAAAATTAAGCCATTTATTACTGATATTATATACAGAATACAACATTTGTAGGGAATTGATTTTGTACTAATAAAACATGAAGTTAATAGCGCCGCTGATTGGTTAACAAAGCAAGTCAACCAGAAGATGTGCCTTGATAGTCTTAACACCCCCAACTTCTTTGGTTGGAATTTGGAACAGAGATGCCTTGCCAGCACCTCCGTAATTGTTTAGTGTTGAAGTGATATACTTGAATTGCTACAGTGATTAGTTCTCATATGTGTATTGCTTCTTTTTACTTTGATTTGTTTTGTGACACTGTCGTAAACATTTGTTCATTTTAATGAGAATTCTTCTTATTGGCCCAAAAAAACAAAATGAAACTTCTGCCAATCACAAGGTCCGGAAAGATTCAAATTAAAAAAAGCGCAACTTCGTAACTAGCAGAGAAACTATTTCCAATACTAAGTTTCGTGTTTCCAATAGCTGTAGAATATGACAATGAACTAGAGAAATTTATTACCATGAATCAGTAGGAGACGAATCTGTGAGCTCTCCCACTTTTACAGTTGAATGTTTCAAAACAAAAAACTATCACACAAAATAATTTCCAATTAACAAGCACCAATACCCACCATGGAGGAAAACCTTTGCGAGAACGTAACATAATTGTGATATAACAAATCGTAATATACATGGATTCATCACCTGGTCCTGTGTTTATTATCTCTAGTCCCTTGCGAACTCCGGGCATCAAACACGTGAACTAAGTTTCCGGCAACACTGAAGTATAAGAACCAGATGGTGCATCATCAACAAGACTGAGAACCAAATCGGGGTTCTAGCAAATAATTGATTTCAAGTATGTTTTCACCTCTGCCATTTTTTTTCTGTAACAAAGGCAATTTAAAACAGGATAAGCAGCTGTGTTTACCAGTTTAACGATCCAAGTTTATCTACCAGGAGTTAAATGTTTCAACACGAAAAGAGATGCTAGACTGTACTGGCAGAACATAGAGAAGGAATTATAGGGCCTAGATAACAAAATGAATGATACTTTCAAACAGAATGATAAAATGTTTCAACATTGTTACGACAAAGAAATGGAGAAAGTAAAAGATTAAATAGCAGGTTGAAGTTTCTTAATGTATGCTCAGGAAGAATGATTATAATGATTATGTTCGGTAATGAGAAGTGAGGTCTCCTCATTCATTTTATATTTTCACCTGTCCAAGATGTCAGAGTAGAACATCTGGAACAATTATATCTTTTAAGTCAGTTTTACCTATCTAGTATTATCATTTCATATTTACTTCAGGATGTCTGAGTAGAACTCAATATCAAGGAATATGGATAACTTTCCCTTGGATAGTAGCCTACTAATGCATGCAAATGGAAGGCAATGAACACAAGCAATAAGGAAGCTATACAAATACCATGAACGGCATGGCTGCTATTTCCCTTTCCCTGCTGTGCTTGAGACAAGGACCGCTGGATGCGAGGAGAACCCTGCCTCCCGTCAGCACCAGGTAAGGAATGACGCTTCTTGATGTAGTCTCTTTCATGCACATCTGGGCTTGATCTTGGTGAGTTGTTAGCATGGAACTTTGCTCTTGCAGACTCTGTGACCTGCATGAAGCGGGGAATTGAACTACCACTACCACTACTATCTCTTGGTTCTTGATCAGGGGGTTCAGGTCTCGTCGAACCAAAAGAATTCCGTCGCTTCCCATTCTTTTCATCTTCAGGCAACTGTTCTGTGCTACTTCTTGTGTTAGAGTCGTAAAGATTTGATGATCTCTTTCCTGCTGACAGTGACTTCCGTTTTTGGTTAGAGCTACCCCTTTGAGTACTGCTCTTTTTACCTGCCACAGATATCTGACTTGAAGGTGTTCCATCGGAATCGGGAATACTTATATGGCTTCTTGGTGAAACTTCAGGGGACAACCTATAAGCTTGACCACCTGTCACAGAGTCCAGTGCTTTCTTGGCGTCACATGCACTAGTCTCTGGCTGCAATTCTGCCTGAGTAGAGTCTTCAGCTGCTTTGGAATTTGCAAGTTCATCAATGATATCATCGATTTTTTCAGGTTGTTTCATGACAGTGTGAGCCAGATTTGGAACTGGTTCAATATATTCATTCTTGACTTGAACAATTACATCATCCTTGTCATTAGGCTTGCTAGTTTCTTCCCCAGGTACTTTAGCTTCATGCTCCTCCTCTACAGCTCCAACTTCAGATAAATCGGGAGAATCTAGAGTCGAAGTTATAGAAAGTTCAGTACCACATTCAGATCCACCATATTGAACCCTAGGATTTTGGGGAACCAAGTTTTCGATCACGTTAAGCTCATTTTCCCTAGCTGTATTTCCTTCTCCAGATGATACTACATCTGAGTTTGGTTCAAATTCACCCTCCTTATAAGGTGAACTGGTTGATCTATTTGAATTGACAGTTGAACTCAACTCTGCAAATTTTGACTGGACAGCAATAAATGCAGGATTACTGGACTTTGTTGATCCAATATTAGATTTCTTTGCTTCAGTCTCCACTTTTTCAGAGGGAAATCTTTTCGTGGAGCATTTAGGATGCTCAGATTGTTCACTTTCTATTTCCTCATGAGAAAGAGCACTCGGTCCCATATGAGAACTTAAGCCAGTATGTTCACTTTGGTTTGCAAGGGAATTAATACCTGTCGATGTATCCTTCACATCAGATGTAATGGTAACTTTGGGATGATGCCGATCCAAATCTTTGAACACTGAAGAACTTGGATAGGTTGTATGAGACTCCATATTGTCAGCATTAAGCGTTATCAAATTCTCATCACTATCAGACAGCACTATGGTTTCCCTGGTCTCAGAACTTGAATGTGCAGACTCAGGAAAATCTTTGGGTGTAACTCTACTTTTCATGGGAGAGGAGGATGAGTCGTTCTTTTCTATTTCCAATTCCTTAGTCTCCAACTGTGTATTTGGAGTTTGTTGTGCAGATGAAACCGACATCCACCTCTCTAACCAGCTCCAAGCAGAGTTAGGCTTCATAGGATCCCACCTGATGTGAATAGGTTTGGTCTTGGGTGTTGACGCTATTAGCTTCAAAATGAAATAGGATTCAGTATATTCGGGATAAATGCAAAAGATAGGATTAAGTAGTATATCTCCATGAATCATACCTGCTGAGCAAAACTGTTGTTGCCAAGCAGCTTCTCAATGGAAGTGTATGTGACAATTGGCTTGGTTAACTGGTTTCCCTTACCCTAAAACAAGATATTAAATCTTATTTTAAAAGCATAAATGAATAAACATTGCAGTCTGATTCTATCTATTTTGAAGAGCAACAACAAGAAAGAAGAAAGATGAGGTTACGATTCTATCTATTTTGAAGGTCATACCGTTGAAGTGTAATAGGAATGTGATAACTAAAATGAAATGAAAAAAAGCCACAAAAACCAAAGGTGATTCACTACCCTCCAAACCCGAACATTTTAACTGTTGACTACAGAATTCATCCTTACATTTGAAGCCCTTTGTCCTGAAAATCATTTTAAACATCCCTAGAAGAGTACAGAAACACTGTTGCCCAAATCACAGGAACTCTCAGATTCATAAGCTTCAAACATCTTAAAAAGCTATTTGAACACAAAATGTCCTCTTAGACAATTTTGTGAATCATAAATTCTTCAGTTCCTTGTTAATTAGGCAATTCAGTATGCGAATATGGCAATCCAGCCAAAAGCCCTCAATATTTGGAATATCTTTCCTACCAAATTTATATACGTCAGAAAGAGATATTCAAGTAGAACTATGCTTTGAGATTTGCAGTAAAAAGGCTTCAAGGATTTAGTGTCTCAACACAAGAGAATGTACATAATAAAATAAACATAACACTGATAAAGAGTTAGTAAAATGAACATAACACTGATAAAGAGTTCTAAATAGAAGCCAATACTCTTTGTTTACCTCAGAAGGAAAATTTTAATTGAGTTCAGCAGCATTACCTTGCTTTTTGCAGAAGAATCCAACAACAAACGGGCACGACGAGCACGAACAAGGGCTTGCATTTTGACAATGGCTTGAACACATCGTAGGGTTCCCGCAGCATGTCGACGGACTATGTGTCCGCGTACAGCAGCTTGCAACTTAATTACATTCTTAAGCTTAAAGAGTTTGCTTTTAGCCTGAAAGTAATTTTGTTGAAAGGAAAAAGTTTTGAGTGGCTAGTTGAGTGAACCTTGTGTCATACATTTCAAGGAAGTAAATCATAATTACCAAAAACACTCTGACTGCAGTCTGTAGAATAATAACAACAGACTCTTTTGGACGGGTATCTGATTTTCCTTCATCCTTGGTGATAATAGTCGTCTCCGGAATCTCCGGTACTTTTACTTCGTCCTGAGTAACAACTATTTTGTCAGACACTTTTTGCTCTGTTGAAGTTGATAACTGCGGTTTTCCATCAGTGCATTGTATGACTGGGGCTTTCTCTTGAACAATGGAGGTATCTGGAACTTGAGACTTCAGATTGGCAGACTCTGGACTCTCCTTGCTCACAGAAGAAGGGACTTCAGAGATCACAGTGTTGTTTAGAACCCGATGATTGGCAGATCTCTTCCAGAAACTCCATCCATGTTTGTCACTTGAGTTCTTGTTCTGCAAAGAAATTTAGTTTGGATCATCAATCGTCTGAATGAACATGAGTAAGAATAACCAGAATCACCTTATTATTCAGTCTATCAAAGTTTCAGAAGAGTCCAAACAAAAGAACTTGTAGTTTGAAGGTAACCCTTACAAATGAAGAAGGCAATGAAATGGATATTTCTCGTAAAGGTTTCACCATTTTGAGCAAATTCTACAAGCAAGATGCGGGACATGAATCGAATACCTTGAATATAAAATAGGGAGAAAAGGCACTACATATGAGAGTACTCACATTTTCTACAACTATTGCAGTTTTCAATTACCACCCAACCACTAAATCATTTTCAATCATTGTTCACAGAACATAGTATTAAAAAATAGGATAACTCTTAAATGAAAGCATCAGCTATCACATGAATCGATATTCCAACACTCTAAAAGAGTTTAGAATTTGTAATACTATCACATGAAATAGTATTAGAATTTCTGGATCTAAGATAGTCCAAACTTAAGATAGTCCAAACTCTAATAAAATAAAAACCTGAACCTGATCTCACATTCTGCTTGATGATCAATACCAGTTTCTGACTAGGAAATTGAGATCAGACTGAGCAAACTTTCACAGATACAGATTCAACTTGAATCTAATTCCACACTACCTTAAATTCCTCAAAATGCTCAAAAACTTGTTTCATAAGAAAAATGAAAGCAACTCTCAGCAGATAACAGGACTCAGAGATAAGTCTCCTAAGCACTTCGAATGACACTGAACTGAAACACAGACAATACTTCGTGCAACATTTACTATCAAGACACTGGACTGAAACACACAAACAAAACTCAATGTCTCTTCCCAAACTAAACCATTTTAACACATAAACACTCAAAACGGCACAGATTCAGAAAAACAACAAAACTCGCGAGCAACGCAAAGATACTAATCAGACAAGACATCAAAAGCTCGTAGAAAGATGCAACAGACAAAACGGTCACAGCGGAGTTGACCAATCAGACACATACCTCCGCCTCTGAGACATGGAGATCATCTTTATCAGCAGTATCGCCACCACCGCACGTGATTATCTTCAAACAAGGACTAGATCTTCCCATTTCTTCGCTTCCAAGCTGTTCTTTTTCACTTCCACTTTGCTCTATCTATAGCTTTTTTTTTGGTTGAATAGCTCTATCTATAGCTTTACTCTCTCATGCACACTCCCTCTTCTTTTGTTTTTTACCCGAGACTCAGACAACACACCTCACCTCTGTTCTTGTGTGGGTGTCTTGTTGGAAATTGTAACAAAAGTGAGTAGCGGAGCCAAGACCCTTTGATTAAATGTAGTTAACTCCTACCTTGGAATCCGACGTGATATCAAAGACCGTTTGTTGTAAAAAAAGGCGTGGGAAAAAGCTGTCAGAATCTTAAAATGTTTTTTTTATTCTTATAAATAATTATTTTAAAATTTTAATAATTCAATATTATTAATATAATAATTCAATTCACTTTTTGGAATCTGAAAGTAATTTAATTTAATTATAATATTTTATTTTTTTATTACATGCCAGCTGTTTTGACTTGTACTTTGGATAATGTAAATTAGTGATTAAGGTTGTCGTTTAATATGGGAGATTTCCATCCACTTATATACTATGTACATGCAAGACAAGGGTCTTTTTTGCCGCATAACTGTCATATGATGTTGTAATGTTGTTCGAATGAATTTTTTAAAAATTGGATCAAGTATTGAATCGGTCAAAAAAAGGTTTAATTTTAGAGGTTCAATCGATAGTGAATCGGTACAAAATCGGTATATAATAAATAAGAAGTAAAACTTATAAGAATAAGTAAAAATAAAATATTTTATTGAAATAAAAATACACCAATGTCTATTATTATATAATAATTTAATAATAAATAAATATGAGTCTAATATAAATACTAAAATAACAATAAAAATTAAAATTGTATTTCTAAAGGAGGTTGTGTTTCAAAGTTAAAAGTGAATAAAAACACGATAGACCGAGTTCGTTGCGTATTATCAAGATTTTAAAAACTGGACCGGACCGTCCGGTCGGACTGAAAAAAGTTTGAATCAGCTAATTTTTATATATAAAAATTATTAGGTAAAACCGAACTCAACCACTGACCAGTTCAAACTTTTCCAATCGGACCGATTTTTAAAACCTTAGTTCGAATTGATCAAGTTTTGAGCTTATTTTTATCTAAAGAATGTAAAAAAATTTGATTTATTAAATTCGACTTTAAGTAATAAATAATATTTTGTTTTAGATCTCCTTACTTAATTTATGTACACCCATAAATGCCACTTTGTTAATGTTATTTTACTTCAAAGTCTATTTTAGTTTCATAAATAAATATATTTTAACTTAATTCATTACTCTTATAGTTTTTAAAGCATAATTCCTTATTTTTACCTAATAAATATTTTTTTAAAATAGTTTCATGTAAATTACTTAATATTTGAGATACCATTTGTATTCTAACATTCAAAAAAAAGTTATATAGTTATTAATATTATTTTTTAGTATCATTTTGTACTTTATTGTGATTAAAATAAAATATATAGTATCAAATAAAATTCAAAAATCATATTTATAAAGATAAATAATAATAATATGACACCTTACATAATAAGTTTTACACAATTGATCAGTCATACTGAGAAAATATCAATATAAATAATATTTTGAATTGAATTATTAAATTTTTAAGAATTTGAACTTTATTAAAAATTTTAAAAAGTTGAATACTGAAATAAAAAATTTAAAAAACAAATTTTAATTTATTATTTGAACAATAAATATAAAAAATATGATGTCATAGTTGTGGGATGCAATGTTTTAATCTCTAAAGGTTGGATGCTATGAATCTATCATGAGATGGACCTAAATGATATGACACTTTTTATAGTTATAAATGTACCTAAGCCCTAATCAACAATCATTGATTGTTTGTTTAACCCTAATTTTGTTGTTATGAAGTCAACACAAGGATTACAATGTGATGAGAGGTGGGTCCAGTTGTGTTATTACACATTGGCGCTTCTCTTCTTTTTTTAAAAACCCATATAAGTTATAGTAAAGACATTCATATTTTTTATGAGATTATTTGTAAATTTTCATCAATGACTTAATTAGATGATAAATTATTTTGGTGCTCATTATAATTCACATCCACTAAAATTTTTTTTTACGTCATAAATTATTTATTGGTATGAAAAGATAATTTAATTCATACGAGCTATGACAATAATGAAAATTATTAAAATAGCGATTATAAATTTTTGGAATTTTCAATTATTATGAAAATTATTAAATTTGAATATTCACATCCCAGATATGCCATTGCCTAAAATTTATAATTCACAGTTTGAAAATAAACACTAAAAACTAAACAAAACTCTTTCTATATATATATATATATCATTAACACCCAATTTAAGTATTACTAAGGCGTTAAGTTTGGGGAGGTTCAATAGTATGTAGCCTTACCACTATCTAGTAGAGAGGTTATTCCTTATATATATATTTGAAAAAGTTCAATAATACGTAGTCTTATCGCTATTTAGTAGAGATGTTATTTCCTATATATATATATATATGAATAATAGGAATGTTTTATCTAATTATTATTGAATGGGTTTGGAAGATCAACTCCTAAAATTAACAATTAACAATATCCATTATCTTCATAAAAAATATTCCAACAACTACACGAAATAAATATTAACTTTCAATGAGTAATCTTGAATAGAATATTATTACAATTTAATTCTTTATTTTGCTTATTTGTAGATATTTGTTTTCAAACGAAAGAATTCGAAGTCGCTATCATTTGAATGCGTACTGAGTAAATCTTCGGATTGATACAATAATTTACAAATCACGCCAACCTGGTACTTCACATTAGGCAAGTCCTGCACGACAGACTGAATTAAGAGAGCGTCTAGACGTTATGAAGTCTTATCTTGAATAGATATGTATCTTGAGAAGATGTGTGGTGGTAAACTTTCGAATTGATGCAATAGCCTGCAAATCACGTCAATCAGGTACTTCGTACTAGACAAGTCATGTACGACATACTGAATTGAGAGAGCGTACGTAAGGGAATTTAAACACAGGACCTTTTGGCCTTATGCCTCTCTATTCTACCAACTCAATCACCCGTAAGGGGCGGAGAGATGATAATAATCCGAATTTTTTTTTTGTCAAATAAGCTTTTAAAAATGTAATTTGAATAACATCAATTAATGAAAAAGAACCAAGTCAATCCAGACATTGAATTGAGCCTACAAGTGGACCTTTCCAAATCAATAGTTAGCCTAAAACTCAGCTAACTCGAACTTAACATATTAATTTCAAGTCAGCATTTGATCCAATTAGGACATGTTTATTAGTCGGAGGTGTTGTCACTCTACAGTATTAGGTGCTACCAACTATAAGTTTCTCCAAACTTGTATGCTTTGCTTGGTCTCCAAATCATCCTCTTTTGGGCATAGAACGAAGACATCAATCACACCAACCCAATGCTTTAAGCTTTATGGCTATATTTTACAAACAAAACAACCTTTTCACCATCTACAATCCTAAAAGCTTGTGGCTGAGATTGTAAGCTAATGAAAAGCAAAGGGTAGTGTTCTTATGCTCACAGCTGTATTACATAATTGTCTTCCCAATCAAAATGACAGGTTTAGGTACAACCCCATAAATATGACTCTCCACCTGTTATTTGTTATTAAGAGTAGAACCCCACTCAACACCTTTTAATTTTTTATGGAATTAATTGTGAGGAATATATAATATCTGTAAGTTATATAAATTGCGTAAAAGTTCCCGTACATGCGATATTTGACTAGATCTTTTATTTCGATTATGATATTTTTATCATATTTTATTAAATCTTATTCACATATTTACGTAGACTTAATATAAATAATAGAAAAAAATTGGAACAAAGTAACTGGAACAGAGGATTTGATAAATCCCTTATTCTTAACTAGAAAAAAGACTGTTTTTTGATAAATCTTCTTGAAATATATAGATATATATAATAAAATTAAAATAATAAAAATATATATTAAAATAATAAAAATAAAAATGAATAGATATAACAACAGTAACAAAAATAAATACATACATACAAATAAGTAATATAATAAACACAAAACAGGGAATAAAAATAAAAGATAATAAATAAATAACTATGCAAAAAGAAAAACAACAAGTAAATAAATAAAACAAACAAGTCATTATAAGAAAATATTTATAGTAATTAAGAAAAGCTTAGGATGAATAAATAAGAGGGAAGTAATACAAACTAAATGTAATAAGTCATTAATTTTAAATTAATTCATATTTATAAATTCTACACATCTCATTTTAACAAATCATTATTTAAGTAAAAAAACCTCTCATATATGATTGAAATCAAAATATTTAAATTAATAAATATATAAATAAGTTATGCCAATTAAACTAAATATCATTAGAGAACGTAAATTGATTGAGGGCATTGTTAGCGGTGTTAATTTTGGCCCAGCCCGGGTTGGTTGGGCTACAAGCGGAGCACAGGCTAAAAGTGGTTAGCTCATAACTTAACCGTAACTTCAAAAATTGACATCGTTTTTTCAAAAATAATGTTATTTTTATTTTTTTATAAAAAATATATAAGGTGGGTTGAGTTAGCTCAGCTACAAGCCCGTTAAAAATATATATATTTTGACGTTATTTTTAAATTGAAGTTTAAGAAAATGTATGTTTACGGAAAAACTAAAAAATATATTTTTTTGTGGATAAATGTAAAGATAGAAAAGTTTTTAAAAATTTCTTAAAATATAAAAGGAGCTAAAGTAAAGTAATAATGCCAGCTGACAGTTACACAGTAAGTGTGTCTGTTCTGCTTTGGACACATTATGATTCATTAGTCCAATACCAACACATGGGATGGGACCAACTTGGTTACAAGCTTTCCAGTCATATTCGGAGTTCTTATTCAATTGGTAGAGTTACGGAGAATTAAATAGTTATATACTTTTTTTTGAACTTTTTTTAAAAGCTTTAAATTCGATTTTTAGTTATGAAATTATAATTCTTTATCGGTTGTTTCAATACCCACCCTCGTTACTGAGTCTTAGTTTTATCATCATACTCAGTCTAAAGTTTCGCAATAAAGTAAAATCTGGAGAGGCTTGATAGTACACAACCTTACCTCTACATAATAAAGAGGTTATTCCAGTATATTCAAATTTTTTAAAATAAGTTTTTGAAAATGCACTCAAATTTAAAACTTTTTAAAACCCTTTTGTATTTTTTTTCAAATTTTGGGTCAAATTAAATTATTTTTTTAAATTTAAAACTCAATTAAGTCAAATTACTCATTAGTTTCAAACCACATTCAGAGCTAATCATACTTGAAATATTTTAATTAGAGTTGGCAAATTCAATCTAATTAATTACTCCGGTCCAAATTGACTGAATTCAGAAATAAACTCGAGAACTAATTCAAAGTCCGAACACTCCCAATAAAATGACACCGTTTTGCAATTATCCGAGTAAGCTCGGATTGGGCTGGAACCCAATTTGAATGGTGTCCTCGAGAAGTACACAATGAAAATAAGTTTAAATGAAAGGAATGTACTTAATACCTGTGGTAGCTTGTCAGTCCATAAATACTAAGAAAATAATGAAATTAATAAGTTAATCCTCCAAAACTTTGGGAAACAAAGTTCTGAAAATGGAAGTAGATCTTGAAAGCTTTAGGCTTTCAAGCTCTCTGTTGTCGTCTTCAAGTGAACCTTCTAAACATAAGCTTTGATAAACTCGACAAAACACAAAAACAAAGTTCTGAAAATAGTAGTAGAACTCGAAAGCTTTAGGCTTTCAAGCTCTCTATTGTTGTCTTCAAGTGAACATTCTAAACATAGGTTTTTACGAACTCGACAAAACACAATTAAGATCAAACAGTAAGATGCTGGCAATTAACCAGACTTGAGTAAATTATCCGCATCATAGAATTCTATTCCCTACAAAGACTTGGTACAAGACGCCCCTCAGCATCTGCTCAATGCTCCTAGCACTCCATACAGTTGGTAATTCAGGATAATTCCTTTCGATTGCAGCAAATGATGTTGAGGGAAATAAAAAGATTAAAATGTTGAAAACAATTTAAAAGAATGCGAATACTGCATCCCGAAAATGAAGCGCTTCACTTTCTCTACCTGGAGAGAACAAAAATTCTGCCATTACAGTTGAATCACAAGTTATGCCTTGCGCGGCCTTCCTCTCTTAACAGTTTTTGCTTGCGAGGAACGGGCACTTTTGGCTGAAGATGTGCGGCCCTGTCCACGCCCAGTTCCTTTGTCAACTGTTTCCGATTTTTTACCACCTTTACCTCGACCTTTACCAGAACCTTTTCCAGCCCTCTTACCCTTTTGCCCCAACTTGCCATTGGCCTGCTCCTCGTCCTCGCTTTCTTCATTGCTCATCTCCTCTTCTGAATCTGAATTATTTTTAGATTTCATCCTCTTTTTTGAATTATCAGAAACTGTGGCAGCACTTCTTTTCACTTTTTGCTTCACAACTGGAGTTTTGCTTTCAGGTTCTTCACTCACTACAGGAAGATCTAAAACAGTTCAATTGTTGAGGTCTTAAAAAGAAGTTCGAAAGCAAAGTTCATTGCAATGAAGGCAAAAGGCCTAAGCTGCCTTCAAATCATTTTTCAGCTCGGAAGAAACGAGAAGAAATCTAACAATGAAAAGTGAGATAAAATCATGAAGAACAACAGTTTACAGCACGTACCTTCACCAGATGCTTTGCCATCATATATATCAAGCTGTTGTGAACACAAAGCATGTCATACAGATTCAGACATAATTACTAGTGAAGCATTATGCAGCAGCTAACTTATGCATACACACATCACACTGGTATTCTACAAAGAAATGTATCGTACATATGATGTAGGTCTACATGTTGCTAAAAAATTGTGGTGTCTTGTTTTGTAAACTTGAGAGGGAACAAAATATGGGTTAGCGAGGATGGAAACGGAGTCAGTTCTGTCTACCACTGATTGATCACAAGAGAAACTATTTGATACTTGTTCAACAGCAAATCAGTGAAGTTATACTTCTTTACAGGGTAAGTTAGTTCTTACAGTGACCAGCCTAAACCCTCTCAGTTTCATATTGAATTCTGAGAGTTAGGTATATCATCCAGGTCTCTATGTAATCAGAACAGACTTCTCTATGTACTTCTGAAGTGCAAATTGCTGCTAAATTGTACTATGTTTAATTGCATTGGTTTACCAGAGAATCACAACCAGAATAATCATCAAAACTTAGATCACACTGCATTTCTTAACTGAAAAATAAATCAACATCCAAGGAGAAGCAAGCATCTGAAAGTATTACCTCATCAAGACGTTCACCTACGTTTGTTTTATCAACTATAACCATGGAATGCCCCATGCCGCATGTGACACTGAAAAATGAAGGGCCAATTCTTAGCCCCAAGGATGAAACTATCCAGTATTATTCGATGCTTTGAATCTCCTAAAACAAAAGTGATAGACGACTTACCCTATAACATGCATGCCTTCAAGAATATCTACCTTTTTGGGTATGGTCGAAGACCTGAAATTGAAGGCAACATTGAGTAAAAACACATCTTAGCTACAGAATATCTCAAATCAGAAACACATACTTCTGTCCATTAGGGCCATATCCCAATTCACCATATTGAGCGTGGCCCCAACTTATGCAGGAGTTGTCAGCACCAACAAAATGATGCATGTTTCCTGAATCCATGCAGCGTATATTCCAACCACTACACTCAGAGGGGGAAAAACTAGTCGTTATTATCCAGGAAATTGATTCTGAAACTAATTAACTACTTCAGATTAAATCAAGATCTTCATATTCCCTGAAAAATATCACATAAATGGAAAATATGGCAACATTTAAACAGTAAGTAACCATCAGAATAGATAGTAAAATCATAGCTTCAACAAAGTGAAGAGTCGTTATGTTTTTAAGGGCATAAACAAATTTTAATATATAAGAAAACAGAACAAGAAGCAACACTAGCAAAACAAATTCATGGCCGATTTACCCATAAATGTGAAAGCAGACAAGGAAATGCTGTGAAAAGAAATGTGAAGCAACATAATAGCTCTGAGAAGAACCTTAGATCCATGAGCGGCTTAGGATACATCCAGTCGTCTCCAGTGTTCTTTATTTTTCCCCACATATACAACTGGCCACCTCCTGGAAAGGAGGAAGGAAGAAGAAGAAACAGGTCACTTGAAATTCATATTTGACCATGCTACAAGCTGTAAATAAACATGAATTCGAATCTAGCCAAAGCCAATGAACCCATAATCATTCAGAAAATTAAAAGATTGAAAATGAAATCACAGGAGATGATATAAGCATGCGTGAGGGTAAATGGATAATTTCAGTTCACAAATGTAAACTGTAGGCATCCCAATAAAACTTGTGTAGATGGCTACAAAGAAGACACAATTTCTACCTATTAATCAAGTAACACCCTAAATGCCAACTGCAGAATTGATAACATTAATGTGATTGTTAATTACAGCTATGATATGACACCATATTCTTGGGCTCTTCAAAATTGACCATCATCATTCCATTCCGGACATTTGACCATCAAGTCATCCATAACCATCAACCTAAAGGCAGTATTTCAATACTGCCACAAAAAAGATGAAACCATGCAACCAAGAATGACCTTTAAAAAAAAGAGAGAGAGAAATGATGAAAACCAACAGCCATAAACAAACTGCTACCATCTTTAGCAACACCTACAAATCCAAACTTAAAAACCTTTAAAAGCCATAAAAAGGCATCTGTTCAGTTAATCAAGAGAAAAAGGATGAAACAAAAGCAGGCAGTAATACATTTTTCTTATTTATATGAGTCCAATATTGCATGTAGGCATGCATGACAATACCTGCAGTGCATGAAGAGTTCACAGAACCAGCTGAAATGACTGCATCAGGAGGTAAAATATTCTGTCTCTGAAAAACATCCACACGACGAGGTACCCACTCATCCTTCTGCTCTCTGTGTCCAAGTCTATATCACAAGGAGGCAGTAGGTAATCAGGCACCACCATGGACACTTAGACTCTCAAAGATTCAGTCAAAACCCAAGCAATACTTGAATTTCACAATATTTTCCATCTGATCCAATTACAGACAGTGAGGACATACCTTCCATAACCACCAAAGCCCCATCTACACATGCAGAATCGCAAGCAATTATCAAATGTTGGTGCATAGTAGAACATGGGAAGAATAGAGAAGGATGTATAACTTGCAGTTAGAGAAACAAAGAAATACTTACGTGTAGACATGACCGGTAGAATTTACAGTCACTGGATGCCCATGAGAAATCAGTAAATGCATCAGATAAGAGCAGTCAGCATTTCAAAAGTTGGAGTTTAAATTGCTAATAACCTGTATGGTTTGATCCACATGCAACTTTGACGATGGTTTCCCCAGAAAGCGAGGCTATTGCCCTTGGGCGAGGTTGGGCTTCATAAGCAAGCCTGACTGAGCTATCTTTAGTATTGTACTGCATGTGCAAAAATCATGTTTAATTCAAACAAAAACCATTTAGCATACATAGAATTTCAGAAGAACAGACTAACCACAGAATATTGCCAACTAATATGGTATATTCAAATTTAAAAAGATTTAGTTACCAAACAACTGATGAAATTATAATTAGCAAATAGACCAGAAGACTGGAAGCCAGTGATAAAAATTCAAATAAAATAAACATCTTTATTCAACTTACCTCATTATCTGTTCCATGTCCAAGTTGACCATACTGTGGGAGTCCTGCAGTCCTAGAGATCAAAAATCAAGAATAGTTGGAAATAGAGTTAGGGAATAACATAAGTAAATTGCTAGCCATAAGGAATTAGTTGAAGATTGTAAAGCAAAACTCAAACAAATTTACAAACCATACAATATGGAAGCTCCTTCAGCAGAAGTTAACCACACAGTAAAATCAGCACCACAAGCAGTGGTCTTGACATCAGACACATGAGAGCGAACTGGCGAATACTCAATTTCTACATATTGGTGAAAAATTTTATGTACAAGGTTAAAGTGAAGCAATATGGGAGTTCCAATATAGGAACAACGTGAATGATATGTCTTCAGTAACAGCACTAATTACTATTCAGATTCGTGAATCTGCATCTTATTCATATCAATATATTGAAATCACTTAAATTCATTTAGGAGTCACTTAAACAACCACTAAGGAATTTGACTAACCATTCTTCACTGAACCAGAACCAAGTTGCCCATGTTTATTCCAGCCAAATGCTAGGGACTGACCCTCATCAGTGACCACTACAGTGTGGCTTTTCCCTGCTCCAGCTTTGATAATTTTATACCTATTGATCAAACAGCAACCAGAAAATGAACTACAGTCAGCCACCAGACACTTTGATGTTAGGTTAACCCACTCAGAGTAGAAAGCAACTATTTAATGCAAAAATCAGCGATAGAATCTATTGGAGGTCAATTGTTTCGTAGCCAAACAGAAATTCATTGTTCATCGAGTAAATTCTGAGTCCCTCTCCCACATCTTCTTCTTAAAGCGTAAATCTTTTATCTCACAGAAACCTATGAAAACCCAAAGTTATTCTTTGGATACACTTAAATTCAGAAGAGATGAGAAGCAACTGTTCTTTCTCCATGCATTGGAGGGACAAAAAAAAACAAAATTTCTGCCAGGTAAAGTAACTCATTAACGAGAATGAAATAGAAAAGAAATTCAATTGCCTTCCACAGCTTACTTGGAAAGTTCAGAAACAACTGTAGGCCTATCACGCTGAATTGCATCTCCGTGACCCAGTTGACCCTTCTGGGCACATAATAAAAGCCTGATGAGTTAACATTAACAGTTTAGAATAACAAAAGCATCTACATGAATTCTTGGTTAAACAAATCTAGCCTCATTTCGCCCCCATGTATAACATCTTCCTTGAACATCCAATGCCACACAATGGCACGATGCTGCATCAGAAAAAAAGAAGAAGATACCATTAAATAAAACTCCAACATCGAACAGTCACTTCGTTTCTTAATATGTTTCCCATTTCCATCAAGTTAAAAGTTCACTAATTCTACTTACACAACAACAACAAACCCCCAATTCACAAAATAAACCATGTGTATGCCTAGCAAACAAGAAACCCACAAACAAACAAAAGTAGAAAGTGGGGTAGGCGAATGCTACCGCATCCAGAAGCAACGAAACGAATGTCTACGCCAACAAGAGGACGAAGCCTAGTGGGAGAGATCAAGTTCCCTCCTTGAGATCCTTTCTTCCGGCCAATCACATCCCAACACGTCGCACCACAGAACAACAGCTCTCCACCCTTCTCCTCTTCCAGCTTCTTCTCTTCCTCCACCATCTTCCCCTCGCTGCCCGCCGCCATTCCTGGTCAAACTCCTGCGAGACTTCAAAAAAAAAAAAGAACACCCGAGCAAACCAAATGCGCACACAAGAGGAGCAAGATCTAACGGCTACTATTTGAAAACAGAGAGTTAATCAACGGCTATAAAGACACAGAAATTGGCGGGAAACGGCGGCAACGGCTAGTTGGAAGAGATCGATCGATTTTTAGGGTTTCAGTCTCGGAGATGAAAGGACGGAGCAGAGCGAAACCCTAACTCAAAAATGGGGGCTCTCTGAAGAGGCTAAAAAAGAGGGATCGTTCGGGTTTTCCAAGAATAGGCACTTTATTATCAAATACTATTAATATTATTAAATATTTTTAATTTTTGTTATTCTTTTTAATTTTAATGTCTTTTTCTATAATTAATTTACATAATAAATTCTCATTTACCTGTTTCGGACAATTTTGGTCTTTTTCCTTTTTTGTTTTGTACTTTTGAAACTAAAGAACTTGTTAAAGTTAAAAGCGTCACGGTTTCGATGCTTTGGAAGGAGGGAAAGGGAAACCGTCTGTCTTCGTCATTAACGGACTTGTCTGACTCATTTTAAATTAATTTTAAAATGAAAAATAAATTTTATTAAGGAAAAAAAGAAAAACAAATACATACCAAGTGACTTTTTCATGTTTCTCTATTATTTTATATTTTATATTAAATAAATATATAATTATATTATTACAATATAAATTTTTAGAGATATGTATAATAATTTCTAAATTATATTATTAAAGATTATTTAACTTTTTTTTTTGAATAAAATCAATATTAGCGTAAAAACAGACAAAGGCAGGGAAGACAAAGAAAACTAACCCAAGCCAACAGGCTTACCCCGTACACCCGAAACTTAATAGCCTTTCCTCCTTAACAATAACAGAAGCCAAACAATCTGAATTTAAAATGGAAACTAAACAAGAAGGACGATCAGTCCAGTGATGTGGGTTTGCATGTAATAAGGCTACCCTGGCTAAAGCATGAGCCGCCTTATTGGCAATCCTACGCGTCCATTGAAAGGACAAGTGAAGAACATGTCGCTTGAATGAAAAACAATCAAGGGTCAAAATTCCAATCTCAAACCGATTTGGCAAAGGAACTAATATTGATTGGACAGCTGCCAAACAATTCGACTCCACAATGACCTTGGCAAGCTGTTGGGCTTTTAGCCAAAAAAGAGCTTCCCTTATAGACATAATTTCGGCAAGAACTGGGTCAAACAGGGCAAAGAAAAAACCTGAAATAGCAGTCACAAACCTACCTCGTGCGTCTCTAAGAACCGCAGCAAAGTCTTCCGTCTGAACATCCTCTGGAGAAACAACGAACTCGCTGTCTTCTTTCTCCCCAATAGAGAGCCTTTGCAACCCTGAATTCATGAAGTTAAAAGGAAAATTTAAGAGAGACCAACGTAGAAATAATACCTAGACCTCACCTTGCACATGAACGGCAAGACTAACACTTGCACTCGTAGAGAGAGGAGAGAGAGGCAAGACCTAAAACCAAGAGCTGTAAGATTATTTAACTTATTAATTACTCAACGTCAAGATAGAAAACTTGGCCCTTTGGGAGTGGTTGAATTGGTGGAGTAGGGAGTATAAGATCAAAAGGTCCTGTGTTCGAGTCTCCTTACTTATGCTCTCCCGATCGAGTCTGTCGTACAAAGCTTGTCTAATGCGGAGTACTCGATTAGCGTGATTTGCAAGCTATTGCGTCAATCCGAAGATTTACCCAGTGCTCATTCAAAGGATAGTAGTCGCGGGTTCCTCTATTATATATAGAAAACTTGACTTAAATACGATCTTTTAAAAATTAGACCATAAATTAAGTCGATAAGATAAAAAGTTTAAAATTTAAAAGATTTAACTAATATTTGACCGTCATAATAAAATTTAAGAATTTAAAATATAATTAAAAGAGACCGTCGTTAATTTAAAGTTTAATTGAAAAGAATAATGTTAAATAAAAATTAATTAGCTTCTTTTAGTTTATAAAAATCGATTAATTTAAAAAAATCGACCCACTTTTAACTACAAGTTCTTAAAGCCTAAATCAGACCACGGTCGGTCATCCTGTTCGGGTGACCCCTAAAAATCAGTCTTTAATTGAACCAGTGCGAACCGGTAAGAACCGGTCAATTAATCGGTTAAAACGGGACTGATCGAACCAGTTGGCCACTGGTTCAATCAATTTTTTTTTGTTTTTTTCTTTCATGTGTTTTTTAATTCTTTCAGAAGTAAAACTCTTTTTTTTTTTTTTCCAGAAATCTAACATAAGTCTGTTAGAGTTTACAATCGTGTTCATGTGCAATCTATTAACATTACCCCAACTCATTTTTTATATCTCACCATAGGTCTCAATTTCAACGATGACAATGAGTTGAATTAAGTTAGAATTAACTTTTTTTAATGGTTCGAATTTAGTGTAATCGAACTTGAATTACTCAAAATTTGACCAAATCAAGACTAAACTAACGTCATTTTACTTGAGTTTAGTTGAATTGATTAAGATTATTCAAACCTAACCAAGTCAAACCCTTAAGATCAAACTCAAATCAAAGTTAATTAACTTGAATCCCACTTGTTAATTTTGTAAATTGAATTGAGTCGGTTTTTACCATCTCTATTTATCTCGACAGCCCTCACGAAAAAAAAAAAAAACGTGATTCAAACTGTTCGAGTCTAACCAAGTCAAACCCTTAAGATCGAGCTCAAATCAAATATTAATAATTTATAGTATGGAATGGGTTAGTTTTACCACTCAACATGTTTAAAAAGGGAATGAAACACTAGAACTAGATCTTCTTTCTCATCGTGTATAGATCACAAAATTATAAACTTCAGCACCATAAAGAACAAGCTGTCTTCGTATTTATATACAAAAGACTCTGAATCCATATAAGTCCAACCTGCAATGAGCCGAAAGTTTAGATTTTCTGATTTTGAACTCGTTCTTCTGTTTTGTGCATCATGTAAATGTTCGTTTCGTCTGTTTTAGTATTCTGAATCTTGGAAGATTCTCTTGTTTTAGATGGAATTAGTTGTTTGGATTCCGAAGAGAATCTTACATAAACTTGGAAAATTAAGTTCTATTCGGTCCGACTTACCCGAAGTCAACATATCAAGTTTAGGATAATCGGACGAGTCCAAGAGTCTACCAAAACTCATTTCAAACCAAACAATATGCTTCGATTTAACTTATTAAAATGGCGTTGTTTTAATCTTTAAGTTTAAGAAATTCATAATTTAACGTTCTAAAATGACATTATTTTAGTCCAAATGACCCGAATTCTCTTCTCAAAATGTCATTTTAATTTAACTTCTAAACGTAACATCGTTTTAATCTTTAAACTTATATTAGAACTTTTAAATTCGGGGAGTGATATACGTGATTTACAAATTATTACGTGTATTTGATAATTTAAAAAGCAAAAAATAAAACTATAAACAGAAGCCAAAGCTGTTATTTGACATAAGAATATGCAATGTAAGAAATCAGTCATCAAGTCTCCATTTGTGCTTGGAGCACATAAGGATATACTACTAACAAATGTAATAACAAAATATGAACCTAAAACCCCTCCTCTCACAATAAATAAATAAATTAATAAACCAACATCTGAGTCTCCATTCCAATTGATGGATAGTCACTGCTGAGTTGAAGAAGCTATCAATCATTTTCATGTTCACCACTCTGCCGTAGAGCTTTCTGGTGGTTGTACTACCGATATCGTATCGTCTGCCTGCCGTTGCTTTATTTGTTCTGTTGCTCTGGAAGTTCAAACATGTTTTGTTGGGTGGATTGCATTTGCTGCAACTGGAACAGATGGTGGTTGACTGGAAACTGGGCATCGCCGCTCATCTCTGCAGCATCAACTCTCAACCGACGCACCTCAGCTATCAATGCTTCGTTTAAAGCTGCCACATCAAACACCAAAATCAATAGATCACGATGGACTTAGGATTCCAATCTCCTCAAGCCAATGGAATTCAAGATAACAAGACTATATTGTATCTATAACACAATGGATGTCTCATAGAAGTGACAGAAAAGCTTGTAAACTATAACTCTATGCACACGATTGTATAATTTGTTGTCGAATTGAACTCAAGGATCTCGTGAAAACAATCATAGGCCGGAATGTGCATAAAAAAATATTAAGAAGCTTCAGGCAAATCATTGTGAACACTTCTAAGAAGTGCATAATACTTCTGTCATACTCAATCTTTATTTCCTTTCAACCAGAGAAGAGAAGGTTTGTCATGCCCGGAATATCAGCAGTGGCTTGGTTGTATAAACAACTAGTGCCTAGAAGCAAACGCAAGGCAGCTAAAGCCAAGCAGTAGGTCATCAGAGTCAGACCAAAACCAGCATAGGAGAATTCAAGAAAGAATGTGATTTAAGTACAATTATAAGGGGAAATATGTAGGAATGTTATACTTGCCACTTAGATGTGATGCATCTACGAATAGAACCTTGGATGTAACCTTGAACAAGAATTGTGAAAAGTCATATCATAACATGTACATTTCTTTCCTTGATCTCTATTCATGGCCTTGGATGTACATGAAGAAATTATCCTGCAAGTTGAGAAGTGTTGAAGCTCCCAAAAGCACAAAAGGAAGCAGAGAACATACCGTCTTTAAGTTGACCTTGTTGTTCCAATGCCTGAAGACGGAATTTCAACTCATTGTTCTGGCTTGTAAGACTTGCAGAATCTCTCTGTACACAAGCGAGATCGGATTTATCAACATATCAAACAAACTAAATTACGTAAATAAATTGTTACGAGGGAAAATGTAAGAAATTGACGGCTCACCTGTAAGATTGTAGCCTGAGCAGACAATGTGGTTACTTCTGTCTGCAGGGTTTGCACCTTTTGCTCTAACTCTGAAATATACCTCAATTTCCTCTCTTTTGAACGAGCAGCTGACACACGATTTGCTAAAATCCTGCAATGAACAACTTAGAATTTAGTGCATTTCTTTGGAGGGTGTACAAACTCATTTTCATATTGATCAACCAATAAAGGTAAATAAGATGCAATACCTTTTAACACGTTTTGGGTCAGACATAGCAATTTCAGCAAGTTTATCATTAGCCGCGATCTTTTTCAGCTCCAATTCATTGAAATCACCATTTCCAAACTCTAAGTTGAATTTAATCAAGTTCACATCCATTGAATTCTTAGGCAAGCGTTGACCCACTTGCATTCCCATGGGAAAGGGCTTTGGAGGCTCATCATCCAACTGCAAATTTTCCATGTAGCTGTCCATCGACATACTTCTACGATGCTGTGTAGCCATTCCAATGACCTCATTTGCAGTCCTCTTAAGTCCTTCGTTCTTCTCAACCAAACTTGTCCCGTGAATGTTGTTTATAAGTCCTTTTGCTCGGCTTTCCACCTCATTGTCGCTGTTTTCAGTGTCATTCGTCTTTGTGCCACTGACCTTGCTATCAAGATCCTTATCCTCAGTACCAGACGAGTTCCATGTATCAATGCTGTCCAAATTCATATACTCATTTATCAAGTCATCCACAACAATTCCTTCAGATCTCCTATCACTTATCCCCTCTATATTTCCACTCCCATTTCTCATCCATCCAGATTCCCTTCTCATCAACTCCATCTTAGAATCTTCCATTCCAAAGCCCTTATTACCAATAGGTATCAGCTGGGGTGATGATTGAATCATGACAGAGAATCCCAATGGAACACTATCACTCATGGACCGTCTGTGTCCTCTGCGTGGGGGCAAACTCTCATTAGCCCGCGACATATTACCTACGGTAACCGGAGAAGGAATCGAGAACCCCTGAGAACTACCAGGCCTATCCTCCATTGGCACATTGGTCATACCAGGGCCAGTCTGCTGATTGGATAAATATTGTGCCTGAGCCACAGGGCTGGAAGGAGGCAAACCATTAGGAGAAAAGGTTGTTGGTTGAGACAAGGACCACGAATGAGATGGTCCACGGTTCAAATTCTGCGAGCCTAGCTGTTGAGACACCGACTTTGAACCCGTCATTTGAGGACTATTATGGTGCGAGGGAGGCAAACCGATTCTCTTGTTATTATTATGATTATCAGGACCAAAGTTTGGTTTCCCCGTTGAAGATTGATGAACACCAAACGTCGACTGAAACATCTGCACACCACTTTCACTAGCACCGCCCTCCATTCTTCACCAATCTAATTACCAATCTCAGGCATCAAACGGACTCCAAAACTAACAAACCCTCCAACTTTCACTGATTCTGAGTTCAAACCAAACCATATACATAAATTCCAAGAAAAGTACCCATTAAAAATGTAAAAACAAAAAAGAAACAAAGAACAAAGTTCAGTTTACAGCATCAAGAGGAGTGAATCGGCGTACCTGGTCGAGACCCAAATCCCGAATCCTGGAGTCGAGTAAGAGCAGCAGAGAACGAGTCCTTTTCAACAATGTCTGTAACCGAAAAATGGGCAACAAGCGACTAACCAAGTAAGGTCAATCCTAACAAGGAAACAGAAGATTCTGTTGCCAACTATGTCGATAATAATCACACACACACGCAATAAGGCTCTCTTCACAAAGCTTTCCCAACTCGTTGAAATTATCGACAACAAGGTTTTCAGCTACTTCGCGAGTTGTTCTTTAGCTTACTTTGTTTGTACACAGAGGTTTTGGTCAGCCAGTGTCGTGTCATTCGCTTGCGTGAAAGGAGCGTGACCAACGCGGTTTCGCTAATCATCTTCCTTTATCTCCGCTGGAGACCTTTTTTTAAAAGATAATCTTTGTCCAAATGCTATGTTCCCACAGGCGCGTGTGTTAGATGCACGCGCGGGACAGGTTGAATCTGGGGATAAGGTTATTGACCGTCCTTTATCCTTTAATATGGATATATATATATAAATACGACATTGACAAATGGCGCACCTAACGGTCTTTGTTTTTATAACGGTAACTGTTAATTATAAACATAAGATTTTTTTATTTTATTTTTCCTGATGTCTTAAATAACAGTTTTTAATTGGCATTAAACATTAAAGATCGAATAAATTAAATTTTTTTAAATATAATTAAAATATTATCGCTGTCTATATAATAATTTAAATTTTAATTAAAAAAATTATTAAGTAAAATTAATTGATTTATTTTAATTTATAAAAATTTACTGATTAATTAATAAATTAGTCGATTTTTAACAACAAAAGTTATTAATATAAATCAAACCAAAAAGTTAAAGATTAAATTAAAAAGTTGAATTGTTCAAATTTTTTCTTATAGAATCAACTAAATTGGTTGAATTTTTTTTAATCATTAATCATTAATCTTTTTAAGCTTAATTCGACTAATCTTTAAGTTGACTATTTATTTTTAACTTTATATTTTAAAAATTAATGAATAAAAAAGATTAGATTATATTATAATTTAATTAATTTTATAAAAAATTTAGTTTTAAAATTATCCAAATACTCTTTATCATTTTAATTTTTTAAAACCATTCTTTTAAACATGTATTAAATATCATGACAAAATTAAAAATTATAAGAAGTTTTAAAAATTTTGAATATTATTAGTTTTCTTAAAATTAGTTAAAGAATTATGTATTGCTTATACTAAAATTATTACAATAATAATAATAACAACAAAAACAACAATCATTATAAATCATGCTGACATGCAGGATCTATAAAGGTCCAGTAGTACGCAACCTTACCCCTAACTAATAAAGATATTGTCTCCAAATGACCCATAAGAAAATAAAATAAATAAAAAATACTTAATAAATAAATTATGAAATAAGTAATAAACTAAATAAAAAAACCCAATAAAATTATTATTTATCTCTTTATAGCATTTTTATTATTATATAAGCGTGTTCATTTTTTTATTTATTTATAAGTCTAAAAAACATTATATTATAATTTAAAATTCTAAATATTATATTATTAGAAATAGGTACAAATTAATATAATAACTAAAAGTAAACCACAAAGAATAAAAGTATATTTAACCCTTTTTTTTATATGAGATACAATAATTTACTAGATAATATTTATTTAACTTTCAACCTATTTTTTTCTAGTGTTATGTTTAGTTTAATAATATTTTTATTTAATATGAATAAAAATATTATAATATATTTTTTAAAAATTTAATATGTTTTATTATTTATTAAGTTGATAATAATTATGATGTATTTTATCATATATGGATTATTTTGTTGAATTAACTAAATATTAAAAATAGTTAATAATAAATGCATGAATAAAACTTACAAGTTCTTTTTAGTCAAATATAATGTCCATTGTCTTTATACTTAATTTTGTAAAATATAATGTCCATTTTCAAGCCTAATAGTAGAGAGACTGCAATGGGCCGGACCGGGCCAGTCCTAGGCCAACGGGGCAGACCCTTGCCTGTTGGGGCTTAAGGCAACGACCCAAGTCCGAGTCCGATCATGCCAAACGCGACTCGACCCTGGCTAAATTTTTTAATAAAAAATGTAAAATAACGTAGTTTTGCTTAGAAGAGTCGAGTCTCAGGCAAAGTCTTGCTTGGGTAACTGGAGCCGAGTCCGAGCCCCAACCCGAGAACTGATCGGGCCTACTTGCCATCCCTACTTAATAGAATATTGTTGAGGTCGTATGATGGTAAAATAAAATTTCTTTCTTATCTTTGTTTAGTGAGTTTTAAGGATTATGTGACAAGTAATTTCATGTTATTAGTTTGATATTATTTGAGAACCATAAATTTGGGTTTTTTTTTTCAAATATTTATTGAAGTAATTTTCAAAAAGATAATTATTAATATACCTTAATAGATTTTATGTGGGCATTAACAACAAATAAAAGGACTTATAAAGGCACAATGAAGATAAATATCAGTATCAGTGGAAATTAGAAAAAAAGAAAAGAGCAAAATGTTAAATATTTTTATGCATTTTATGACAGATTACAGGACTAAGACAACACTTGCAGTCAAGAAGTTCAACACTCTCACAGGAAAGACCCTTTACAATTAACTAGAGTTATATGGATAAAATTGTCCCGAGAGTATGTCCCCCATTTACCTAATCCAACCCCATTTGCCTAATCCAACCCGACAACGACACGACAATGACGACGACAAGGACGACAACTATTTTCCGGGAACATGTGGATGGTGTCACCTGCCTGATAACCTCCAAAGCAGCAAACTACAGATCATTATTTGAGAATAATAAGAATTGAAGATACATACTGCATGCCTAAAGACTACATGGTGCGTTTTCAGTTTTTCTAGCCTTCCAATTCAATCATCTATTTGATTGTGATGTAGCGGTTAGTTCCGTGCTTCGCCCAGTGCTCCTTGAGATCAACCGGATGCGACAAATCATGGCCTTCAGCTGCAAGCCGGCTAAGAAGTTTGCTGAAAGCACTTCCGCTCATCTTTCGTCCACCTATACGGGCGTGCCGCTTGTTCGGCACCGCAGGAAGTGGATACATGGACAAGGTGGTTGTGCAGCATGAAGATTGCCACCCACCATTTCCCCATTTGTAGCACTGCCTAAAGACCCCTGTGCAAGAGCATACTGGCGCTGCCATGGTTGACTCATCATATGCAATCTGGTTCAACCCTAGTTCTTGACCTTTCCAATCGGATTTAGACGCCACCGAGTGCTTGTTAAGGTCATCCCTTCCACCACTCGAATTGTGCCCATTTTTCCACTCATGAGACTTGTTAAACATGATATTGTCGAGATCTTCATCTTCCTTCTTAACCTTTTGCGGAGATTTTGAAGCTTTCTTATTAGCTGGTAAGATCTTAGCATCCTTTGATCGTTTACCACGGCGTGACTTTGCAGCATCAGAAGCAACAGGCACCATTGGAATGTCGTCCCTCATCTGCATTTCTCTGTTACCATACTGAGCTTCATTCATATGGGGCATATGATTTGCACTCTGCTGTTGATGGTGCACATGCTTCACTCCACGTGAGATTTGACATCCTGGTGGGCAAGAAGACATATTACCACTGGCTATGGAATTCTCTCGATATTGAAGAGTTGCAATAGCATTATCTCGCTCCATCATGGCGTTGTTACGCTCAGCAATAGCTGAATCTCGCTGGAGGAATGCCATGTCTCGTTCTGCTATAGCTGCCTTCTTTTCTGAAAGAGCCAAATTCCGCTCATGCATGGCAGCATCTCTTTCGGCCATGATGGCCATAATTTGTTTCATTGAAGGATGAGGTTGCATTAACCACTGCAATATTAATCGAAAAAATTAACTGTAATCAGAAAGAGTGCTTTCGAGGAGAGATCACAAAATGACGTAATAGATGAACACAGAGCACCTAACTCATATCATAATTCTTAAATTTTTATTATTTTAGGAAGTTGTTTCAAAATACCTGGCCCTGAGCTGTTTTATATTGTTCTGCTTTGAGCCTTCCATTTTCGCGATGTCCACCATCATCCATTTGACTCCACAGGAGGCAACAATAGCAAATAAGAGAACTCTGGAACGAGCATAAGCTCAGTCAATTGAGCATTGAACAATTACAAAATGCAAATTGGTGAAAAGTTATACACAAATTGCCTGTAGGCCATTTTGTTGAGGAAAATGGAACAACTAAAAGGAAAAGAATAGCAAATACGAGAACTCTGGAATGAGCATAAGCTCAGTCAATTGAGCATTAAAAATTTACAAAATGCAACTTGGTGAAAAGTTATACACAAATTGCCAGTAGGCCATTTTGTTGAGGAAAATGGAATAACTAAAAGGAAAAGAGAAGTTCTATAAAATAACAATAGGGAGTCAATTACGATCAAAACCCATTCTCTCATAAAAATTCAAGTTGATAGGACAAATTATGTACTTAAGATTAACATTTGAAAAAACATACACAAAGCAATGTCTTT
>JAOQMQ010000006.1:1420914-1446203 GCA_027563845.1 Erythroxylum subrotundum
TATCAGATATTTCATTAACTTTCTTAATAAGTGTGCATTCCTCTAAAACGACACTTATTATGAATCAGAGGGAGTATACTGTAACAAAATTAGTTGCTCCAATCCAAGATGAGAGGAGTTAAAGAGCAACTTGTTCTCCTTAGGATATTTCAATGTTGCTTACGTGCTCCACTTAATATAGTACACGTATTTATGTTGCAGATAAGATTGAAACCGCCAAACTGGGATATGATTCCTACGAGAGGTTTGTGATTGATCAATCATAAGTCTCACGAGTCCAGACACCTAAATATTGCCAAGTCGTAAATTACGCACGTGTTTCGTTTCAATGTCGTGTCGTGATTAGTTTCTTTCTAAAATTTAAAATGCTCAAGCGAATCTTGACCAAGTCATTACAGGCTCAAATGTTACTTTACCAAGTTATCAAATTTGTCTATTCAACGATAATAAATTAAAATATCTAAAAAAATTTTAAAAATCAAATTTAATATAAAACAGTTTAAAGTTTTTGATTTAATAATTAATATTTTAAATTTTGTATAAATAAAGTCGAAAAGTCACCAATAAAACAAGGACAATACATTATTGCCAAAGATCATCAATGTCATTATCAACATTTGGTTGAAATTCTGCTGAGGTGCTTAGTTTGAGAAGTTTCAATAGTACGTAACATTATCTCTACTTAATAAAAAAGTTGTTTTCGATAGTTCCACTTATCATAAAGATACTATTAATAATACTATTTTTAAAAAAAATTAAAATGTGACATAACATAACTTTTGCTTAATTTTTAAAAAATGTTAAATTGCAGCGAAAATCCTTGGTCCGTTTAGCATTGATGTGGTCCTATTCCTAGAGCTACTATTACATCACATTATTAATTTGTGGGGGACCATTTACATCTTCCTATGCGTAATCCAATTTGCCTGATTGCTTGGACGTTTCAATGCATAAGGGGGTCCTTTGTACTTAGGTATTCAATGATGAATTAGATTGTCATTGAACTCTGAGATGAGGATAATGATACTATTTTTCTTCCTTTTATTTCGAATAAAAAAAAGTTTAAGTGTAAAGCGCATAAGTTCCCCGCTTTGGAGATTTGAGGAGTGTCGACATGTACATAATATTTTTTATTATTTTTACAAAGAAATTATTTATGTGACTTTAATCTGTGATCTTATGACCACAAGAAGCAACTTTATTAGTTGTTAACTTACCCTCGATACATAAATATTGAAAATAATAGCATATGTGATTTTTAATAATTATACTCATTTTAAAAATTACATTGTAATTATAATTAATAAAACAGATGTTAGAGTATTAAAAATTTAAGAAATAACGTTTTATTAGAAATCGCTCAAATTATTTTATTATAAATTATCATATATATGACTATTGTAATTTGATCTTAATAATTATTTTTAAATATTTAGAAAATTATAGTATATATGTTTATTTTTAGTAATAATAATAAAATAAAAGCAGAAGAGAAAAAAGGCCCAGTGTTTGCTTGTTTCGGAAGAAAGTTGACAAGAGAAGTTGCCCTTATTTTGCAAGTCGGAATATTGAAAAATGTTGCAAGAAATAATACCTAATAATGAATAAAGAGCTTAATGTCACTAACTAAGACTGAAAACAAATCTAACCAAGGAAAAAAATCCAACTGTAAGTATAATTAAAGCAGCGAATTAAACACAAAAATTCTAAATACGCATACACATCAGACTTAATTAAGTTTAATTATACTACGTCTTTTTGAAATTGAAATCCCTAAATCAAACTCAATCGCGCTGATTCAAGATGACAACGACATAGTTTCTAACGATCTGATTGAAATCTCAATTTGCCACTCTAAATCTTCTTTCTTTCTGTGCAAGATGAAATACTTTAGGATTTTCAATTTCAATTACAAAGATTTACGTCGCGAGATTGATTTAAAGATTTTAATCTTAAAACAATGAAGTTTAGTTAAACTTAACTAAGTACGACGTGTATAAATATTTAAGATTTATGTCTTATGTGGCAATTCACGTTAGAACGTTAACAAAAAATACTAACGTTAGTCTATAATTGAAAATTTTTGAAAGTTTGAGCATGTAATTGTCATTTTTTTAATTCAGGCTATAATTACAAAATTGAATAAACTTTGAGATTTTTTTGTAATTAACCCTTATTTTAAATATGGAATATTATTTAATTTTATAATAACAATAAGAAATTTAAATAAAATTTAAATAAAAAATTCCAATTTATTACAAGTATAACGTAATAATTAATTTTTTCAAATAATCTAATTAATTTTGTTAATCTATGATTCTATCTTTGATAACATGTATATAAAATTTTAATAAAATAAAATTGCATCATTAATTTAAATGATGTGACATTATTTAACAAAATATCAATATTATGTCACCTTCATTTTGTTTTCATATTAGATAAGAGGCTCTATCTTTGTGTTTAATGAATTAAGTACTACGCTGTTTCAATGTCGTGTCGTGATGAGTTTCTTTCTTAAGGAACTCTTGACCAAGCTCATTAAATGTCCATAGTTTCTTAAAAAATAATACAAATTTAATTTTTTAATTTAATATATATTTTTTAGTTTAATTTATAATTAATTAATTAGTTTTTATTTAACATCTTTTCTTTTTAATTAAATTTTTATTTAAAAATATTTACTTTCAATCTTATTTTAAAATTTTTAATTTTATTTAATATTTAACTAATTTTATAACGAAATAATATTAGTTAAATATTACCTGTTAAAATTTTGGTCCGACTTGTAAAACATAATTATAAGTTACTTTTCCAAGTTTTCTTAATTTTGTCTATTAAACGACCAGGTCATTTGAAAATGTCGGCGGTGTCTCTCTCGAGCTGGACCAAAGACGTGGTGTATTTTGTGTCTCCGTCCAACCCTAGCGTGCGTACAAAAACTTTCCGCTCAATAATGAGTGCAATGAACTAATCAAATCGGTTTACGTTTTGTTGTTTTTCTTTGAAGTTCGGTTCACAAGACTAGAGGTATTGGTTAGTCTTCAATGTTCAAGAATTTAATTTAGATACATCTTTGAAAACCAATGACGTGCAAAAGAAAAATTAGGTCTATATATGATGATGGCTAATCGATGAATTGACGAGTTAGAGTTAGATATGAACCATCCTCCCGCAACCAACAAGAAATAATACATGAATGTTTACTTAGTTATTCATAAATTACGTATTTCGGCTTGATCTTAATTTCTAACTCATCTTTCATGGATGAACGTTACAGGGAATTGATTTGAGCGTGTTTGCGATTATCAATTTGGCTTAATCTAAACTTATTAATTCGTTGGAAGACTTAGTTAACGCATACAATTTATAGTACCTGTTTGGATAGACTTTTAGAAGGTTAGTAAGCACTTTTCTCCACCACAAAAGTTGTTTTTAAGAAAAATGAGTGTTTGGCTGTAAAATAAAAATATTTCTTTAATAGATACGACTTTTTTGATAATTAAAATACAGCTTTTTAAGAAACTCAAATTTCTTAAAAAGTGATTTTTCAGGTAAATTTTTCAGATCAATTAATGAGTATATTTGTTTAGTCCCTTTTGTCTTTATGTTTTACACATAATTCTCATAATATCTACAAACTCATATTCCCATTTAACATGTATTTAACTATTTACTCAACTTGAATATTTATTTTAGGATTTATATATTATTATTTGAATTTTTTATATATTTTAATATTTATTTTCGATATTAGTTTACTTATGTTATAATCTATATAAAAGATTTGGTTAGCTATATTTTTATTTATGTTTCATATGGTTTAAAATTATATAATAATTAATATATTGTGTTTTGCATATTGTTTAATATACTATAAATAATATTTATATGCATAAATAATTTTTATAACAAAATTAAATATAGTTTAAATTAAAAATATTTTTTATTTTTATGTTGCCAAATAGTCTACTGTATGAAAATTTTTCAAAAAAACTTTTTTTTAAATTACAGCCAAACAGGCAACTGGCTTCGTAGGAAAGTTCTTCTTATAAAAGTTCTACAGAAAAAAGCTCTACTAACAAAAACTCTATTGGTATAAGCCTAACCAATCATAGGCATAGAATGTTATATACATGTTTGAGAGTTTATCTAGTGATCAAAGGTTTGAATTGTATTTGATGATTTTTTTAAAAAAGTATATAATTTCTTATCATAAATAATGGTATTATATTATAATTTAATATTTTTAAAACGATGTTAACAGTATTTTAAACTATAATAAAGTTAAATTTTGTTAATTTTTAATAATTAAATCATCGATTGTATAATTTAAAAAATATATTTATTAAATATGTTGAGATTTTAAAAATCATATCAATAACATTTGCGTCCTATTTATTAGACAACTAATATTGTTTTAACAATTTTATAATTTTTATTTAAATATTTTGTAAAATGTTTGAAATGCATAATGCACCTTTGGCCTTTATCTTTTCTATTCTAATATGCAACATGAATTATTGTTGATATTAAAAATTAAATAAATTACAAACATACTATAATTTAAGACTTATTTCTTGTTTTATAAACGGTCATGCTATTATGTTAGTCTTTTTGGCTACATATCACTTTAATCTATCTAACGGTACCAATATTTTGAAAACCGGATTCAAAGTTAAACCAATAAAATAAGATGTTAAGGTTTAATCGATATTAGACTGTCATAAAATCAACTAAAATAAAATTTTTAATTTTTATAAAAACTTATTAATTTACAAAAAATTGATTGATTAATTAATAAACTGATCGGTTTTTAACAGCAGGAATTATTAAAGTTAATCGAATTAAAAAGTTAGACGGTTCAAAATTTTTAATGTTAAACCAGCCGAACTTATCAGACCTTTTAATCATCGACCAAAACTAACAAATTTAATCAATACTAACAAATTAAAGCATATATTAATATTTTAATAATAAAATTCTTAAGAACACAGTCAATCCATGATTGTAACACTAATCCAATGAACATAAAGCATTCTATAGCACCAATTAAACCACCTATAGGACACTACTAAGTTGCTTGTTTAGGAATTCAGATTGTAAAAGGGTCATACGAGAGGTATTGAAATTAAGCAGAGTCTCTTAATCCATCGTCATGGCGTACTTTGATTGAATTGTATTACTGGAGAGCAACAGTCTTACTCACCAACAATAAACTTGGTGGTGGGCGGGATCAAATGTCAAGCCAATGGTTTAAGAGATATTCGGAACTCAATTGGGGCTTGGAACTATTTAAAATGACGCCGTTTTAATTTAACTTTTTTTAAGTTATTTTAATCTTGAATTTAACAAATTTATAATTTTAAGTAAAAAAATTTGGCTAACTCTAAATTTAATCAACTTAAATTGACCTGTTAAATTTGTCATTCTTATACATAAACTCAAAACTCAACGTATCCTAATGTACGATGAACGATTATTAACGTACGTAGTCTTTCTTTTATATTTTTTATAAATAGACTTTTTTTATAACTCGATCCCGTAATTTTCTGATCACAAAGGAGCAACATTATCAGTTTTTATACATAAATTATATACATAAATCAGAGGTTATAATATTTATTTTTTAAAAATAGGGTTGGCCAAGAGTTTTTTGTTTTGTGATTAAAAATTGCAAATTATTAACTTAAAGGAATGGTTTGTCTGTAATTAAGACTTTTCACTTGATTTTAAATTATTTATTAGTCAATTATTTACTAAAAATGCATAAATTATGAATTATTATATTTAATTTTATAAATAATTTTAAATTCTATCATTATCAAAAGGGGGGAAAAAAAAGAGTACTTGACAAATTGGGCTTTGAATAATAGCTTGGCGTGTGAGGCAAATTCAATTAGTTAACCGTTACAATCACTTGTGTTTGCTCAATTTTGTAATTTAGCAAATGTGAACCGTTGGATCGAATCATTACCACATAAATAAGGAGACATCTGATTTAATCATAAGCGTGTGTCCTGTCAGTCTCTTAATCAGATTATTGAGAAAGCTGGCATGTTCATGGATAAGCATTGGTTTAATTATACGACACATTGCTTCGCTTGCTTGGTCAAGTCTTCTTATAAATCTTGCCACGCAAAGGCAATAATATATATAAATCAATTATTTAAATAAATTATTAGACAATTTCAACAAGTTTAAATATATTGATAAGCTTAATTAATTTTATAAATTAGTCAACCGAATCAATAAAATTAAAATTTACTAATAAGCTCACTCGAATTAATTATTAAAGACCCAAACTCAATTTTCAATTCAATATGTTTAATACCTTAAGGTTCCAATTAGTCACACGTTAGACTTTTAGTTCATTATATATAATCAGTCAAATCATTTATTTTAAATAAAATATTTAGCATACATAATAATTCATAAATTATATATTTTAAATAAATTATTAAATAAATTAATAATTATACAAAATCGATTCAATAAACATTAAAAGTTTAATTTAAGTTGATTACTTAATATTAGAAGACAAGCTTTATGTTCACGACTTTAGGTTATGTTTGGTTGGACATAAAATTTAAAATGAAATGAAATGGTTTAAAATGAAATAGAAAGTAAGTGAATGTAATATTAGAAAATTGTTGTTTGAGAATGATAAAAGAGTTCATAATATAATATAGTGAAATGTTGTTTAGATGAAAAATTTACAAAGTAATATAGTGTAAAGTTGTCTATCATTTTACATTTTATCATAAACTTACTAAATTTTGAAGTTTTTCATTTTTACTGTTTATGATGAAAATGAGATGTGATATGAAACCCTTATCTTTTATCTCATTTCATTTCATTATATTATAAACGCTCATCTTAAAGGATGAAATAATATTACATTTCATTACATTCTATTAAAAAACTCCCGACCAAATATAGCCTTAAAGAGATAATCTTGTCACTTGCAAGTACTAGAAAATAACAAATGTCTAGTAATATGCAGTCTTATCATTTTTCAGTAAATAGGTTGTTGAAGGTTAATTTATTTGTAGTTAAATATTAATAAAATTTTATGTCTTAATTTATTATATTTAATAAAATGAAAAAATGACATCTATTTTTAGAATATTTATAATATTTTAGATTCTTCTTATAACAATAAATTAATAATAATTATTTTTAATATATATTGAGTACAATTTTTAAAATATGTATTAATTCACACAACATGTGATAAGTCAATTGATAAATTCTTATTATGTTTCTTAAAACAAAATTTATTAATTAGCGTATAATTTTATATTGCATTATCTTCTAATGTGCATACTTAAGCTTGGCAATTAAACGAGCGTATGATTTTGACCCGAAGACAATGAATCCGATTTGGTTTGGTTGAATTTTGAGCAGAATTTGAACTTCTTTTTACAAAATTTATCGGATTTGGGCTAGGTTTAAGTTTTTTTCTTAAGTTTCTTGGCCCGAGCTTGGTCAAACAACCCAAGCCTAAGTCGACTCGACTTGAAACTCAAAAGTTATAAAAAAAAACCGGATCATCTTTCAAATTTTAAGTTAAAAATAATCGAGTCAAGTTTAAATTTGGACTATTTAAATCCAATCAAACTTGACCTTAAGCCTGACCATGCGCCTCGAATTTGATGGAGCTTTTAACCAAGCTTTGATTGGGCATTAATTTTTAAGTTAGGGTTAGGCTTTAACCCAACCTATTTCAATCCCTACGGGTAACTTAAGAATGACAATGAGTTAGATTGAAAATAAATTACCTTTAGTTTGACCCGACCAATCACTCTAGTTTGTTGTTCAAGTTGACACCAAAATACGTTATTCTGTCAAATTAGTTTTGATGGATTGGTCTTTTGAATCGAACTAGATCAACTCCTTATATTTGAACCAAACTCAAAACCTAATTAATTTAGATATGAAACGTTGGATTGAGCTAAATTGGGCTAATTAGACATCCTAAATGTTATCTTTTAGGATCCTTTTGGGTATATCACAATCAGAAAGCCCAGCCCTTTTGTTAACTCTTAAATAATCAAAGTTGGGCTTTGGAGCTTTAGTCATTCTTGCAAATTACGCATTAGTACTAGAGTAAGGCCTTTCTGTGTCTGAAATATAGGAAAATTCAATGCCTAAAAACCATACCTGGGCTCTTTTTTATATAAAATATTTGGTTAGGGATGGTAAAAAGGGTCAGCCTGATTTTGCCTAGGTTGACTGGGTTATATGCAGGCCACAGGTGGGCCCGATCGTTATTTTCAAAACGACGTCGTTTTTTAAGTTTATTTTTTAAATGACCGGTCAGCCCGTGATCAGGTCGGGCCACGGGTCAATTCGTCGTCGTTTTTTTAAGTTTTTCTAAAAAAAATATAATCGGTCAACCCGTGGTCAGTTTGGGTCATGGGTCGACCCATCACGTCGTTTTTTTAAAAAAATATGACTGGTTAGCTGGTGGTCAGATCGGGCCACGGGCCGACCCATCCCTGCTTGTCGGGCCACAGGCCACCATGAGTCGGGGTTGGGTCAAGCTGAGCTAGGAGCAGCTCGGACTTAGCCCGACCCATTGACATCTCTATATTTTGATATTAATCCCTAGATGGTAATACACCGAATAGGGTCATCTTTTTTTTGGGCCCGAGGTTAAGCTCAAGCTTAACTCGATTCAGTCTAACCTGATTTTTTAAAATTAAAAATAAAAATGATGTTATTTTTTGCAAAAAGACGTAATTTTTTTAATAATTATCGGGCTTTGGGCTTGATCAGACTAAGATCGAGCTTGGACCCAAATATTATCCGTACTTCCAAGGTAACTAATGCGCATATGGTGATAAATTAAAAGAAAGAAAAACCAAAATTAAGAAAGAATAAGTTATATAAAAACTATACACCAAATATACTTTTAACTATAATTGAGTTTTGAATTTTTGTGCCAAAAAAGTTATCATTTGCTTTTGAGGAATTAGTTCTAGTGATGCCGAGAAAATTTTAAATGTTTTTAAATTTTGAATTTCCTAAATTTCTCGAATATCTTAAAATATCAAAATTTTGGTGCAAGGTGGACAATAAATTAGGCATGATCTTGGTCCAATTAAGAAGTCCGTTAATCTAAACTCAAGCGTTAATTTTAGATTAGTCTAATCATATCTAATTTAAAATTATAGCTTTGTAATTAAAAAATTATTATAATTGTTTTTAAAATAACAAATCGAAGATTTGTAAATTATAAAAAATTATTCATCTCACCTAAATTTTATACGTGAAATCTAATTGTTAATATAAAAGAAAGAAAAACCAAATTAAGTTAAACACAAATATACATTTATCGGTACGAAGTGATTCAAGTTTTTAAAATATTTATAAGTTTTAGTCTCTTAAATTTATTAATTATTAAAAATTTAGGGCGAGATTGATAATAAATAGACAAAAATCTTGATCTTTTAATGAACTCTATCAAACTAAACTTGAATATTAATTTTAAATTAGTCAAATGAGATCTAACTTAAAACTATGAATTTTATATTTTTAAAAAATATAATTAAGAAATATTACACAAATTTATTTAATACCCTATTTAAAATTAACATTTGAAGATTTGCATATTATAAAAAATTATAATTTTCAATATAAATGTAAATATAAAAATAAATAAATAAATAAATAATTATACATAAATTAGTGCACTATTTGATTTACATTTCATCTTTTTTCTCAAATTAAATAGCCCTTTATCTCAATTTTGTTCCCAACACTTAAAACTAAAAATTGAAAAAAATTATAAGCACAAACGTCTCTTTGCACTTATGGTCTGTTTGGTCGAGGGTTTTATAATAGAATGAGATAGAATGTAACACAGTTCCATCGTTTGAAAGAAAATTTTATAATGGAATAAAATGAGATAGAAGTGGAGAGTTTCATGAAATGAAACGTAAATTAATAAATATATACTACCTAGTATACTCTAAATAATTTTTCATAATATCAATTATTTCTTACCATACTCTAATAACATCCAACACAACACAATAATATTTTTATATAATTAACAATAAATTTTACATAATTAATAATAAAATAATAAAATTTTTATTAATAAAAATAGAAAAATTATATAAAAATTATTATTTAATTGTTTTTACAATGTCGTGACATGTTTTTGGTAAGTCACAAATATATTTCCATATAAATAAATTATTTTTAAATATAAATCAAATAGAATAGAATAATATTAAATCGAATAATATTTATTAAATAATTAATAATAATATTTTTATATAAGTAATAATAAATTGTACGTAATTAATAATAAAATAATAAAATATTTATTAATAAAAAATAGAAAATATAAAAAATTATTGTTCAAGTCACAACCGTAACTTTAATTATTTGTTACGAACCGTGACATGTTTTTGCATGGGAATGTTATATAAGAATATAATAGTTATTTATTATACATTACATTTTATTCCATTCTATTCATTTTTCAAACAGCATATTACGAAGCTTTCTATATAATTTTTCATTGTATTACATTTTATTCTATCAAAGACCGTTTCATTCCGTCCGTTGTATTTTCACAACTAAAGAGGCATATTCCCAAATCGTCCTATTTTCACAAATTTCTTTTTCGTTTTGTTTTCCCTTACGACATAGTCTCGGGCATAGTATATATACCGAGTTGCTTCGATTCCGTAAATCAAAAACTCCGTTAACGTGCGCCTCCTCATCCGCCACTCTTGGGTCGCACAAATCCGTTAAAAGGCCACCGCATACTCGGCCACTGTGTGATGTATGTCTGATTTCTATCAACCGCCGTCCTAGGTTAAGCTTACTCATAACTACCTTTGACCTTTTTTGTTCTTGTTTCACTATTTTCTTGTCTTAATTCGATTTCTTTTCCTATTCGTTCGTTGGTTGGCTTAGTGTGAAATTCCATGTCCGAGATAAGTGGGGGAAGCCATTTTTGACGTTTTTAGGTTTGGAGCTAAGTGTGTTAGTGATTTTTGGGTTCTATGTATTTATTTGTGAAGATTGGGGGTTTTGTTTTTGAGCGGGAATAGTTGTTATTTTCTTGGGGGTGGGGAATTGTCATGGGTTCAGATTGATATTTAAGGTGTGAAGATGGGGTTTAATTGCTTGATGATTGACAAATGGAAAGTGGTGATTTGTCTGGTTACAGGACTGTTCAATCTAAGTTAGGGTTAGAGGAAAAGGTTTTGTTGGTTCAGAAGTTGTTGAGATCTAGGGTTAAGAGAATGGAGGGTGAAGAGAAGAAGTGTGGGGCTAAGAAAAGATCCAAGAAACCAATTGGGGTTGGTTTGGAAAGTGATGATAATGAGCCCATTGTGTCTTTGATCAAGTTGAAGAAGGCTGGGAACTCGAAGAAGGGGAAGAGAGTATTAGGCAGGGTTGATGCTAAGGAAGAGAAATTAGTTGTTAAGGATGGGAATTTTGGGGGTATGGATGATACCCTAGCGAGTTTTAGGAAGAAGTTGAGAGGTCCAAGGAAAGACATTGGACCTGCTAGTGCACAGCCCTTGGAGGGTTCAGTGGAGAAGGGGTGCAATGAAGGGAATGATGCATTGGATATGATTATGAATAAAGAGGTAGAAGATAAACATACAGGAGGGGTGAAGCAATTGATGATTGATGCCAAGAGAGAGGAAACGGGGAATAGTGCTGTGGTTGAGGATTGTTCAGGGAATTTGGGATCTCAGGGTGCCACTTTTGAAGGTCAGAGGGATGATAATTTGTTGCACGAGCAAGGTACTACAAGCAACTCTTGCGATGAGAAGTTGGAAGAGTCAATTTCTTTATCCCAAAAGGCACAATTTGGTATGATGGGGAATTCTTGCACAAATCCGAGTTTAAAGGAGGAGAAGAGGGGTCAGATATTTGAGGATGGGTCAACTGTTGCTTCAGTAGCTGCAGGGGTTATCAAGTCTTTGCCTAAAAGGAGTACAAGATTTGCTTCTGCCTTGGATGTTGCTTGTGAAGATCTGAGAATTAAAGATAGATCCCATAAAGTTTATGGGTTAAATCAATCAGATTCTGCCTCTGAACAAAGGCAGACAGTTGTAGACGAAAAGTTTGATATCAACTTTTATCAAGCTGCTAACTGTGTGGAAGACAATAATGATGCAATTAAAGAACTGCAGTGCATTCAAGAAATTAATGATGAAGACATGAGATTTGATAGAATTAGACATGATGATAGATCTTCTAAAGATTTTCCAGAGGGTCCAGCTTCTCCCTCACCTTTGGTTTCTCATTATGATGGAGTGGACGATGATCATAAATCAGACCTTAGTGATGAAATTTGTTCTCTTTCAGTCATAAGGGACTGCTTGCAGACTCCATCTTTGAAAAATGGGTTGAAGGGTGAGGCCAACACTATGGTAAACGATATAGCGGGAATGCCTAGTGCCTCTTCTGCCTCCATGCAGAGTCAGGTCATCCATATGATTGGTGAGGGTAAATTGGACCGAGTTCTGAAAGAAACATTGGATCACCAATCAAAGGATGCTTTTGCTTTACATGTTTCAAATGCAGACCCGCAAATTTCATTTGTATCTAGCAAACAAGTACCAGTTCCAACTTTTAAGGATGAGTTATCGAACAAACTGCTTGAAAATGCATTAGAGGATATTCATAAACAAGCTTTTGGGAAGACCTTGGGTGATTCCTTTAAACATTTATCTTCTGAGTCTTCTCAATCATGTTTGAAGGAAAATGATAACGTTTCCAAAACTGAAAATGGGTTTGATATGTGTCCAAAAGTTTGCCAGTATTCCTCCATGTCTACCTCTAGATTTGTTTCACAGAAGGAAACTCATATTGAGCAAGATGATCCATATGGTTGCAACCAGCCACACTATCTTACTCCTTTTTCTTCTCAAAAGCAAAATGCTGCTGTCTCTGAGGCAGAAACTGATTCTAACCTGGTGCACTATGCCCCTCTTAAGAACTGTAGCTCAATTGTATATACAGATCAATTTACTGGAAATGCTCATACTGATACTTGTACTGCAAGTCGTGACTATTTTTCCACCGAAGCTCAAGGAAATGGAGCTTCTCCTTCTTCTGTATCTCCAGAAGAACATGAGAGTTCCCCAGAAGATGCAGTATCCCTTCCTGATTCTGAAGTTAAGGATGGTAGTTTGTCTAACACTCTACGTGCCTTGCGGAAGCACAAAAAGCGTAGATTTCGAGACATGGCTTATGAAGGGGATGCTGATTGGGAGATTTTGCTGAATGAGCAATGTTTTCTGGAGACTGATCAAGTCTTTGACAATGATAGGTCTTATAGAACACGGGAGAAATCTGATTCATCTTCAATTAGCCCCACAGAGGCTGAAACCAATGTGGGCGCAGCAGTTTTGGCAGGGTTGAAGGCTCGTGCAGCTGGTCCATTAGAAAAGATAAGATTTAAGGAGGTATTGAAGCGTAAGGGAGGCCTTCAAGAATATTTGGAATGCAGGTTAGTTACTATTGTATTTTTGTCAAGTGCATGCAGCTGATCCATGTAAACTTTGTATTCTAGTATCTCGTGATGTATGGTTTTCTTATCGTAGATTACATACACATAACTTCTCCCAAAATAATTCTATTTGTGTATTTGATTCTAAGCAGGAATTTTATCTTAGGCCTTTGGAGTAAAGATGTCAGCCGTGTATTACCTCTTGCTGAATGTGGTGTCCAGGATGTGCCTTCTGTTGATGAATCGCCACGTGCTTCTCTAATCAGGGAAATATATACATTTCTTGACAAGTGTGTAAGTTGTATCCAAAATTTGCTTTAGATCTCTTTCAGTTATAGTTTCATGGTATGTCTTACAATTAATCTGCCTTCCTGCTTGTTCATCTTTTTGTACTTTAGATTGCTATTTTTCCACAAGTTATTTATGGTCTGGTGGAATTAAATTTTAGTTTTCGGTTTGTCGGGCATTAAATTATTAAATAAAAAATCATGACAGGGTTATATAAATGTCGGGATTGCTTCTGTGAAAGATAAAGCAGAATCGGGTGCTCAACATAATTATAAAGTCTCAGAAGACAAGAAATTTCAGGGAAGTCCTGGACCATCACAAGCTGATTTAGAGGATGGTGTCTCCTTTATCCTTGGTAGGATTGACTCAGAGGCAAAGCATGGAGTAGCTACCGATGATGAGAACCTGGCATCAAATTCAGGCAGGGGTGTTATTATGCCAGTGACACTGGAATTGCCCAATGTGATAGGACCTGATGAATGCCAAGCCGATGCTATCAGACAAAATGTTGCTGCCAATCCAATATTATCTAAAAATCTGGCTGATTTTGATGTTTCAAGTGCCATAAAATGTTGCCAATCACTCGATAGCAGTGTAGACCCTGTCATAACTCCAGATACAAGGAGTGCATTGCAGAATGTTCAGCCTTCTTCCTGTGCAGATAGTGATGGAGGTTATACAATGTATTATACCTCTGAACAAAGAAAGAAAATCATTGTTGTAGGCGCTGGCCCTGCTGGCTTAACTGCTGCCCGCCACTTGCAACGTCAAGGTTTCTCTGTTGTTGTACTTGAGGCTAGGAACAGAATTGGCGGTCGTGTTTATACAGATCGCTCATCATTGTCAGTGCCTGTAGATCTTGGTGCCAGCATTATCACTGGTATTGAAGCTGATGTTACCTCTGAAAGAAGACCAGACCCTTCCTCACTGATATGTTCTCAGTTGGGCCTTGATTTAACTGTATTGCACAGTGATTGTCCTCTCTATGATATTGTGACTGGAGACAAAGTTCCTAGGGATTTGGATGAAGCATTGGAAGCAGAGTTCAACAGCCTTCTAGATGATATGCTATTACTTGTTGAGCAGAAGGGTGAACATGCTACTAAAATGTCTCTGGAGGAAGGTCTTGAATTTGCCCTTAAGATGCGTCGTATGGCACAGCCACTTACCATGGACATTTCTTGTGATTTGAGAACTTGTGGTGGCGGTGGAGATCCTGATAAAAGTTATTTTGAAGAGGGGGTTTTGAGTCCTCTTGAAAGAAGGGTCATGGATTGGCATTTTGCCAATTTGGAATATGGTTGTGCTGCTTTATTGAAGGAAGTATCTCTTCCCCATTGGAATCAAGATGACATTTATGGAGGTTTTGGAGGAGCCCATTGTATGATCAAAGGGGGTTATAGTAATGTTCTCGAGTCTCTTGGGGAAGGAGTTCTTGTACACTTGAACCATGTAGTCACAGATATATCATATGGCGTCAAGGATGAAGGTGTGGATGAAGGTCAGCCTAACAAAGTAAAAGTTTGCACATCAAATGGTAGCGAATTTGTGGGAGACGCTGCTTTGATCACAGTGCCACTTGGGTGCTTGAAAGCAGGATCCATAAAGTTTTCCCCTCCATTACCCAGTTGGAAAATTTCTTCGATTCAGCGACTAGGCTTTGGTGTTCTCAATAAAGTGGTTTTGGAATTTCCTGAAGTTTTTTGGGATGATTCCGTAGACTACTTTGGAGCAACTGCTGAGGGTACTGACCATAGGGGCCAGTGTTTTATGTTCTGGAATGTTAGGAAAACTGTTGGGGCTCCTGTTCTTATAGCATTAGTTGTTGGTAGGGCAGCTTTAGATGGTGAAACGATGAGTTCGTGTGATCATGTAAACCATGCCTTAAAGGTTCTTCGTAAACTTTTTGGGGAGGCTGCAGTGCCTGATCCACTTGCATCTGTTGTGACTGATTGGGGTAGGGATCCTTTCAGCTATGGTGCATACTCCTATGTTGCCATTGGATCGTCTGGAGAAGATTATGATATACTGGGCCGGCCTGTTGAGAACTGTTTATTTTTTGCTGGTGAAGCTACATGCAAGGAGCATCCTGACACTGTTGGTGGTGCTATGATGAGTGGCCTTCGGGAGGCAGTACGTATAATTGACATATTAACTAGTGGAATTGATTACACCGCAGAAGTGGAGGCAATGGAGGCTGCACAGAAACAATCAGAACATGAAAGAGATGAAGTTATGGACATAACAAGGAGGCTTGATGCAGTTGAGCTTTCCAATGAATTGTACAAGAATTCTTTGGATCGTGCCCGCAATTTGACCAGGGAAGCTTTACTAAAGGACTTGTTCTTCAGTGTGAAAAGTATTGCTGGGCGATTGCATCTGGTTAAAGAGTTGTTGAATCTTCCTGTTCAAACCTTGAAATCCTTTGCAGGGACTAGAAAAGGGTTATCGATGCTCAACTCATGGATTTTGGTATGTTATATTCAACTGCTTATGGTTTGTTTCTGAATCAAATGGAATACATTTTTGTAATGCTATGATCTCCAACTGCTAATTTGATGAACTGCATGTTAATTGAAGTTCTTACCATTCAAATTACTTAAACAATGACAGGACTCAATGGGCAAGGATGGGACCCAACTATTGCGTCATTGTGTTCGCCTTCTTGTGCTTGTTTCAACTGATTTGCTTGCAGTGCGTTTGTCAGGTGTGTATCCTGATTTTTTGTTTCATTTCATATAATTGCAATTTCAAACACAGATTATCTATCTATATAGTCATGATAGAAGGGCATTGTCAAGAAATTACCTCAGGTAATAATGATTGATCAAACTGACCATAAAAGGAAATTAATATGTCCCATTCATCCGACTTTCTTTGTGCTGACTTGACCTGAATTACTGAAGTCATTGTGTTTTGATAATTGTTTTCATATTTATAATCAGCTTAATTTTGTAAATGAGCTTTTCATTAGTTATTTAATTTTGGTTTGCTTGATTTACCAAAATTTTCTTGGGAGTGTCGAAGATTATGGTTGCATGCGTAAGTTTGGTTTTGTGCTTCTTTTAGATTTATGCACTTGCAGCCCCTTTTGATGTAATGATATTTAGACTAAGATACATGAAATGGTCATATGATTGTCTACTTATAATTATTTAATATGACTGTATAGGCATAGGGAAAACTGTGAAAGAAAAAGTCTGTGTACATACGAGCCGTGACATACGTGCAATTGCAAGTCAACTTGTTAGTGTGTGGCTTGAAGTCTTCCGTAGGAAAAAGGCTTCAAATGGTGGATTAAAGTTGAAGAAAAAACTTATCAGCAATGCAGCCTCAGGGAGGCCCCCCCTGCACACTCACCATGGCGCCCTGGAGAATAAAGGGAGCATACAGGCTCCAGCTTCCAGTGGAAGTCCTTTGCCTTATGATGGATGTGTGAAAAAGGTGAGTGGCAGGGCTGTCAAGTTGGGATCTGGAGATCACTTGAAACTAGAATCCAGATCCCAAGCATCTCCACTCAGATTGGATGGTGAAGTGGAGGAGGAAAACACTCTTTTAATGTCTGAAGCGGAAAAGACAGCTTTAGCTGCAGCAGAGGCAGCTTCCGCTGCTGCACGTGCAGCTGCTGAGGTATGTTTTACTTACCATATCCACCCCCCTGTTGCACTAATCTTTATAGGTGTTGGAATATAGTTTAAGCTATTTTCAATATTTAGCTTCTCTCATGACATTAAATGTTCCGTCTTTTATATTCTAGAATTTCCTATAAATTAAGAGATTGACAGATATTGTCACAATGATACTGATAATTGTTTCTATAAAACAAAAAGAAAAAGTTGTCACTAGTTAGAATTCCATCCTTGTTCCTCCAACTATTCTGATATTCTTTTCTGTTGGTGGATTTCTCTCTCTCAAAATTTCTTTTTCTTGCTGTAACCTGACATTGTGCATATTTACGGGACATTGTAGGCATATGCATCATCAGAAGCCAAGTGCAGTGCAATGCAACAACTGCCTAAGATACCCTCCTTTCACAAATTTGCTAGGCGGGAACATTATACTCAAATGGATGATCATGATCTTAGGAGAAAGTGGCCTGGCAGTATTCTGGGAAGACAAGATTGTATCTCAGAAATTGATTCAAGGAACTGCAGAGTAAGGGACTGGTCCGTTGATTTCTCTGCCGCTCGTGTTGATCTTGATAGTTCAAGAATGTTGGCTGATAATCTCTCTCAACGAAGTCATTCAAATGAGATTGCATCACAAATAAATCTCAGAGAGCAGTCTGGAGATAGTGCAGCTGTTGACAGCAATCTTTTCACAAAAGCTTGGGTGGATACCGCTGGTAGTGCTGGGATAAAGGATTACCACGCCATAGAGAGATGGCAGTCTCAAGCAGCTGCAGCAGATTCAGAATTCTTTCATCCGGCTGTTGGGATAACTGATGAAGAGCATTCAAACACTAGTTCAAGGCAACCATCCTGGAAGAATGATGGACGGGTTAATGAGAGTTCTGTTTCACAAGTTACATTAAGCAGGGAGAATCAAAGAAACCACTCCAGAGGTCCAGACAGGACCAAACAAGCTGTTGTTGATTTTGTTGCATCTTTACTCATGCCTCTCTATAAGGCAAGGAAAATTGACAAGGACGGATACAAATCAATAATGAAGAAATGTGCTACCAAGGTCTGTGATTTTTCATTCCTTCGACTTCCTGTTTATCAAATCATCTCATAATTTTTGAACAACTTATAAGTTCCTTAAAGCTTGATTATTTTGGATGATGAAGGAACGTTTCTTTCATAATTTTAGTTTAACATTCCCACTGATTGTTCTCAGGTGATGGAGCAGGCCACAGATGCTCAGAAAGCGATGACCGTTTCTGAGTTTCTTGACTCCAAACGGAAGTATAAGGTGCGTTACAAAGTTTGGTCTATCCCTGGCCCACACTTACCTGTTTGTCTATACTTGGATGGGATCTGTGTTCATGGTTATTGAGAAGTTAGTCTGCTCCTTTATTACATCTTTACTTGGTTAAGTTTTCAGATCAAAGTTCTTCCATTTGTTTGTGAATGTGCAACAATGCCATTTGTGTCAAAGGGGCATCTTCCTCCAATCCTGTGTAATGTAATGCTAGTCTAGTTTTGTAAGGTATTGACATTTGTTTGTGTTTGCTTGTAATTTAATATGCAGATTCGTGCATTTGTTGACAAATTGATTGAGAAGCACTTGGCAACAAAGATATCAAGCAAGCTTTGATGGTCCCTCTGGTTGACTGATCTGTGGCTTTGCGTGCACCAATGCAACACATATTAAGTGTACTTTTTATTCCTCTATGATGCTTAACATAGAATGGTGGTGGAAGGATTGATGTCTCATGGTTAAATCATATATTCGAGCTGCTGAATTGCTCTTGTATGTGATTCAAAAGTTCCGAGAAAGAAACAAGAAGGTTCTGTTGCACTGTTAAATCATGAATGAGCTTTATGAATGTTACTCAATTTATGGCAATTTGAAGATGTTATCGGAGGCAGTGGAGAACCAATGTTATAACCTACTTGTGTGGAACATAGCATCTGCACCTTCCAGTTCCATTTTGTAGAGGAATGTGTTCATCCATCGACATTGTACTTCAAAGAGTGGAGACTTTACACCCGATTTTTCATTAAGGGATCCCCAAAGACAAGATACTACCTGTTCCTGTCTTCTTTTCATTTTTATTTGTACAGACTAGGATTATTATAGGATTGACAAGCATAGAGAACATTTTTCTTTCTCCCAAGAATATCTGGGATTACGTCCAAAATTTTTATGTGAACATCAATTACTAACTTCTATTTCTGTTCTCGGAAATCTAATTGAATTGTCCATCTTCTTCTATGTTCCTGTGATTTCCATGTGCTTGTGCTTCTTATGCCTGCATCATTGAGGCATCAATCTGACATCAGCTCATCTTGTAATACGACTGTCAGATTAGATTCATGGTGTTCAATCTCAATCAAATTTGGTCTAAATAATTTAACTTGTCACTCATGAGTTGAATGCATTCTAAGCAATACAAAGGCTGTGCCATTTTTGCATTTCCATTAACCTTTGTGTAATTTCAAAACCAAAAGCAGAACTTTGCACTTACAGTGGGCCATTATCTCATCACTTTCTCCTCTTTATGGTTGTTGTCAGGTCTGAAAACTTTCAGGGTTATCTTGGCAGTCATAGGTATGAATCTATTGCCATTGCTGTTTCTTGTTCTGTAAAATTTTGTTGCAAGATGCATAAAAGTCTGGGCTTACTGTTTTCTTGGTTTACAAAAATATTTGAATATGGTGTTCTGCAGATGATCTGAATCTTAACGCGTCAAACTTAGATTGCTTTATTGAAATTGCTTTAGCAGTTTGCAGGAAATCAATGTTTCTGGTTAGTGGAGGGAATGTAGACCTTTTGCTTTGATAGGAAATCAATGTTTTATGGTTAGTGGAGGGAATGTAGACCTTTTGCTTTAATAGTTCGACGACCTTGGATCTGTTCCTTATGGTATAACGATTTTTATCTCAACTTTTCAGATGCTGTTAACATATAGTGAGGAGAGTTTAAAGGAGCTTCTTTCCTGTAATACAATGCAGAAGTCTTTATATTGATAGGTTGAGAATGCAAATATGAGAGATGACTTCGCGTGCAGAAATATGGCCTAGATGAATGGATGATTCCATCTTACGAAGTTCATACATCACCATTCCAAAATAGGACTTTTCCTTTTCTTCTTAAACATGTAAAGGTAGATTCTACTACAATGTCTTTCTGGTTGCACTATGTATTATTCATCTTCTCTTTTGTCCTCTTCTGTTTTATTTTTTATTTTCCAATCTTTCCTTTTACCTTCCTCAGAATAGATTTCTGAAATGTTTAACAGGTGTATTGGTTTCTACTTGGAACCTATGTAACTTGTCTGGCTGATTTTATGTTAATCGCTTCTTTAATCTTCATTACATTGACATGCTTGCAGGTTGCAATTGTAATCACTTCTTTGATGGGGTCACCAAGTCACTAGACAAATATAATCTGATCGAGGGGCTAACAAAAGTAGAACTTTTGTGTCTATACCACCAAGACGTATTACTATCCTTGGTAAAATTTTGAGTGCATACTGGTAAATCGTTCATGCTTAGTTTTTTCTGTTATGATACTTGTTGGCTCTGATCTTTGTGTCTATAGAATCCCATAAAAGATCTGTAGTTATGTACGAGTTTGGTTTATTTGTTTATTTTTCTGAATTCTATTTCATGAGTTAAAAGCTTAAGAACTCTTTTGGTGGTCCTCCATAGTTAGCCCAGAACAGTAAATTAACTAAGAACACCTAGGCACTGAAGCCCAGTTTTATGACTATGAAATGCTAGTTTAATTCTCGCCAGATTGTCCGTTGAGTAAGCAAGTAATTCTGTTGTTATTATTATCCCAATTATAAAAATATAGTTCCAATTTAAAGAGCTCAATTTTGTGGGTTTTTTTCAACTGTTCTTGAATTTCAGCTCTTGTGGTTGTTCCGATAGGAACATACAATGAATCCTCTGATTGCTTAGTTGTGGTTGCATCACAATTTCCTCTAAATTACTGCAAATCTTTTGCACAATCCAAACTGCAGTAAGGGAAATGAAGGGAAGTTATGAAGTGGCAATCATATTTCTCCCTCCATTATTGTACTCATTCTCATTTTTGTTAAAGCATTGGTTCTCTATCCCCTTATTGTTTTGCATCGTCCTTTCTTCTCGAGCTGACCAGTCCAGAGCTGATTGAGAGTTTCTTCATACTTGGTGGTCGGTCTGTTGTGAATCTTTAAGAACTACATTGTGTTGTAGGAGAAGACTGCTCTGAACTATCTTAAGACTAGGGCAAATCACTGACCAGATATCTTAGTAAAAATCCATTCACTTCCCACTGTAGCATCTTTTTAGCATGCCATGAGCACCTAGAAGTGGGAAATATGAATCTTAAGAGGATGTTGAAGAACTTAGTGCACATATAAGCAATTCAAGAAGTTGCTCTTTAAGGTGTTGCCTAAAGTCCTCAATGATGTCCAAATTAGAAAATTGTCGCAAGTTCTTCTTGCCTGACGACCATTCTAGTTGACCCTTCCTCAAGTTTGAACATCTGTTTAAGTGATTCTGTATATGTTTTGTTCAGTAGTGTATATGGTTGTAATGCATTCAGGATTTGAAGTTAAGACATTCTTTTGTAAAGTTTGCTTAGTAGTGTATATGGTTGTAATTCATTCAGGATTTGAAGTTAAGACATTATTTTAGTCTACATTGTTAGTAAAGCGAATCCCATAAAATAAACAACACTGATAAAGGAAAAAAAAAAGTGTTGAAAGGAGATTGTGAAGAGTTTTGAGTTGGAAGTTGGATATTTAGCAGAAACTCAAGTCTATAAATGTTTCATTTTCTTCTTGACATTGGTGATAACTATCTGGACTGGAGAATGCAATAAACTTTAACTATTTTAGTAATTAATAAAATATTGTCAAAATAATTTGCATTTAAAAGATAACAGCTTATTATCAGTAGCACAATCCTCATGTAATAGATTTTCATCTTCTGCCCATTAGTGATGAATGCAATGAACTTGAACAATGTTAATAACTAATGAAATATTGTTTTAAGAATTGCACTAATAAAAAATAATAATAGCTAAATAATTCTTCCATGCTGATTTTGCTTGTTTTTCTGCATTGCTTTAAAATTATTTTCAGGAGCTGACTATGTTTTACATAGAATTGGCACTAGCAGGCATAACATTCCCAAGATACACTCACTGACTATGATCATTACCAACAATTCCTCTACGTGTAAGAGCTGGACGTTTCAAAATATCGGAAGAGTTTGGTCCTGCTGCTATTTATTTATCGAACTTGCTGGTACTAGTAGGCAAAAACATTTAATTTGGACAGCTTCTTTGCATGTATATACACATGGAGCTTCTGTTTATGACTCTACTACTTTTATCAGGCTACTACTTTTATCAGGCACACGTAGTTTCGTACAGTTTAAATAGTCGATTGGGTTGGGTTGCATGATAGCTATTTAATTCTGTTTGAGGTAAGGTTGCTGTCAATGACAGCAACGGAGTATGGGAGGGCTCCATTGTTAAGTTTGTAACCTTTTGTAACTCAACTGCACTCTGCACATGCCTTGAGAATACTGAGCAATAAAATATTACCTTTTGTTTCAGGAAAAAAGTTAAAAAGCTGCAGGTAAGGAGTAAAGGCAGAGGTACTGAGTGCTCTGGTCAGGTGAGAAACAATAATAAGCAAAAGATGCAGCTTTTTTTCTGCTTCATCATTCAAAGATTATTTAAAAATAATACATAGAAGTCTAAAAATAATATTTTGTTAAATGCCTATTTATTATTTTAACGAAGTATATTATATGCTTTATTACTAAGCATTAAACGGATTGTTTTCCATATAAGATGGGAAGATTAAAATTAAATTTAATTATGATATAATTGAGGTCAGGACACTTATGTGGCAATACTCAACTATGCAATGACATCAGATCTTCGGTTTTAGATACTCTATTTTAATTCTATTTTTGCCCCAAAATGATGATATTTTATATGCAAATAGATATAAAATGATGTTATTTTGAGACGAAAATAAGATTATAACAGAATAATTGAGATAAAAAAGATCTAAATACGTGTGTAATTGTATTTATTTTTCAAAATTTTTAATATTACGAGTGTTTTTGTGAGTAATTTTCAATGCTTTAAAAATAAAACCATCTTTCAGTGAAAACCCTGAAAATGACGCATGCTGAATATCAACTGTGGACTCACCCCCGATTTTTTCCCTGACGCCAATTGATTGAAGACAGTAGAGAGACTGAAAGGTCTGAACTTTGGACAGTGAAAATAAGTCACGAGACAGAGACCGCATTAACAACACATCACACCCCCTTCTCATTTGTCACGTACAGTGTCATATATCCATCAAGAGTTTTTAAGAGAATCATGTCATGTTGTTTGTCTCACACCTTCTTTTCCTTGCCACCGTATTTATGGATGGCAATTGTGGGGTTGGTGGCCGGCTGGTCGGCCAGTCGGTTACAATTAGGCTCAAAGTTAAAGGGATTAGGTTCGTTTAAATTGGGTTTTAGGGGGAGGCAGGCTTGAACCTCGTCCTAGTGGTCTATCTTCTGCTCTTCCCAATTGTAAGATATGCCATTTTAACCTTAAATCTAAGAAATAAGTTGCTCAAATGAGGTCGGTTCAAACGTTTCGGATTGTGCAATGAAAGTTTGATCGAGTTTTAGGTTAGGCTAAAATCAGGTTGGCAACAACTTTGGTTCAGTCCTATTCATTGCCAGGCAGCTAGCTAGGCTTGGGCAATTTATATTCAAACCCGATCAAGATTGAACAAGTAAGAACTTAATTCCAGTCAGGATCTGACAAGGACCATGTGTAGTGTGCTGGTCAATATCCGACGTGGCAAACTCTTTTTGCTTATACATAATGTTAACAATTTTCAGGTAAAAACAAGTATCTGAAATTCTGACTGGTTTTTAAAAATGAGCGCAGACAGACATGTTCACGGATTCTGATGTATCAGAATCCACTGCTTCCGATAAAGGACACACGTTATCCAGTCACGTTAACGGCTACTTTCTCGTCCTCTTCAGATCGCGCCACGTGTGGTCTGCGGATTACACGTTCCGGTTTTGGCGGGAAGTGGCCTGACGGTTACGGAGGGGTCCTCTTGGCCACGGAATCACGGGACGTTGACCATTAAATTGCGGAATGGGACAGTGTCAACGTAACTAGAAAACGGCGCCGTCTGGTCAAAGTACAAGAACTAGGGAAAGGTCACTATACTAATAAGGATAAAAAGACTTATGACTTTCTCCTCTCGAGTGGTCCAAGTAATTGACCATGACCTTGTTCGCCTTATTGTCTTAGCAGGAACAATAGGACCTTGACTTGTAAATAGTAGCTCGATCAAGTCATCCTAATTAATCATTTATAATATCAAATATTTGAAATACTTTAATCATTTTCGAGCATCTCGTAACAATTTTTAAAGCTTATAAAATTTATATATGGTTTGACTAATTTCTCTTAAATTTCTAAGATAAAATTTGTTAATAGCCTATAATTTGACTTACTTATATAATATATTAAACTGATTCACGAACTTAATTTATAGATTATGGTCTTGTTTGACAATCAGCTGATTTTATCAACTGATTTGACCAGCGGATTGCATTAGCTATTTGTTAGAGATGTTTGGTAAAATTAGTTGTTTATGTGTAAAATAACTTTATGAGGACATAACTTTAAAAAAAAATTATAAGGGTATAAATATTATATATCTTAGTATTTCGTTGAATATTCTTATCAGGCTGTTTGGTAACCTTTGAATTGAATTCAATTATATTAATGAGATTGAATTGAATTCAATTTACACTGTTTGGAACAAATCTAGTAATATTAGAATTGAATTCAATTACAC
>JAOQMQ010000006.1:1446303-1471011 GCA_027563845.1 Erythroxylum subrotundum
ACCTCCAACAACTCTCCTTCAATTTCTGACTTTGTGCAAGCTTCCATTTTTGACTTCCTTTGAGCCAATATTCAACAGGATTATCATTCAAACCAAAACTCATCTAACGCACATTTTTATGATAAAAGGTTTAGCAAAAGTAGTGCTAAATAATAAATTAAAACATGCAGATATCATAATGAGAATAATGCAATAAGGACCAACAACAAAGAAGCACATTTGTTCTCTAAGCGAAGTAGTGTATCGCCTTCCAGCACTCAACAAGAGTTGTTCTGCATCAGTATATTTAACCTTTCAATCAAGGAGCAAGCACTATTGTCACATGGTCAAAACTGTTAGATGGTTTAATCCGCTGTGCTTCCATCATTCCTTGTACTTCAGAAGCCTTCCCAGCCAATATCAAAGAAGCAGCTATATTTATTTCCTATGAATCAATCTTTGATTATTGAAGCTTCTAATAAACGTCAATGCAAGCATCCATCTTTCCCATACGATACAGAATGTGATTCTAACATCAAAGCGTCTGAGTTCCTCTCTTGGCTTTCCAAAGTATCCAAAGCCTCGTTCAACTTGTTTTTCTTGTATAGGTAGTAAGCCTACTTAAAACAACAATCACATGATGATCAGGTGTGTATTGACATTATCAACACTATGGTACTTCTATGAAAGTCATCACCCCTCTTTTAATATGATTTTATTTAAATTTGAATCAGGAGACAACCACTCACCGAAGATACTGTGAACTAAAACAAAAAGGAAAAGAGCAATGTCCACGTTCATAAAACGGAAGTCAAGTGGTTTCTCCGCCGATTAAAGTGTCATAATAACCTCTTCAGTTCTAAGGATGGCAATGGGCCACATCGAAACCAGACCCAAATCATATTTAGACTACAAGCAACCCAAAACCCGATATCTGATCTGGACAAACCCAAAAAAATCATAGAGTCCAGAACTTAGTTCCAATGAATTATCCAGCAAGTAATTGCTATTCAGTCTCCAACAGGTAAAATTGTTCGTGTCTTGTAATGTATATGCCACTCCAATCCATCTTCCACTTGAGGCTAACATGTGTTACTGCTGAAGAAAACTACACTAAATATGCTATGCAATGTAGCCCCAAAATAAGGCTAACACATACGGATCAACTTAGCCAGAATTTGCAGACTGTATTCATGTTGTTTACAGGTTTATAATCTGCACTTTTACTGGCTGCCAGAGAATGTTCGGGCCAAGAAGGAATATTGGAACATAAGTTAAGTGCCTTACAAATAGGGATCACATCACAATAGGTTGAGGTCAACTTGAAATTTTTATTGAATCAGTTGTTAAAATAATAAAATACATTATTTTTAGTCAATTAATTATTCAACAAAAAGATATTTTCTTTTGCTTAAACCGATTTGTGTCAAGCAAATGGAGTTAGACTAATCCTTTTAAACCTGAATTTAGCCTTAAATTTGATCAAATTCAAACTTAACTCAATTGATTTTGGTTTACATGGAATTTAAATTAACGACCTTATTAACAAGGCCCCTAGGGTGGTGGTTGAGTTGGTGGAGTGGAGGAGTATGAAGTCAAAAGGTCCTGCATTCAATTTCCCCTACTTACGCTCTCTCGATTGAGCCTGTCATACAGGACTTGCCTAATGCAGAATACTTGATTGACTTGATTTGTAAGCTATTGTATCAATTCAGAAATTTACTCAGTGTGCATCCAAAAAGTAGCGACTGTGGGTTCCTCTGTTTAAAAAAAAAGACCTTATTAACAAGTATGTAACACTAATCATAATTTTATGTTTAAAGAGAAAATTTTTATCGGGAACATAGCAATAATCATTCATTGTTCTTTCCACCTTCAAATATGCAAGAACAAATCATCAATGCACGTAAAAAATAAGTATAAACATTATTCAAAGACATGAAGAGTAGTCACCTTTGAAACCTTAACACATTGGTTTTATACAAATAAGGGTTGCAGAACCTACAAGACAATTAAAGCATATATTTGAACACAAAAATCCTAACAAAGATGAAATAGACATTCATGAAAGATATATAGGCAAGCACCAAGTTGGAGTATTCACAAGTATAAAACTACCATAAACCCTTACAATCAAACACTCAATAAAATTCTTAATCCAACTTTCTTTATTTCCGTTGTCTTTTATACACCTAATAAAGTTGGAAAATATGAGAAGGTTATAATTATCATCCAATTTTTGTTATAATAAAAATCATCAATACTTCACATCATTTTTTCTATATTTAAAAAATTATTATTTAAATATACTCAATTATAAAATAAATTGATTAAATAAATATATGATTATTGCCAAATAGATATACCCTCATCATTAAATATTTTTTCCAACGAACTTCTAGAACAATAAATGACTTCCTTTACAATTATATTCTCTATGTTTGTCATAATATAAAAAGAAAATATAAAATCATATAATAGATAATTATAAAAAGGTTAATTATAAAAAAATCTCGAACTTTACTCAATTTTATTATACTAGCCTAAATGTAAAAGGATAGCAATAAAATATTTTAACTTTCAATTGTAAAAAATAAATTGTTAGTAACCTTCCCATCAATGTTAATGTTAATGATGTGGCAACCATATTAACAAACTCGTTGAACATGTGACTGACACGTTTTCTACTTATAAAATTGAGTAAAGTTCAAGGTTTTAGTTATAATTAATCTTTATAAAATTATAAAACTACTAATATACCATAAAGTATAAAGTTTGCATTGAATATTTTCAAAACTTAACCAACTTTTGGCACATATAAAGACTTCTAAAGTTTTTATATGAAGTTGACTGTAACGGAAACTCACTATCTAATTACTAGTACTAAAAGTAGGCTTAGAAGCTACTGTAGATATTGGGATAATAAAAAAATCTTGCACAAATGCTTGCATAATCAAATATTGAGCTTTATTAAACTTTCCCTAATAAAATAAAATGTTCATCAATTATGGCCTAAATACTAGCTTTTAAATAATTAAACTTATTTTACTATATGATATCCTATCCCTTTTTGATTTTATAAATTCCTTTAAAATTTGAAACCCAAACCATTAAATTTCTTGCTTAATGAAGATATTGAAATTGATGAACTATTGTGACCTAACTCTTTACCCATTCTTGATTAAACAAATTATACCACAACTTTCTAATGATATCAATATGAATTAAAGCTCAAACACCACTCAATTGCTAATAATAATATTCAATTGCAATAAGCTTGTACCTTAGGTCTAAAATAACAATAGATATATGCTATTACCAATCTCTTTCCAATGGTTGTCAAATTTTTTCACCATCTTATTAGTCATTGTTTGAATCACTTTATTAGAAGAAATGACAAACTTAACTGATGATAACTTTATCTCACATAAGTTGAGCAAAAACAAATGTAAGAAGTTGAACACTTTGTGCTAGAAAGTAGCCTAATAACAATATTAAACACTTATAACTTCTTAAAAATTTATTTGTCAACTCTCATTACTCATATGTCGACAAAAAATATATTGAGAATCGTGTTGTTTCAACCTAATAAAGACTATTATATTAAATTTCAAATTTCACCTTATTAAACAATCAAGTCATGAATTCCTAGTGTAGGGAATGTGTAACTATTTTATAGTTTCCTCAAACTTATTTAACCTATTTAGATATTGTACTCTAATATACTATACTATCTTGAATTACGTATATCCCTTCTTTGATTATTTTTAACCCATACTTCCTAATCAAATTCATAATATGCATAAAGCAATGCATGTTAAAGAATCTCCCATCTATCAGCAAGTTTCCAACCTATAACTTGCTATGAACTTTATGGACCATGGTATCATTCATGCTACAATTATCTGAAGTTATTATTGACAACTCAGATTAATGTTCTAATCCATCAAATAATCTACCATTACATTTTTTAGACTTTCACTTGTACAAGCATCATAACATAAATGAACCTACCATCTATAAACAAATTCAAGTTCAAATTCAAATGTCATTTATACTAAAATCAATGAACAAATAATAAAAAATTAAAGAATAATATTTACCTCAAGATATGACTATATAAAGTCCAATTATTGTTAATGTAATGCAATATAGTCATATAACCCTTCTTTTGATTTTCAACTATCTGTATGTCTGATGTGATCACAACCCTGCATCATTTGCTAATAACATCTTCAATTTTGAACTCTTTTGCCAATCATAAATCTTGAATATTGTTGATAAGTTTATATAAAAGACTTTCAATACTATAAGTATATGGATCATATCTTATAGTATCAAAGGTATTGTTCCTATATGGATTATTTAGACACCTAACAACTTGAATAAAACTGTCTAAGGTATTAAAAGATTGATTTGAATTAAAATAAATAATTGAAATTGAAACAACTAATAAAATGAACAAGCAAATAATTGAGCTGCCAATAAAATAAGGTGATCAAAGTTAGAGACTTAGAAATTATTTTATCGTTATTTTTTTGCCTTTATCTTATTGATCCAATTATGCTCAATCCTATACGTCTTAAGGTTTTGATTACCTTCTCTCGAGATCTAATCAACTAATCGTAATTGAATTTGATAATAATAGAATTGTAATCTCTTAATTCACAAAAATACTCCCAACTGCAATTAGATTTGAAGCAATCCTAAGGATAGTTAATTTCGTAATTAAGATCTCTCTTTAATTGTTAACTAATTTGATGATTGTAAGTCTATTAAGCTACTAACTCTCATTGCGTACCTTAACACAACTAACTTGATTCACTCTCTCGATTTATTACTAAGTATAACAATTATCATAAAGCATTCATAATTGTATTGAATTCAACACGAATAAATTTCAATAAAATAATTCAAGAACAATTCCTAATATGGATTTAGAAACCTATCATCATGTTAAACATCCTATAAATCCAAATACACATACAAGACAATGAAAGAAATAAAGGAAAAATTAATAAAAACTAGTTGGAGTTTTGGTTTAGAAATCTGGAATTCTCTGAAGCTCTTTTTGATGTCTCCTCTTGATCTTCTTTTGATCTAGTGGTTGCTGCCTTTTTTTTATTATGTTTTTCATGTTCTTTTATAGTGTTTAAGCCTTTTAGGGTTGCTGCTAGGGTTTCCCTACTTAATTTAGTTCTAAAAATAGCCTCGAACCCTCAAAACTTAAAAAAATCTTACACTTGGAAACACCTCTTATCATGATCATTATCTGCCACGATTGTGTCAGAAGCTTCATGCATGTTCTTCATCATCATGATCGTGACTTGCTTGCATGCCTCCAATTTCTTCTCCATTCTTCAATTTCTTGTTTCCATATACTCACAAGCATATCAAACACTTCTTGAAACATAAAATTAAGATCAAATTCATGCTCTAAACCAATCAAACACTTAGAACACATATAGGCATTAACAAAAACACAATTCTAAGCCTATACACAGGATAATCATCTAAGAAACACTTAAAAACATACTTAAGCACCTAGAGAAACATACTATAATCTATACCTACCAACATCCCCATATTTAAACCTTTGTTTTTCCTTAAGCAAAACTAAAAAAAACATAGAAAACATATAAACATATAATCATACAATCATACAATATGCAATAATGATGCAATAACATCAAATCTTATGGAATTAACTTAACCTCAAACATCAATCACTTAAAATGTGCCAACATACTAACTTATTCCTTTCATGTTTAAGTTTTTTGATTTGAATATACATATCAATCAAAATATTAGCACCCTATTCATACACCTATGGCACTTGTAAGCATGCATTTTTAATTATTGATCAATCAAAAAGGCAAACTATTACTAAGTAACCTTTCATGAACATTCTTGCTATTTGTAAAAGATTAGTAGGTTTCATTTATTATAACACTATTGTTTATATTTTTTTTAATGATCACCTAGTCTTTTGATGCGGATGTAAGCACATTGTCTTGAATATCCTCCAGTTACTCAACTGCGTCACATTTTTTATTTATCTTGGTTGGAGTGTCATTTTAGCTTTTTGACAAAAAGACAAACATTTTATTATGAATGCCCCCAATTACTTAGCTATATCACAACTCTCAAGTAGCTATAAGCTCTATTCTTAACCTAATTTTCTTAAAAAGGGCCAACGAAATAGGAATTTAACACATTTTTTATCACTTAATTTTTTAGCATACCTTATTTCTTCTTAGTCAATCACTCTCATAAAAGAGTACTAATAACGTTAAATTTAGTTGACTATAATTTTAAATGTATACGAACAAAAGTCATAAAGTGAAAGAATAGGTGTCATATCCTAATTAATATGCATATTCATCCCCAAAACACTTAAAAAACAAAACATTTAAAGTGAGAAGACTTGTGGAGATTGAGGTGGTGATGGTGTGGACAATGGAATATGAACATCTTGAGCATTTAAACACTTAGTTATTTTCTTTGTATCGTGTTATTGTTGACATTGACGCTGTATAAGCTCCTTCATTTGCACCTCTATGGTGTTTAGGTGATCTGCCATGCTCTTGTTATTTTCTGACACTAGGTTAAATACTTTCTATCATCCTTCCTCTTTGTCCTCCTCAGTTTCTTCACAGGATAAGATTTATTGTTGGTGTTGTGCCGGAGCGAAACTAGAACTCATCTGTCTAATCCTGTATTTCACTTGTGATTTGGAAACAAAATCTTGAAGTTCCATTGCATGGATGTCCAAGATCTCAGCTTGCCTGAAATGTGTATGATTAAGAAACTCATGAAAGACATCAGTTAGTCTATCAATAGAAACACCATAACATTGGGCAAGTGTAGTAACAATGAAACCTATGCCAAGATAGCTACTTTTCTTCCTAAGACAAGTAACTATTATTTGAAAAATGTGGGTTGAAGTACAAACTCAAATCTTGTGATCTATGCACCAAAGTATGAATAAATCTTTACGAGAACTATTATTACTTTGAGTTATGGAAAACATAGTGTGACATATAAATTTATCAATAACAAATACTCTAGATTAAGAATAACATTATTATGTACATTTCTCATAGAAAAGTCATCTAACCTTATTAATTTCTTCCAATTTTGATCAACATGAAACTTGTCATGGTGTTCAATAATTTTTGTTTTCAAAAAACCACAAGTTTCTTCCATAATACGAAAGTACAAATTATAAGGGTGTCCCTGTAATTTAAAAAAAATTATCTAATTTCCATTACTTAAAATGCAAGTTCGTGTAAAATTCAAAGGTTAATTCCTTATACACAAGAAAATCAAAATGAATAAAATTTTCCTAACAAATTTTTACACTCAAAATCTCAATATTTTCTTTCAAACGTGGATCTTCTAAGATAGTGAAATCAAAATATCATGGTGCAATAACAATTTTTGAGCAAAGTGTTTGAAATCTTATGCCTTCTTTCAAAAAGATAAAAAAAAAGGTGCTCTAAAATCCTCAACCCAATCATGTGCACCATCCCTCGACACTAGTGTTAAGCATTTGGCAACTTGCTTGATTCTTAGAGCTATGAGTAAGTATACAACCTGTAAAATTAACTAAGAAACACTAAAAAACACATAACAACGCCCAAAAACATGAGGGAGAAAAGTGTATAGAAATCTTGTAACGCCTACACAAAGGATATGATTTTGTATGGAAATCACTAGATTTCTATAAAAGAAAGGATAATCTAGGTGAAAGATGAAAGAAAATCTTAAAAAACTAAGAAGGAGTGAAGAGAGATATGAATAAAGTGGAGAGCCTTAGATATGGTTGCAAGTTTAAAGAGAGGATGCGAGATGTGGAAGAAGAGAAAATAGGTATTTAAATGGTTAGGATTAAAAAAGACGGGTAAAGTAGTGAGGGGAATGAGTTCCATCTTATACGCTTATCAAGATCATGAGGGGTCAAGAATGTGGCATGGATGGAATTATCCAACTCCTATAACAACTTCAAAACTAAGAATTTCAATAATCTAAATTGCTCCAAACATATTAAAATAAGAACTTACAAACTGGAATTCAAGAATAATCTAACTACATAACATGCTAAGTTATGGTCATTAGCTTGACCTTTCATCCTTTAAAACTGATTTAATGAACTGAAAGGAAAAAAATAACTTCCCTTTATTATCAAAAGACTTCGCCAAGATATGGTTTACACCTTTTTTCGTTCACCTTGAAGGTTTTCTTATTATGGTTCTCTAATTCTAAAGCTTTTTGCATAAATATGTGGGTCACTTTGTAAGGCCCATTCCATCATAACTTGGGCTTTTTGAACTTCAATTATTAATTATATAGTAAAAACGCATCTCCTACCTTGAACTCCCTTGTTCTGATATGAGAATCATGTCATTTCTTAACCGTTTCCTTTTACAAGTTGGCATTTTCAAACACATTCAGTTTAAGCTCGTCGAGTTTGTTCAATTGTAGAAGTCTTTTCTCACCCGCTTGCTTCCAACAAAAATTTAAGGCTTTTGTCTCCTAATATGATCTATGCTCTAACTCCAAGGGTAGGTGACAAGCCTTGCTATACATAAGCCAAAATAAGGTCATACTAATTGGAGTTTTTGATATGTGCTTAATTTTTTATACATTTAATCCTTGAAACTTAGTGATTAATGCTTTAGAATACTTAAGACATTCACTTTAGTTCATATTTGATTTTAGGTACAAATTGGAAGCATAATGGTTAAAGTGAGTTAAAAGCACACTCTTTGAGTCATCTTCTTGATATTCACACTCGTTTGTCTTCATAGAACAAGAAAAAGAAGGATTAGAGTAAGAGGAGACAAGAAAATACATAAGATGTAGAGTATATGTTGCAAACATCAAGTATAAAGAGTTATTGGAGACTCACGACTATGACATGTTTCAATTTGTGATGGGCGTGACATGGTTTGTCATGGTTGTGAAACCTATGTCATGCCTATGACACTATAACTCATGGCTGTGAGCCTCCTAAGGAGGCTAGTCACGACTATGACACTTGACAGCGCATCGTAACACTAGTTAAAATAAAATAACTAGACCTACTATTATAGCAATGGTGAGTCTAGGTAGATCTCAGAGAGAGTGTGTGTAAAGTTTTCGAAATGAAAGTAATTAGTGTTTAGGTTTAACTGAGGGGGGCTTGGATTTTGAAATAAGAAAATGAAATAAAATAACCTAATGAAAACGAATTAAAGAAAACATGCAAAAAATAATAAAAGTGGGGAATTTAGTAGGGACCTGGTTCTTTGGTTCAATCTCAGCCTACACCCTAACTAAACATATTTTATTGATTTGTTGTTCTCTAACCTCTCCTAGCAACTATTAATCGTGAGTTAATAATTAACTTGAGTTTTCCATTAGGTAGTGTTTAATCAAGATACGATCATTAATTAAACCTAACCATCGAATAATCTAAAATACGATCTCTAGATTTAATTAGGTAGTAGCATTACGAATTAGAAAAACTGATTAATCAAGGCAATAACCACGTATGATTTGTCATTTAACCTAGGTTGTGTTAGCCCTAATGATTACGAATCATTAGTCACTACATATAAATTTCAACATAACAATTACAGATTATATCAAAATTCTAGCAATGAGTTTGCAAATAAACGATTCTATGAATGCCTTAAAATCATCTTTTCATAATACCCAATGAGTTCATACACAAATAACCGAAGAATAAAGATAATACGATCATTCATACACAAAACCCAAATCCATAGCCTAGGATAATACAATCAATTCAATAAGAGAGAAAGAAGCAACAAAAATATGAAATGAATGCTTAACCCGGGTCGTCGGTGTCGATGTTACCTCTGAACCGACGTCGGGACATTAAACCTCTCTCTTAGAAAATATTGCTTCAGCCCCTCTAAGAATGTCCCAACAAAAGACTCCCCTGCTACTGCGACTCTACTCGTTTCTTCTACGCTACTGTTCTCTATTTACTAATTTTTATTTTCAGTCTATCTATAATATTTTTTCACTTTTAAAAACCCACACGTCTTTACATCTGCTACGTCTACGTAGTTTGCTTTGAATGCATACGTTTGCGTTTCCTTTTCCCAATTCATCACTGCGCTGTCGTTTCTTCTTGGACATTGCTGTGCTGCACGTCGTTTTGGTCCTCCTTAGGCAAATGTTCTCCTAGCGCTGCATACGTTTTGTTCTTTTATTTTTTCTTTTGCTTGCATTTTGTGCTTCCACCTACTGCAACCTTCCATCTTTGTTTTACCATAATTCCAAATTGCTTTCCATTAAATTCATGTTCCTGTATGGGGCTGTCACATGTAATTTCCATGTAACTTCATCATTTTGATTTTCTTGTTTTTACTTGCTTCAATATTTATCATTTTGTTCGACGAAGACAAGTGAATGTGAATCTTCAAAAAACAACCAAAATATAGAGCTTTCGACTCACTTTAACTTCTTTGCTTCTGAATTGTGCCTAAAATCATGTACGAGTCAAAGTGAGTATCTTAAGCAATTTCATGTCAATAATCTCTAAGTGTTATGGAATAATTTCATAATCAATTAAGTACCTATCAATTTCTCCCACATTTACCTTTTCGTCGTCCTTGGCCAAAACATCAAAATTAAGCTCAAAGACTCAAGACATTTACTCAATCCCTATATTTTTCAAGAATACATAATCATAATCAAAGACGAATGACTTTCAAAAATCATAGCAAGAAATCAACATACAAAGCCTTTACTTAAGATCAATAAACATTCATTACCTTTAAAAACCTAGCAATCTAATGGTAGAATCAGAAAATGTGTTTAACTAAAATATATCTATGGGTACACTCAACACCATTCGTGATCATGACAATCCACAACTTTGCATATCATTTAATTTCTCTACCATTAAAAGTCACATGTAAAATCATGAATGAAAGGACTTTTCAAGGTTGTAATGTGGGTAAAGGTAAGGTGAGATGTATTTGGGTCAAGTAACTTGAAAGCCTTTAAGCTAGTAAAGCAAAGCAACACTCAATGTGACATCAAGTGCACAAGTTAACACTAAAAAAAAATTGGGTATCTTCAGCTATGATGAATGCAACATTTATATTTCACATCCCAATTCAGGTCTCACACACAAACCACAAGAAGCATATACCAATCCGAAGGAATCACTCATACAATTGATGACAATACATTGAAACCACAAAAGAGTTAACCTTCTAAGCCAACATCTACTTCATATTCAACATCCTCCAATAACACATTCATTGCAACTTTAGGAGGATGCATTAATCATAAACAAAATTTTAACACATATGCAATTCATCCTTGATACATTTATTTAATTTTTTCTTTTTTCTTTTTTTCTTTTCTCTTTTCTTTCTTTCTTTTCCTTATAAAAAATTAAAATAAACTACATTAACATGGAATTTCAATAATAAGGCATAAAATAACATCCTAACATTATAACCAACCCACACATATGTACACCCCCACACTTAGAATTTTGTTCATCCACAAACTCAACAATCACAAATGTTCCACTAGCTTTATGGCTTGGGTAGGACATTTGGTTAAGTATAAATCATGTAATGTGGTTGATACAAAAACAAAGGCTAATAAGGCTCAAAAGGGGCTTAATAAGGGAAAATCATGTTAATGGGGTAGGCTATTTGGCTAATGTAGCTTCTGAAACAAAAAAATGCCTAATCATTTTCATGTTAATGCATGTGATAAAAATGTGGCATCAAATACAAACTCAAAGCAAAGTCAGGATGTACATGTCATGAAGGTCACACATTATCAAAAAACAATGAGACTGATATGGATGTGTCAGTCTAATAAGACTCAAAATCTTACCAACTTTGTATACCACTGGTCACTACTTTTCTAAAGATAATGCACATCGACCAATCATAAGAGTAAAAGTGCATGCTAAAGTTGATAGAAAATTCTCTAGTCAATTCACACTCTAATCATGACTACAAAGTCCTAGAATCAACAGAAAAGGGAAAATGTTTGTTTTGTCGTTTTATTCTTTCTCTCATTCTTGAAAACTTAAGACAAGTAAAACAAACAAATTCAAAAACACACATGAATAAAAAAGTAATTCAGAAATGTAAAGAAAAGAAATTTACTTCTCTTGGGTTGCCTCCCAAGAAATGCCTTTGTTTAGGGTCATTGGCTCAACTCCATGCTTCCTCCTCACGTGATAAAATTATGGTCTTCAGGTGTCACATACAACTCCTCCATGTGAGGTTCTTCAGGATAAGGTCTCAGTTGATGATTTGTCATATTCAACATCTTCTCTATCCTTTTCAATATTGACTGAGTTCATGCACTCTAGAAAGATCTCAAATGTCTCTTCACCTTTTTCTTCCTCATTTAATTCCTCCAATCTGCTATGTAAAGGTAAAGAGTTAGTCTAAAAATTAATCATAAACTTGGTACTTACCTTCGAGCTAAATGATATGTCTTTTTCTAGTTCAAGCTCCTCCTCAACTTCTTCTTCACATGCAATTTCTTGAGTATTGCTATCAAAATTCTTAAGCTCCTTATCACTCTATAAGGTCTCTACACTAACATCCATTGGGTATACCCCGAGTTGATATGACTGCTCCTCTTCCATTTGTGATTCTAGGTAGTTGATCCTTGCTGCCATCTCACCCATTTGGCTTGCCACATTATGGAGTCTAGACGTTGTATGCAAACATATGTTGATTGTTGTAGTAGAAAGTTAACCAAAATAAAAAAAAGGGTCAACTCATGCTTCTAGCCTATTGAACTCATACATAGTGACATTTGTGGCCCCAGTATAGCATAATATGTAATTGAAGATACTTTCTGACATTTATTGATGATTATTCTTGTTACAGTTATGTGTTCTTACTTAAAGAAAAGTTTGAAGTTCTTGATAAATTTAAGATCATTAAACTGAAGTTGAGAACCAATTGGGAAAAGCAATCAAAATTGTTAAATCTAAATATGGTGAAAAGTATTATGGAAAACATAAGGTTTCTAAACAAAAAAAAGGTTTGTTTGCCAAATACTTGAAATCATGTGGAATAATAGCTCATTTCACTAGCTAGGCTAGGTAATCTTGAGCAAAATGGTGTGGCTGAAAGGCGAAATCACATCTTAAAGGATATGATGAGATCAATGTAGAGCAAGACTAACCTACCTGATTACCTTTAGGGCGAAGCCATAAAGACTGCATTACATATACTTAACAGGGTCTTAAGTAAATCAGTGCCAAAAATGCCTTTTAAAATATGGAAAAGCTGGAAACCCAACCTCACTCATCTTTGTATATAAGCTACACTGTTGAGGTTCATTTATATAATCCTTATAAAGATAAATTGCATTCTTTATAAGGATTATCCGGACCACTTTGTAGAATATCCGGACCACTGTAAGGGATACAAGATTTTACTATAGAGATGGGGGAACTAGAATAGTGATTTTATAAACATTTAAATTTCTACAACATAATGTCTATAATGAGGATGGTTCATCTAATCTTAATGAGTGCGGTCCTCCTTATCTTTTAAATGATAAAAGGGTGATATTATAGTTATATCCTATTTATCAGTCATTCAGTCAGAACTAGTGGATCTAGGTCTTAGAACTACACTGATAGCTGGATAGGAACTAATACGTGTATATATTAAGGTTCCTAAGGTACATGAACATACAAAACTAGTTCAATTAAGAAGATCTATTTAAGTGAAGAGGCCTATAATATCCTCTAACTACATAGTCTATTTTGGAGAGCAAGACTGTGATACAAGCTATGTGGTAGATCTAGTTACTTCTACATAAGTTGTTTCTGGACCTTATGCAGATTTGTAATGGGATGCTATGAGAGATACGATGTAGTCCATGAAGCATAATTAATTATAAGAGCTTGTGGATTTACCTCATAAATGCAAGCTTGTCAATTGTAAATGGATTTACAAGACCAAATAGGACTCCCAGAGTAAAGTTGAGTGGTTTAAAGCCTAGTTAGTAGCTAGAAGATTCACTAAAAGAGAAGGGATTGATTTTAATGTCACCTTTTATTCAATATCCTTTAAGGATGCATTTAAAGTGATCATAGCAATTGAAGCTCATTTTGATATAGAGCTACATTAGATAGATGTTAAGACCACTTTCCTAAATGCATACCTTCACGAGGAGGTCTATATGGAGGAACCTAAAGGATTTCAAGGTTAAGAAAATTATGATATAGTTTATAAATTGAGGAAATCTATATATGGTTTAAAACAAGCTTCCAAACAATGGTACCTAAAGTTTGATGAGGTTATTACCTCATTTACTTTATAGAAAATAAAGTTGAAAGATGCTTGTATTATAAGGTATGGGGAGCAAGGTTATCTTTCCACTTTTATAAGTGGATGATATTTTAGTTGCATCATAGTATTTTCTCTTAATCTAATTATACAGATTTTATGTATTATGACAATATATTTATATATATATTGATGATCATCATTTTGTCCTTAGTCATACAATTTATTATACATTTCCATAATAAAGGTGAAAGTCTTAAGATTTGTGTTGATCTTAAGCATTTTAATGGTCATTGGATATATATACAGATTGACCTTGATCCAATGTCTTTATAGATACTTTGAAAAATCCATGGATTATAAGACATAGTGAGATACAAATATTTAATCCTATAAGGATTTTCTCTGATACGATTTAGCATTCAGTGAGAGAAAATGAATTTCTTTATTTTATTTTAGCATAACGTTTACAGGCTGTTTGGAAACCTTTGAATTGAATTCATTAATTCAATTATATTAATGAGATTGAATTGAATTCAATTTACACTGATTGGAACAAATCCAGTAATATTAGAATTGAATTCAATTACAATGTTTGGAACAAATCTAATAAGATCATAATTGAATTCAATTATTTCATATGACATATTTACCCCTGACTAAAAAATAATGTTATTAACTATGGTTTAGTTAATTGCTACTATTATCTTAATTTTTATATTATATTTAATTTTAGTTATAATTATTAGAATTATTATTAATTGGTTATACATTAAAATATATTGGTGTATTTTATTAATTTCAATAAATTTTAATTATCATATTATATTTTTTATTTTTATAACTTTTATTGTATATACCTAGTATATAATATCAGTCTCTATAATATATGTTCTAAAACACTATATTCTTCAAATTGAAAGAAATTATGCCGACTATTACATAATAAAATAAATCAATAATGTATTTTAGTTTTTTATCTTTGACATACACATGTAAGGCTTGTATGCCTTCTGGGGTTTATTTATTTTTTGGTTAAACCACTCGGTATCTAGCGCCACAGGGGCAATCGACTAGTCCGAATTTGAGCCAGGTAGGACCTATTTGGGTTGCAAAGCTCTCTCTCACGAGTTTTAAAGCGACTCCATTCCCAAGACTCGAACTCGAGACTTTAGTTAAGGGTGGAGGAGTCTCAACCGCTCCACCAGAGCCCTCGTGGGTTCTGGGGTTTATTTATACCCTATAGTATAATCTTCTTAATTCAATTTTTCATTCCCCGTAATACACCTCTCTCCTTGTTCTTCATCTTAAATCTTCAACCGTCTGCATCTTATCACCGGCCTGTGACCCAACTCTAACAGTTGCTCAACAGTCTCAGACCACATCAAATCGCTCATCCTTCACCTCTTACCCTACACCAACTGCCAAGTATGAGCAACTTGTTCAAAGTTCAGACCTTTTCTGGGAAAAGCTCAGAACTTTTCATCACTCCTTGGGAACTAAATTCATGTATGCTTTCCTATTGATTTCATTCTTTCCTTGACATATCTAGGGTTCTCTTTTTATTTCGATTATACCCACAGACTCTTCTTTGTAATTTTATGTGTTGTATCGTGATCTGTTTACCATATTTGCCCGTTTCATATATCGTCCAAAGAGATCCCATAGCTACCGCTTGATTTTTTGGGTGCTTTGGCTGCTGAGATTAGGGCTGCGTGTGGGTATTATTGGGTTTCAACGTGGGAGAAGAGAAGTTGGTTGCGTTGGAGTTGAATTCGCGTGATTTCTGGCGTGAATTGAATTTATGAAGGAAGTAGGGTTTAAACTCATGCACGAATTGAATTCATGCGTTTCTTTTTGTTCCAAACAAACGAATTGAATTCAATTACAAGATTGAATTCAATTAGTGGTATTCCAAACGGGCTGTATAAAAATTTAAAATTTAAAGAAGTCATGTTCATCTGTACTGTTTCATCATCTATAAAAAATTTATACAACTCTTTCTATTTTCATTTTTGTTTAAAGTCAAAATTTTATTTCTAACCTATAACTGCATAAAACAATTATAAGAACAAATATTGTTCCTAAAATGTAGGTATTTAAAAACCTCAATTAAAAATATAATTGACTTTTGATAGTTAAAATTTTGGCTGATTGATGAAAACGCTCTTATATATACAAGTATTTTCATTTTTAGCTCTTTATCTTAAATCGGTCATCGGATCTGCTACTCTCCAAACAACTTTCGTAGCTGTTTGAAGAGTCAAATAGCTGAAGACAACCAATCGGCTAAAATAATAGCTGATTGGTTGTCTACCAAACAAGGCCTATGATGCAAAAATTAAAAAGCACTTTGATAAAGAACCCATTAATTGAATCGGGAATCATGAAAAATACAGAATTTGATTTTTAAAAAAATCAAGAATGGTCTCTCTTTTTTTGTTTTTTTTGGGATATTAAATGAGGTTGAATACAACAAGGGATGGAATAAAATTGTTTCAAATTGGAGAAGGAAGAGTGGTGGGATCAGCTGAGGAAGGAATCTCTGGACCAACCCTGCAACCTTCAAGCATGAAGACAACATCAGCCATTGATGGTCTATCAAGTGGATCAGGTGCTGTGCAAAGAAGACCAACTTTGACCCCCAACAAGAACTCTTCCCATTCTGATGATTCAGGGTCTAGCTCAAGCAGACCTCCTGGTTCCATTAGTTCTGATATTTGCCCACTCTGCAATTGCCTCTTCACCCACTTGACAATGTCTTCATCTTGTGTGAACATCAATGGCTTCCTTCCTGTTAAAATCTCTAACAAGACTATCCCAAAACTGTACACATCCCCTTCTTTTGTTGCTTGACCTGTTAGTACTGTTTCTGGTGATACGTAGCCTAATGTACCAACCGGGATTGGGGTCGAAGATGACGAAGCTTCGGCAGGTGTTGGTAGAGTAAGCTTCTCTAGCCCAAATTCTGACAAATGTGCTTCAAAATCAGCATCAAAAAGAACATTCTGTGGCTTCACATCACCATGGACTATGGATATAGAATGCAGGAAAGCTAGTCCACGAGCAATGCCTAAAGCAATCAGGTGACGCATTGGCCAGTTTAGAACATGCCCATCTTGGTGTGATGCTTCTTGGAGTAGAGTAGCTAGATTTCCATTAGGCATGTAGTCATATACAAGTAACCTTATATCAGGAGGTCCAGCATAGTAGCCCCTCAAGACTGTAAGATTCTTGTGCTTAACCTTGCCTAACGATTCTGCTTCTTTCCGGAAATTGGACTCGTCAATCGATCCGTCGGGTAGTCGGAGAATGGAGAGAACCATTCCATCTTGATACGATGCCTTGAAAACCAATCCATATCTTCCCCTACTTAACACATTTTCCTCACTGAATTGCCTTGTTGCTTCTAAGGTTTCTGCATATGTTATCTTGTTATTGAACATGACAAGCTTTGGCCCTCCATTTTCTCCACTACTTCTGACTCTTTCTGTTCCTGAGCTTTTACGAGTTGGGCTCGGCTTCTTCTCACCACTAACCTTGTCTCTAAGCTTCCTGCGCCACCGCAAGAGACTGTAAATATAAGCACAACAGAACAACGTTAAGATCAATCCTCCCGCCACCGCCACACCAGTTAAAAGAAAGAGCCTTTTCCTTCGTCTTATCTTTACATATCGACATTCTCTATCCAGTGGCTTCCCACATAACTTTTCATTCATTGCAAACGCCGAAGGGTCATTGAATCTGTAAGCCAGAAGATGTGGAACCTCTCCTTCAAGATTGTTTCTTGATAAATTCAAGTACTTCAACCCAGAAATGTTTGAGAGATTTGCAGGAATTGGTCCACTCAAGCTATTAGAAGAAAGATTCAATACTGTTAGATTAGACAACCTTGACAATGAGACTGGTACGTGTCCTGAGAGATGATTACCATCCAGGAACAGAGCATTCATGGAGGAGCATTTGTAGATATCTTCCGGTATGGCATTTGTTAACTCATTCTGACCCAAATCAAGCTTCTTTAAGCGAGATAACTTGGAGATGTCACCTGGAATATTACCCTTCAAGCGATTGGAACGAAGTTCAAGAACTTCAAGACTAGAACACTTACCAATTTCCGCCGGAATCTCACCGGAAACAGAACTGTTCGATACTGACAGAACAACCAAGGACCTTAGAAACCCGTAGGTTGCTGGAATCTCACCAGTGAATGAATTAGAACTGAGATTCAGATACTGTAAACTAACTAAACTACTAAAACCTTCAGGAACATCCCCACTGAGACTGTTCTCTTGCAGAGAAACAACTTGAAGACTTGGCAAACCAAAAACTTCAATTGGCAGCTCGCCTGACAAACTCTGTTTGCTCAAATCCAGAACGTTAAGTTTCAACAAACCCCCGATACTCGCCGGAACTCTCCCGGAAAACCCACATGCGCTCATATTTATGATTTGCAGGTTTGTCAAATCCCCCAAGTTGCTAGGTATCTCCCCAAAGAAACCATTTTGACTAATGTCCAAAGTACTCAAATTGCTGAGCTTCATCAACTCAGCTGGTAAATTTCCTGTAAGCATATTGTTGCTCAAATGCAGAGTCTGAAGCTGATTAAGAACTCCAAGACTTGCTGGAACCGAACCAGAAAACATATTTCCTCCCAAAGATAACATTTTTAAACGCCGTAGTTCCCCCAAAAACCGAGGAATCTCACCGGAAAACCGGTTCTGTCCAAGATCAAGAACTTGTAAGTAACTACATTGTAGAATCTGAACTGGGACATCACCAACTAATGAATTGTCACCAATCCTCAACTCCTCTAGCCTGGAAAGGTTACCAATATTTGCCGGTAAAGCACCGGTAAAGAAGTTTTTGGAAAGATTAATCGTTCTAAGTGTGGTGAAATTGGTCAACCAAGAAGGAAACAAACCACTTATGTGATTCTCGTGAACTTCCAAAACCTCCAAAACACTTGCACACTCTTCACTTGGCGGCTCAACAACACTCGTGAACACATTAAACCCCAGTTTGAGAATCCTCAACGACGAAAGATTCCCCGAGATTCTGCAAAACATACTAGAAGGAACCAAACCAGAGAGTTCATTTCTCGACAAAGAGAGCACTTCAAGTTTCGGAATCAAACCAACACTCCCTGGAACCAACCCCTTAAGAGCATTATCTTCAACGCTCAAGTGAACAAGCGAAGAACAGTTAACTATTGCCGACGGTAAAGTACCGTACAACATGTTGGAGTCGAACCACAGATACTCAAGCTCTTTAAGTTGACCGACACTCGCGGGAATTTGGCCGGAAAAATCATTGTAAGATAAGTTGATGAGCTGGAGATGAGATTTCGACGAGAAGTTCGACGGAAGCTCGCCGGAGAACGCGTTCGACGACAAATCCAAGAACCGCAGGGAATGCGATATATCGGGGGAGACATTACCGGACAAGAAGTTGCCGGCGACGTTAAGCACTTGCAAGTTGGTGAGGTTAAGAACAGCGGGAGGGAGGTCGCCGGAGAGGGAGTTGTTCTGCAAGTAGAGCGCGCGTAGGAGGGAGCATTGAGAGAGCGAGTGAGGGACAGAACCGTTGAAGTTGTTGGAGTGAAGACTGAGTTTTCGGAGCTGTCGTAGGTTGCCGAGTTGGTGACTGAGTCCGCCGCCGAGTTGGAGCCGTGGAAGGCGAAGTTCGCGGACGTGGTTTTGGTAACAGAGAATGCCCGGCCAGTCACAGGGAGCTGAAGGCGTTGACGGGTCCCAGCCGTCTAGTGCGTTAAGTGGGTCGTGGACGGCGAGTTTAAACGCCGTTAAGGCTTGGATCTCCGGTAGAGGAACGGTGTCGTTCTGGGCGTAGGTTAAAGCGGCGAGAATGGAGAAGAGAAAAAGAGTCGTTGCCATTTGAGAGACAGAGAAGGACATTACAGCACAGACAATGGGAGCGGAAGAATATAGTTAGCAGGGAGGAGCGTGCTGCAAGCAATGTTGCGAAACAGTGTCGTTTCTAAGAGGTTTGTGTCTTAGAAACATATTTTATTTCCGGTTTTAGTAGTTATTAATTATTCACATAAAATCTTATTTTAGTTTAATTTATTTCAATAATTCTTATTATTAAAAATTGATTTACTTATTAATTAATCAGCTAAATTGATTTTTATAAATATTTAATTTTTATTGACAGAAACTTTTTTTTTTAAACGAAAGAACTCGTAGTCGCTATCCTTTGAATGCACACCGGATAAACCTTCAAATTGACGCAATAGCCTGTAAATCATACCAACCAGATACTTTGTATTAGACAAGACCTATACAACATGCTCAATCAAGAAAGCGTAAGTAGGGGAATCGATCACAAGACCTTTTAGCGTCCTGCCCCTCCACTTCACCAACTTGACCAACTCTAAGAGTCATTTGATAGTTTTCCTTCTCAGTTAAACTCCAATTTTTTCATTGGGTAAAGAAGGTTTCTTTCTTTAATCCTATTTTAGGTTTTTTAGTTTTGTTCAATTTTTATTATATACGATAACAGTTTAATATCGGTTAAACCTTTTAAATTTTAAACATCTTATTTTATTGATTTAATTTTTTGCTCAGCTTTTAAAATATTAATTATTATAATAATAAATATTTTATTTAATAAATATAATTATTAGCTTTTGGTTTTCTCCTTTTTCTCTTTCAAAAGGTGGAAATCCCTTTTTGAAGAATTAGTTTGGATACTTTCATTGCAACTTTTTCTTTTCAGGTTCTAATGGGGTTGATCATTAGATTCTAATCATATGACACAAACACAAGGATTGATGAGTACAGTCTTTGGACTTTTAGATCATAACTTTTGCTTGGGTAATAATAGTGGTAAGTTTGGCATCATAGTTTATTGAATTAGCTTTTCACGTTGGTTTTGTAAATATAATTTTTAATAATAACTAAAACATCTTAAATAAACCGCTAAATAACACCCTTTTTTTTCGGAAGAACTTGCAGTCGTTATTTTTTAGATACGCACTGGATAAATCTTTGAATTAACGCAATAATCTGCAAATCATATCAACCGAGTACAAATTACACGTTCCAAATAAAGTCATTAGATTAGGGATAAGAAATCAATCAAATGTGTTTTGAACTAATTTAACTAAAATGTCCATATGATGTCCTTTCAACCAATGTGTTTAAAGGGTAGTTTAGTGAGTTGGACCAAACCTTTGGAGGGTTGGGTTAAATTCAATTTTGATGGAGCGGTAAAATAAGGATACACGAAGGCGTCCGCAGGAGGTTTAATTAGAGATTGCCTCGGGAATTGGTGTGGTGGCTTTCAGCAGCATATCAGAAGGAGTTTGCCTATTTCTGCAGAACTTTGGAGTGTTTTCTCAAGACTTACGTTGACCTGGGACCTGAAATATCAATGAGTTGTTGTCGAAGTGAACTCCCTGGAGATCATTAACATTCTATCTTCCTCTCACATAGTTTTGACCGAGGATACTTTTTTGGTAACAAATATCCGGGGGCTTTTACACCGAGAATAGGAGGTACAACTCTAATATGTCTTCCGAGAAGGGAATCAGTACATTGACAGCCTGACGAACCTCACAGCCTTCTTAAGGCTGGGCCTCTTTATCCTCCAGGAACCTTCGATGGGCATCCAGGAGCTGCTCCACAGAGATGCGCAATGAGCGTTTTATTCCAGAGCTTTGAGTTAATTTTGTTGCTTTCCCCCTTGGAAGCCAAAAAAAAAAAGAGATCGGAAGTTAAATTGGTAATACAAGAGTTTTAAGTTTTAAAAAATTCAATTAATATTAAATTATCATAAAACTAGCTAAAATTTTAATAAAATTTTAAATTTTAAAATTTGATTGAAAAAGATTGTTTGAATAATTTAAAATTTAATTGGAAAATAGATTTTAATTGATTTACAAAAAAATCGATTAATTAATAAACTGATCGGTTTTTAACAACTATAGTTATTAAAATAATTGAACTAAAAAATTGGATCGTTAAAATTTTTTACAGTTTAGTCAACTTAACCGATTAAATTTTGTAATCATTAGTTTTAACTTTGACTCAGATTTATTAAGTTATAACTCAAATTTAAGTTATAGATTTTTAATAATTATATTACCCTCAAATTTTAATAATGTATTGATTTTAAGAAAATAAAATTCTCAAACTCTAAATTCTTTGATTTTAAGAAAATAAAAATCTCGAAATCAAAATTCCCTAATTGGGTTTTTATAATTTAAACTGTTTACTTAAAATATCATACTAAAAAATGCGAGTGCACTAACATTTGTTATATCGCTTATGCATCTATTGAATTTGTTACTTATATTAGAATCGCTAATTCATCAGATAATATATTTGAAACATATGATTATTTATTTTAAATAATTTATTTGATGCTTTTTGAGAATATCTAATTCTTAAGTATTTAATAGCAATGACTAAAAAACTAAAGTAATCTGATCAGTTCAACGGTAAAAATCTTAAGTCGACGACTTTTTTGTTTAGTTTTCATTTTTTTTGTTTAATTAATTAGTCAATTTTTGTAAACGGGTCAAATTTTATATAAAAAACTAATTTATTTTTATTTAACAATTTATTTTTAATTAAACTTTAAATTTTTTATGAGTGAGAAGAGTCAATCTCCTTCAATCATTTTTCAATTCTTTCATTTTTATTCAATCTTTAATCAATTTTATAACGGTGGTTGTTTAAATTTTAGATCTTTTATCTTCTAATATGAAATTTAAAACATTATTTAAGAGAACATATTTGTTATTACCGAATTGTTGTGCTCGTTGTATCTGAATAAATCTCAGACAAAACACAACAATTTCGGAAGCAGCAGATATGCTCCAAGAGGATAGAGGATTAATGGATCATTGTGATGAAAAGTCTAGCAAGCCTTGGTAGCTAGTGAATAAAAAAATGATTTCTAAAGGTTGATTAGAGTAATAATTATATCCATAACAGTGATGCTTTGAACATAGATAGGTTACATCCCAATGGGTTTATGCAAAAAACAAAAGGGTTTGATTAAGAGGGTCAGATTAACCGTAAATAAACCAACAACAGTAGTTATCTTCTGCACATTGATTTGATGAATCAGCCCCAAAAGATGGGGTTGATGAGACATGTTCGTTAGAATCATCTACTTGTCATGATCTTACCCGCTTCGTGTAAGACTACAGTTCCAAACCTTGTGGGGTTAATCTCTGCAGCCCTAGTTAATCTGGAAGAAGCTGGAATTTGGGTCCATGTAAGCACCAATCAATTCACACTTTCAATTAGGTTTGGTAATTTCGACTGTTTGGTGTGGGCTAAAGTCAACAAATCAAATCGAATTCATCGAGTTTTGGACTAATCTTTAAATTTAAGATGTTGATTTGAAAATCAATTCAAAAGTGTTGAATTCTCTCCACAAAATAATACTGTTTCGATTTAATTTTTTTAAAATTAAGTTTAATTTTGACGATTTTTGAGTCTTCTTAAAATAATATTGTTTTAATTTAATTTTTTAATTAAAAAAAATTTAATCAATATTAAGTCGTCATAAAATTATATGCAATAAAGATTAAAAAAATAATCTTACTTATCAAATAAATTAAAATTTAATTGAAATTTGTTAAATGAAAAGTATATATTAGGATTTGTAAAAACTAATTAGTTTATAAAAATCGATCAATTAATTAATAATACAACAATAAATTGGCCAATTAATTAATAAACCTAACAATCTTTAATAACAAAGGTTATTAAGGTAAATTGAATTAAAAAATTAATCAGCTTAAAATTTTTAAGTTTGAATCGATCGAACTAGTTTGATTTTTTAATCATTAGTTATAATAATTATCTATAAATTCCATATTTATTAATGTTAAAAAAGTAAGGATCAATTCTTTTGTTTCCGTTTCTGTGTACCGCCTTGTGTCCACCCTCATCCATCCATCTATCCATTAATTTAATGGTAGTTGTTCTCGTTTCTGTGTGCCACCCTGTACTCACCCTCATCAATCCATCCATTAATAATGGTGGCTGTTTTCCTTTTTTTGTGCTACCCTGTATCTCCCCATCTATCCATCCATTAACACCTTGTGCCCAAAAAAAGTCATGCTGCAAAGAGAATTCTTATTAAAGAAATAATGTTTTTAAAATTGAATCAATATGAGAAAATTAATTATGCATCTTTATTTTTTGAGTTTTATTAGATCATTATTTTTAGACTTTTGATTGTTATTCAAAAGCTACGAGAAAATAGGATTGTTACTCGATGGAATAACATGATTATTTATTATTAATTTGATTTATTGAGAATGAGTATTGGTTGGGCCGGCCATGTAAGGCCCAATCCCAGGTCCAGGAATCAACGGCCCATTAGTAGATGATAACTTCCCATGCACACGTAAAGACCTAAACCTAGTCGGAAT
>JAOQMQ010000006.1:1471645-1500141 GCA_027563845.1 Erythroxylum subrotundum
TTCTATGATGATAAAATAATATTTTCATATTAATTGTGGTTATTATTTATATGTGAAATATGTGAAAATAATATTAAATAAATAAATAAAGTGTTGTTATTTTAAATTTCTATTATTATGATTTTTAAGAAAAAGTTGGTTTAAATTAGTTGGTTTAAATTATACAGTACAATATTAAAAGATTATTTTGCAATTTTTAAAAAAATTAGAAACTATGTTATAAATTTAAAAAATTGCTTGAAACGGTACTTGGTATTGATCGGTACCGATATAGTACCGTATCAGAATCCATTCTGTTACGCATGGTTTTGTTTCCATGTGTATATATATATATTGGAAATACATTTCATGACCATATGTCTGTAGGAAAAGAATTTTATGGGTATGTATATGTTTATAAAAAGTTTGATGTGTTTGTATACAGGACAAAATTATTGTGGCCATGGGTGTGTATAAGTGAAAAAAGGTTTGATGGTCACTTATGAATATAAAAATATAGTGGAAAATAAAATGTTTGATTGTCACGCGTGTGTAAAAATAAAAAAAAGGTTTTGTCGTCGTATATGTATATAATCTATTGATATATATATATATATATTGAAAAGAATATTGGTGGCCATGCGTGTATAAACAAATCGGTAGCAGGTATGTATTTATATATATGAAAAATATTGGTGACCATGAGTATATACTGTATACATATAGATGAGAAATTAGTTTTGTAGCTATATTATATAGGAAAAGAGTTTGGTAAAAGCGTGTGTGTACAAATTGACAAAAAGTTTGGTAGTTATGTGGTAAATATATGTTTGAAAATGTTGGGTGGTTGTCGGAATGTCAATAGGCCAGGTTCAAGTCCGGATCTCTTTTGACTCGGGCCCTAGTTAGATGGCCCGCAGGTTGGATCAGTTCTCCCTTACTTAAAAATAAAATAAAATGACGTCATTTTTGACAAAACAATGTCATTTTTGTTATTTTAGTCGAGTCACGGGTCGACTAGTGCTTAGCTCAACTAAAGTCGGGCTGAACTATTTTGACTCATAGCCCAATCAATTCGCGCCAAAATCGGTAGCCATGTATGTGTGTGTATATATATATAACATTGTTGTCAGGTATTCTATGTCCAAACCGACCCTACTCTTTCTGTTAATATGAGCAAGGTATTGTGATTATTATTATCTTATTTTATTTTTGATTATTAAGTATTTATTATTATTAGCGTTAATATTCTTATTTATTATTAATATTTATTTGTTTCTATGCATTTATGTCTTTAATCACTTTGTCTTCTAAACTTGCATCTTCTGCGTTATTATTATATTTTATTTAGTTATTATTGCCTTATTCAATTTTTAAAAATATATTTAGTATTATTCTATTTTATTTAGTTATTATTACTTTATTCTATTTTAAAAATATATTTAGTTATTTTATTACATCTTTATATTTTTTTAAATCTTATTTTCAAATCACATTTGCATGTGGGTCTACCAGAAACAACCTTTCTATTACATAAGGAAAAAATTATGGAGGTGATATTAATTGGAAAATTTTTTGTGCCCGTCTATGTAAATGTAGAGAAAAAAATTTATAGTCATGTGTATATATTAGAGATGTCAATGGTCCGAGCAAAGCCCGGGCTGCAATTGGCCCTGCCCGGCCTGACCCCTAGATGGATGGTCCCTAGGCCGGGCCGGTCAATGAGCTAACAGGCTCGTGGCCGGATGAGCCACAGGCAGGTTGGCCGACCCATCCTTACTTTTTTTTTTAAATTACAAAATCACGTCGTTTTTATCGTTTCAGTCGAACGATAGCTCGTAACTCTATCGAGCTGAATTATTTTGGCCCGTGGCCTGTGGCTCGATTAACCTAGGCCAAATTTAGGCTGGGTCAAAATTGACATCCCTCTATATATATAGTTTAGTTGTCATGTATGTATGTATATATATTGAAAAATATATCTTGGCCATGTATGTATACATGTATCTATATATACGTGAAAAATGTTTAATGGCCATGTGTGCACATATATATTTATAGAAAAATATTTGGTTCCTATGTGTATATATTATTAGAGTATCCATATTGACTAAATATAAAAATATTAAAGGGTTTACAAATGGTAAGAGTCAACTATCTAAATAACTAATTCTAATTATTTTAACAATGATTGACCTAAGCCCAATTCTTATTAATGGATTCTACATTTTGCCCATCTTAAAAATTCTAAATATATATTGCAAAAAGATTTCTTAATAATGTGTGTATATATATATATACGTTTAGGAAAAATGTGTTAGTGTCATGTGTATATACATAAATAAGTAAAATGTTCTGTTGCTACATGTGTATATACATTTAGGACAAAGTTATATATATAGAACAAAAAGTTCGGTTGCCATGTGTGTTTAGTGACTATGCCTGTATTTATAAAGGAAAAAAGTTTAGTTGCTATGCACGTATATATATATAAAAGAAAAAAGTTTAGTTGTCGGGATGTAAAAAAAAGGCTCAGCTTGATTTTGGTTCGAGTTGACCGGGTACGAGCCGGTCCGTGACCTGACCGTTACTTATAAAATAATGTCGTTTTTAATGTTTTTCTTTAAAAAAAATAGTCGATAGGGTTGAGTTTTCTTTAAATTAAAAAAAATTAATAGATCAAGGTAATGGAATATTTTATCTATATATTAAAATGTAATAATAAATAATAATTTATTAACTATATATTATAATCTTCAAAACTTTAAAGTTACTGAAGGAGGCAACTAATTTGATTATGGGCCGGACCTTGACATTTAAATTTTAATAAAGAGTTGAGTCAGAGATAACATTTTAATTTAAATTTGATTCAAATTTAATAAATATAATTTAAGTTGATAATACTTTGATCTTGATTTAAATTTAAATTAGAAAAAGAGAATTTTAACTTAGGTTGCAAATTTTATAAATTTTGTTTGACTCGTATGAATCTAAAATTTATAAAAAATAGAACATGATCAAATTTTAAACAAATTCAAATTAATCATGAATGATATATTCTTATTTCCAACTGTTGAAAACAGCCTCTCTATTAGTTAAGAGTAAGACTGCGTACTACTATGTGTCTTAGTGCAATTTTTTCCAAGTATTGTTGTTGTTATAATTTTTGTCCAATCGACTCCAATCTGACTTGAAGTTGATGGATTCAATATAAGTTGACCAATTTTTGAGTTTATTAGAAATTTTTATCTAACTCAAAATTTAAAATATTTAATTTTTTAATTTAGCAATTGACCGGGTTAAACTCATAATTGGGTCTAAAATGATCCGAAATCAAAATTTTAGACCCAATTCTAAGGTTAACTACTGAAATGCTTAGTTTGAACATAATCCAGGTCCAACAAGGATTGGTAACATTTTCCAAATTAGAGAAAGATTGATGACAAGTAGTGACTGGTGAGTGACTTGTAACCAGTAAACTAAATATCAGTGAGTCCTTCCACGAGGACAGGGTTTAAGCTAAGAAGCTTACTGTAATGGAGACTGTAAGACACCTAGCGATCGGTATCTGTTCGCCGACACCATTTGCTCCGTCGCTACAACCACCTCGAAAACCCTCCAAACTCACCAAAACTGCCGCATTTCCCGCCAGCAGATGGGCTGAGCGCCTCCTCAGCGACTTTCAATTCCTCACCACAACCTCCGATATCTCCTCCGACCACCATAACTCTCTCTCCTCCTCCACCGCCACTCTCGCTCCTCCCCGGCCACCACCCCCTCTCGCTCCTCCTGAGCGCCATGTATCCATTCCTCTCCACTTCTATCAGGTAAAAACCCCTAATTATGTCGCTCATTTCTTACAATCATTCAAATGTTTGGTCACTTGTTTAAAATTGGTTTAAATATTTGATGGCTTTAAAGATGCTAGAAGCTGAAACCCATTTCCTTGGAGATGGTATCAAGCGAGCTTACGAAGCTAGGGTTTCTAAACCTCCTCAGTACGGCTTCAGTCAAGAGGCTTTAATTAGCAGAAGGCAAATTCTTCAAGCCGCATGTGAAACCCTGGCTGACCCTGAATGGAGAAGAGATTATAATCAAGGTCTTATGGATGACGAGGAAGATACTATCATCACTCAAGTCCCTTGGGAGAAGGTAATTTGGCTTTGTTTTGTCAAGACCCTTTTGTTTGCTTACTGAGAAAAATGCAAAGAAAGTGATAATGAATGGAAATGTATAGGTGCCTGGTGCATTGTGTGTGTTGCAAGAAGCAGGAGAGAGTGAAACTGTGCTCAGAATTGGGGCAGGTTTGCTTAGAGAGAGACTACCGAAGTCATTTAAGCAGGATGTCGTATTGGCTATGGCTCTTGCTTATGTGGACATTTCGAGGGATGCTATGGTGTTGAGTCCCCCTGATTTTATTCGGGGTTGTGAGGCCCTTGGGAGAGCTTTGAAGCTGTTACAGGTATACTATTTACTCGAACTTACAATGTCTTGATCATATCTTGCTGTTTTTGCTATGTTACTGGGTATTGATGTTCAAATATAAGCCAAAACATGAATTTTTGTGTGATATTTTATGGAATTTCTGTACTTATAAGTTATTGGTTGACACATGTGAGCTATCTAGCAATTTTGTATTGGCTCTAGAAATGCATGGATGAAGTAGAGTATATTGGAAAGAGCAAATATGTGGATCTTCTAATGACTTGTTAAATAATTTTGAAGTTGTTTAAAACTGTTCTGCTTAAGTATTCTCTCCAGAATATTGATGCAAGTTTCAAATGTAAAGATACTTTCTTCTTGTGGACGTAGGAGGAAGGGGCCAGTAATCTTGCACCAGACTTGAAGGCACAGATTGACGAGACATTGGAGGAGATTAACCCTCGATGCTTCCTAGATCTTCTAGCCCTGCCACTTGATGATGAATTTAGGGTGAAAAGGGAAGAGGGTCTTCTGGGAATGAGGAACATATTGTGGGCTGTTGGAGGAGGAGGAGCAGCACCAGTTGCCGGAGGATTTACCCGCGAAGATTTCATGAATGAGGCATTCTTACGCATGACAGCAGCTGAGCAAGTAGCATATATAATTATGTTGAGAAACCTGCCTTTTGCCTTATTATTCTTGCTTATCATTTCTGAAGTTCCTTGCCTCTCATTGTAGGTTGATCTATTTGTAGCAACACCAAATAATATCCCTGCCGAAAGTTTTGAAGTATATGGAGTGGCGCTTGCCCTTGTTGCCCAAGCTTTTATTGGTAAAAAGCCTCATCTCATAACAGATGCTGATAACTTATTCCAACAGCTGCAACAGACTAAGGTTCCAGCTCAAGGGACTATAGCTTACATTCCCATAGAAAACCGTGAAATAGACTTTGCTTTGGAAAGAGGTCTTTGTTCATTGCTCCTTGGGGAGGTTGATGAGTGTCGATCATGGTTGGGCTTAGATAGCGATCACTCACCCTACAGGAACCCATCTATAATAGATTTCATTATGGAAAATTTGAGGGATGAGTATGAAAATGACTTGCCTGGGCTTTGTAGACTCTTGGAGACCTGGTTGATGGAAGTAGTCTTTCCTAGATTTAGGGATACAAAAGATGTGCAGTTTAAGCTTGGAGATTATTATGATGATCCTACAGTCTTGAGACACTTGGAAAGGCGGGAGGGAGCTGGTCATTCACCCTTAGAAGCAGCAGCAGCCATAGTGAGAATTGGGTCTGATGCTGTTATTGATCGTGTAAAGACTAGTGCAATTCATGCATTGCAGAAGGTCTTTCCACCTGGTCAAAAGGTTGAGGGTGTCGGAAGCAAAGAAGCTGGAGTGAATTATTCTCTTACTGTTACGGCTAGTGAACAGCCTGTCGAACAACTTGATCAAGAAAATATTGCCATAGCTCATGAGGATTCTGGGAAAAATATGGAGGATGTACGCAAGGTAGAATTGATTACTGACAAAATAAAACAAGCGATTGTTATGATCATGTCTGCTGGTGTGGCCATTGGAGTGATTACATTGGCTGGCTTGAGGTTCTTACCTTCTACAAATGGCCTCTTCAACCGGAAAAAAGAAATTGATTCAGCAATGACATCTGACATTGTCCATGCAGGTACGGTTTTATTATATATTTTCAATTAAACTTGATATACCCAACCCTTGGCTGCAACTAATTGGCTATGTGATTCTACTTTCAGTCAAGGTGCTCACTTGGCTGTTCACTTTTATGCTATGATAGTACGTAGCTTAAGTTGTTTCTCTGAACAGCTCTTTGGGAGACAATTCCTATTGATGCTATCTTTCTGGTTATCTTCAAATGTCTTATGGATCTCCTAAGCAGCCAAACGATTGATATAGCATCAAACTTCATGCTGTCATATTTTACCAACTTCAACTGTGTTTCTTTCTCTGTTTGTCTCGGTTTTATAGCTTGCTAATACATTTCTACAAGAATCTAATTCAATTGTTTCTAATGAAAAGACAACTACGCCGGGGAATTTATAGATCGAAAATCAACAGAGGAATTAACCAGAATGGATGCAAGACTTGCTGAGGATATAGTGCGAAGATGGCAGGATATTAAAGCTCAGGCTTTTGGACCCGGACATTGTACGGAGAAACTGCCAGAGGTAATCGCATGTTGTTTAAACTTCTTTTATAGTTCAAAATGCACAGAAAGCTGTTTTTGCACTTTTCTAACGTTAAGAGCAACTTCTAGGTTTTGGATGGTCAGATGCTGAAAATATGGACAGATCGAGCAGCTGAAATTACTCAACTTGGTTGGGTATATAACTATGATCTGTTAGAATTGACCATTGACAGTGTGACAGTCTCCTTAGATGGTCAACACGCTCATGTAGAAGCAACTCTGAAGGAGGCAGCCTACCTAACTGATGCAGTTCATCCAGAAAACAATGCCTCAAACATTACAACCTATACGATGAGATATGAGATTTCGTCTTCTAAAACAGGCTGGAAAATCACAGAAGGAGCAATCATTTTGTGATTATAGTGCGAGTCTTAGTGTAAAAACGATCTCCATTTTGGTTTATACTTGTTAATAATTTCTTAGGGTGTGCCTCCTTAACATATGTGGATATATGGTAGCCTCATCTTCATGTATATTCTCAAAGTAAATGTTTATCATGTTGAGACGAGTACTCACCCTTTTCTTGGTGAGTTTTACGTTGATTGTTCTCTGGTTTATGAGGCTTTTTCCTCTTTTGGCCAACCTGTTGGAAAATTAGGAAGAACGAAGCTTAGTGAGTTTTCAGTTCTGGTAAATACCAAATTTGCTACTTTCAAAATTACACGGTGACAAGAACTCCATGTTTCCGTTTACATGTTGAAGGTTTCTTACATCCTTCTAGCAGAAACAAGTTCCTGATAACAAACCTGACAATACTTGAGGGCACAAGCCTGTAATTATGATATAGAGAAGAAGATTTGCATCTGGTGCCGCAAGCGGTAGATGATCAAAGAATAAAAAAAAGATTGCAGCTACGGTTCGCTTCTGAGAATTTACACTGAGCAGAAGCCAACCTTTCAACTAAGCAGGTTAACCTGAAGATTAAGACTCTGACTTCTTTACATAGATAAGGTTATAACAGCGACGATACGTTGTCTCTCCAGCTGGAGGATTTTTGACTACCTGATGTGGTTAAATAGCTGAGACCGAAGAACTCCTTGGGACAATGGCGTGGCTCTACATATCCAACCAACTTTGCAACAAGTATAGCACTGTCCTTCATATGTTTCATGTCCTTTGTCTCAGTCCATAAACGGAATGCCAATTGTAGTCTCCTTTGTTTCGAGTCTAGTTTGATATTCCACTTCTGGTAAAGCTCCTCCCTCTCCTTTTCCCCATATTTCTTCTGTAATTGCTTGGCCAAAAATTGTCTCTCGCGATTGAGAGCCTTCATACTGTAAGCACCATGAGAAGAGCATCAGATTGCTCGTGGGCAATAAATAGTCGACTATGTTACTTTGCTTTTCTGGCAAAAAAGATAGGGAATATTATTAAGAGGAATTACAGATACCTTGTTTCTGATGAGATTACATGACCATCTATCATTGCAGTAGTTCCTTTAGCAACCATGTCCTTCAGGAAGAATAATCTTCTGAGCTCTACCTCCATGTACACATTGTCTGATTCGTCACCTTTGAAGGTCAGGAAGAAATAGCTTCTATGTACCAATGGGACATTGCATCTGACCCAAAGTTCAATTATCTTTTTCCTGTACTTCTCAAATCTTTGGGGCCAATCACCATGGTGTTGGCTTGCACCTCGTTCTTGTGACAGTGCGCCTTTCCTTTCATCACTAGTTCCAGTTGATGCTTTTGGAACCTGCAAGTCATTCTCTGATTAGTCCAATTACCAGGAAATTAAGATGCTTAACAATAAAAGAGAGCAACATTCACATTGTAGGGGAACATTTGATGGGCAGCAGCAAACTGAGGACTAGTTACATTATACCAGAATCTAACAACGCACAAATTCTTTATCAAAAAGCTCAGCTAATGTAACTCTTGACCAGCAGATTATGGAATAGCTGTTAGTAAAATGGTTAGAGAAACGTGTATGAGTAATTATCTCACGAGAATATCGCTGGCTGGAGTCTCTGACTGGAATTCAGGGGTTTTGGTCACTCCTGAAACAAAACTGGGGACACCTGTATCGTCTACACCTACATCTATTTCCTTGATAATTTCTTCTGAGAGACCACTGTTAAGAGGACTTTGTGAATCTTCGCTGCCCGTGTTTCTGATTTCAGCATCAGACTCACTTCCTGGAAGCTTTTCCTCTACGTCTTTTGATGTTTCAGGTAAGTCTACTTCAGTCACAGCAGGTAGTGCCTTCTCATTGTCCTCCTCATGACCAAGCCAAAGATCAGATGGAATAGTCATGTGAACTAATCTCCTGCTTTTGCTTCTAGTCCATGTTAACCCTTTAGAGCTTGACAAAACTTCTTCAGAGGCAGTAGATTGTCCCATTTGGTTTATCGTCCTTTGCAATTGCTGAATTTGTTGCTTTAGAGTTTGGTAACTGTTGTCCGTGTCCATTTTCTTCAGCTTCTCATCTTCCTCACTTGTGGTGTGCATCTGACTTTCTTTTGTGCCCCTCACAGCTTCTTTTTCTTTTTCTTCAGTAATAGGTAAGCCTGCCATGTCCTTTACGTTGGGTTCTTCCAATTCAGTACACTGAACTTGCTCGCAATTATATTGAGATTCTTCATTTTTTCTTTGGGCAATCTCCTCAAAACCATGACAAGGGTCGGGCCCCAAAAATTCAGGAGTGCTGTCATCCAGCAGAAAATTTTCAGCATCTTCTTCTGGAAGTTCGAGGATTTTATTAGAAAGATGCTCATCAAGATCCCCATACGTGTTGCTTCTTGAGTGCACAGGAATAGGCTTAAACACTTCAAAGGACCCTGATGCAGCATATTCATCTGGTCTTAAAACTCGTTCTTCTCCAATTGATTTTAGCAATTCCTCGAGTTGAACTTGAGCTGCATTAAGTTGCTCAGTCAACTCTTTTATCTCTCTATCCTTCTGCAGTTTTTCAACAAGTCTCAGTCAGGATTACTCCAAATGAAATGCTCGATGTATGATCAAATGGACATTGAATTATATACTACAAACATTCCTTAAACTATGTTTTTACTAGACAACAATCGATATTTACTGACCTTTGCAATGACGTGGTCCTTCTCCCTCAGTAACACACAAGAATTACCGGCAGGAGTTGATACCAGGCTTGCCAATTGATTCTCCAGCCTGGCCAGTTCTTTCTGCAATTGCTTTACCAGCGCCTTATCAGACATCACCAAATTGACTTGTGCATTGGTGGCAACCTCTTTAGCACAACTTGCAAAAGAAAGGGTGTTCTTTGATTGCTCAACATGACTGCGCGCAGGGCTCATGGTGCAAATGATTGCTGTTCTGGCATTGCCTCCTAAAGAGTTCTGTAGTATGCGAGTTAGCTTAGAGTCTCTGTAAGGTACATGACCATTTCTCCCTTTGCTGCACCAAATCATTGAATTAATGTGATTTCATTTAGCATCATAAATTTATAGCTTATTATCCAGCATAAACTTGTTTGGACTTTTTAACCTCTAACATGAAAAAGTGGCCAACCTTAGCTTGCGAATAACAGTTCCTAGGGTTAGTAAACTTCGATTGATGTGGGAACCTTCTTTCAGTCTCGCACCAGCTGCTAATGTTTGAGAAGCACGCTCGCTGCCAGCAAGGTCAACAAAATTCTGCCGCAAAAATCACAATAAGGGCATTACAAGCTTTCATCAAGAATAAAAAACAACTTTTTGAAGAGATTTTCTCTTAGTAATTGTGAACAGCTATAACATAGCTATTATTTCCTTACCACAGAAGCTGTAAGAGTGCTGCACTTTCCAAAGCTTAAATTTTCTCGAGAAGAACTCTCAACTGTCTGAAAAAGAAAAAAAAAGGAACAAAATGGTGATAAGCGAGAGTAATTCATTGATCTGGAGACGGAAATACTTAAGCATAAGACAGGCGTACTAGTCGTAGAATTTGATGAGATCTGGAGCTAGTCTCGTTCAGGGATGTTTCTCCTATTTGCCTTTGAGCTGCAGAAATTGTGAAAACATCAAACTTAAGCTGTTGTAGTCTTTTCGAAGTTAAATTCAAAGAGAGTGAATTGGTGTAACCTTACCCTCGCATATTGAAAGAAGTTCCTGTAGGTGGCTACTGTCCATCAGAGTCTCCTCCGTAAGTTTCTCAACAACAGTTCCCCTCTGCAACCACAATATGCATACATGTAAACTGCTTTTTTCTGATAACATTCTGATTATACTACGACGAAATTCAAAACCTTACAACAGGCATTAAAAAGTATTTACCTCAGGATCATCGAGGAGTCTAAGTGGGGTACTGTCTGGGCTAAGAAGATCTCTGACAGCTTCATTATAAATCTCAATTGCAGAGAATTTCAACACAAATTCTCTTTCTTTGTGCTACGAATGTAAACACCAGAAATTAGAGGAAAAGAAAACACATTTGACCAAAAGGAACATGACCTGATTTCAACCAAAAATTTACCATTTCAACGTAATCATATATATCAGATACAGCAAATTGGGTGATTCCACTCATGGTATATGTCTTCCCACTGCTTGTCTGCCCATATGCAAAAATGCTACCTGGCTCATAACAAGAAAACTTTTACCCTTTAGTTCCAAGTTTTCAGAAAGTTTAGGGTTCATGAATTTTGAGAAATTACTCACAATTCATGCCGCTAACTACGGAGAGAATGAGCTCTTTGGCTCCTTCTTCATACACCTGTCTTGTGGAGCATTCGCTGCCAAATACTCTGTCTGCGAATCATATATTCATATAATATATGTATGATCAATTTCTGAGAGTGCTCAACAACAATCAGGTCCAATGCTAAGAAGAAGATTGAAAAGCTTAACAATTACCAAATGTATATGCTGTAGGGAACAAGGAACGATCGGGCATGCTGGTCTTGAACACGATAGTGTTTTTGTTGATGCACTCCCAATCCGACACGTCGTTTCTGGAGATCTCTCTATCGCTCAAAGGCCTCAATCGAACCGAAACGAAGATCTTCTCCTCCGAAAATGGACGTTCATGCACAATGGATTCTCCATCCAACGACAACGAAAGCACGCTCATCTTATCGTTTTCTTTCTCTCCTTTTCAGCGTTCACTCTATCTCTATATGTTTCTCATCACAGAAAGAAAAAGGCAAAAGGAAAAAGAAAGGAGAAAGAGGAGAGAAAGAGAGAAGAAAATGGCAGTCCTGTGCGTATTCTCTCTCTTCACCTCCTCTTTTTCTCTAACTAACTTTCAATGCCTCTAGATGCAGGCAGTTATGTTTAATGAGAAAGAGGAAGTGGTTGAGTTATGATTTTTAGCTTCAGCGGTTTTCCCGCGCTTTTCCGCCATTGATCTCCTCTTTGCATGGTCGTTAGGTCCCCTCACACGTGACTGCCACGCGCTTCTTCTTCTTCTTTTTTTGGTCATAATTGGGTTAATTTTGTGTATTTAATTTGCATTTGTTTCTAAAATAAAAATTCTTTCTCTTAAGTATTACCTTCAATGCCCTCTTCAGTACCCTCCGGAGCACCTATTGTTGAAGATGCCCTGGAACTTCTCTTATTCAACTGTCTTTAGCTTGCAGTTGCACTTCCTTGTTGGGGATCTCTTTGCTTTTGGAACATCATATCCGTAAAGTGCCTGCCTTCTGAAAACACACCAGTGCCTGGATGCTTGCGATGTTATATCTATCATGGCTATCAATACCCTCAAAGCCGGTTGGCATATCTCATAAGAACAGCAGAGACCCTGACCTGATTGAAAGATAAGAACATGAATTATGTATAAAATTGCATCCTGTTATATGAATTTGAAATGTTAAGGATCAGACTTCCATTTCTAACTAATCACCAAAGCATTCATAGCTCCAGCCTTTTTGTGGTGATTAAATCCCATCCTTATCAATGCCCCCCACTTTGGCCAAGGAAAACCTATGAAGCATCGAGGATAGGTCCTTAGCTGCAGTCTGCAGAAGATATCAGATTCAGAATACCATTAAGTTAGAATTGGACATACTTGAACAATCCCAGGATGATCACGGACATGATTTCCCGGCCATGGAGTCCCATCCTGCATTCTCCAACCTTCTTCTGGAACCTTGGCTAACAAAGCATTGATTCCAACTTTAAACTCTTCATACTCTCTCTGCATTTCACATAAGTTGCTTATGACCTAAAAAAACGCGCATTCATGCTAAGTGCGTTGGAGATCCGCATTCACGTTAATTCTTACAGAAAGGAATGAAGATTCTCTTTGGAGGTCTGAAGGTTGCTTTAAGTGCGTTGTTCATTTCTGATCCAGATTCTTAGACAAATAGGTACGAAATGGAGGTGATTAAACGTCGAGTCTTCGGTGAATATACCTTCTGTGTTTATGCACATTTCTGGGAAACCACAGCTAGTGGAGTATGTACTCAACTTGACCATTCAACCACCATGGCGAAAGAAAAAAGACTAACCGTGGATTCTTTGAAGAACAACAGTGGCACCACAGTTACTGATCCTGTCGTACTACGAAGTATGGCCAAGGATTTCTTTGAGTCACTTTATACTGTTGATGATGTTCATACTAGCCATTTCCCAATCAAGGGGGATTTCCTGAAAGAGTTGTATATGAAAGAATAAAAATGTAGGATAATTGATTTTTATTTCATTGATAAACATGTACATTTATACATAATTCAAGCGTTGATTCTGTTATTTATAATAGAATTTTGACAATAGCAATGATAGCTATTTGTATAGATGGAAAAATTGTTACGAATGAATTAATCTAATGAAATGCAGGTGCAATGGAATTCTTCTAGAATGTTGAAGAAGAATGAAAGCTAGATTCAGGTCAGGCCTGCAGAAATGCATCTTGGGCTTTTATGAGCTGAAGAGGATCCGACCCACTTGAAGATTAAGTTGGCCTAACCTTTGGTGGCCTATCTTCAACATCAAAGTCGTCTTCTCCAACATTCCTTGTTAAGCGAGAGTGAGGAAGAATCGAGACATGAAGCTTGGAGATTAACGTCGACGTTCTGGCTGTCGTGAGCGATTTTGTGAGTAAATCTGCTAATTGTTCTTCAGTATTTACATATCTCACATCTAATTGTCCACTGGTTATTTTATCTAGTATGAAATGTATATCAACTTTGATGTGTTTCGTACGAGCATGGAAAACTGGATTTTGGGCAAGTAATCGAGCTCCATTATTGTCACATCAAAGAATTGGTGTGTGTTGTAGAGTAAACCCTAATTCTTTTAGTAGTGAATGTAGCCATAGAACCTTTGTAGAAATCTGAACTAGGGCTCTGTATTCTGCTTCAGTACTGGAGCGGGATACTGTAGTTTGCTTCTTTGAACTCCAAAATACCAAATTGCCCCATAGGAGGACACAACCACCTGTTATGGACTTTCTATCATCTGGATTCCCTACCCAATCAAAGTCACTATAAGCTTGTAGTGATAGAGGTTGTGGTGATGAACGAAAATGAAGGGCAAGTGTAGTAGTCCCTTTTAGGTATCGAAGTACTCTCTTACAGGCAATCCAGTGTGTGTCTAGAGGCCTCGATAAGTATTTACTTAACCTATTTACAGTGAAGCTGATATCAAGGCGTGTGTGACACAGGTATTGGAGTGCATCGATGATGCTGCGATACAAGGTGGGATCAGCAAATAGATGGCCATCATGAGCAGATAGCTTGGTGCCAAGTGCAAGAGGAGTTGGACATGGTGAGCATTCTATCATTTTGGCACGAGCAAGAAGATCCAAGATGTATTGCCTCTGTGAAAGGTATAATCCTGTCTTGTCCCTATAAGCTTCAAAACCAAGAAAATGGTTAACACTGCCCAATGTTTTTAAAGCAAATATGCTATTTAGTTGCTGTATGATCAACTTGATTTCTGCATTTGAGTTCCCTGTTATATATGTCCCAATGTTGAGAAACTGCAAGAGAGAGAATGACCTTGATGGTTGATGATTTCATTACAGGACTGTAAGTTTCTGTGAAATCAAGACCTGGGGTCTGATTGAACCCTTTTGCTACAAAACGAGCCTTATATTTGTTAATGGCTCCAGTGGACTTGTACCTTATTCTGAATACCCACTTAGTACCTAACAGCTTCATAAATGAGTTATATGGGACTAAATGCCAGGTGTTGTTCAGTTTTAGGGCTTGAATCTCTTCTGTCAGGCTTGTCGCCATAAAGGGTCTTTGAGAGCTTCTATAGGAGTTTGTGGTTCTGATTTAGTGGGTGAGGAGAGGGTAGAAGTATAAACTTTTGTCTTATAGATTCCACTTTTGGAACGGGTTTGCATAGGATGAGAATTAGGGACAGTGTGTATAAGAGATCATATAGAATATTATTAGAGGAGTTTACCTGTGTTGTAGTGATTGAAGGAGTTGGTTGCAGGGAAGAGTCCACTGGCCGAGACTGACCAGGAATAACCTGTATAGCATCGGTGAGGACAGAAAGTGGTAGGCTAGGAGATGCTGTAGAGCAGGATGATGGTTTACAAAAAAGGTCTGGATAAGGAAAGTCTTTTTCATTGAATGTTACATGTCTAGAGATGTAAACATACCTTTTAGGATAGAGACACTTGTAGCCTTTATGAAAAGGGTTGTACCCAAGAAAGACACACTTACTTGTGTGGAAACCTAATTTATGTTTATTGTAAAAACGTAGGAAGGGAAAACAAGCACACCCAAATACCCTGAGATTATCATAGGAAGGCTTTTTATGAAATAGTTTTTGAAATGGTGATTGATGATGAAGGGTTGGGGTGGGTAGGTTATTGATTAGGTAAGTTGCTGTTTGAAAAGCTTCAAGCAAATATTTCAGGGGTATTTTGGCATGGGAGAGTAGTATGAGTCCGGTTTCAGTTATGTGTATGTGTTTTCTTTTCGGAATACCATTCTGTTGAAGGATATAAGGACAACTAAATCTGGTTTGGATTCCGTGGGTTGCAAGAAAGGGTAGTAAGGCAGTAAATTCACCACCCATGTCACTGTGTAGGGCCTTTATTTTCTGATTTAGTTATAATTCAGTTGATGCTTTGAATTTTGTAAAATCGTTAATGTGTCTAATTTGTGTTTGAGTGGATAAAACCACGTAAATCTGGAAAAGACGTCTACAAAAATTATGTAGTATCTGTGCCCATCTGTAGAAGGATAAGGACTAGGACCCCACACATCTGTGTTAATTACTTCTAGTGGCGTAATAGCAAATATGGGATGTGTTTGGAATGGTAACTTATGTTGTTTACCATATTGACATTAGTCACAAAATTGTAAAGATTTAGGGGAAATTTTTTAATTCATTGTTTGCAAAACATGTTATAGTATAGTAGCATTACGATGCCTTAATCGAGCATGCCACATATTTACATTTAACTCAGAGAGTAAAGCAGTACATGTTTTAGGGAAATTAAACTGAGATATGGTATTGATAGAGGTAGATGATGGGGAGGCTTTAAGGCTGTACAGGCCATTCTTGAGTAGTCCCTTGAGTAGTATCTTCCCTGTAAGTTTGTCCTTGAAAACACAACAAAAGTTAGTAAACTCCACAATAATATTATTATCTTTAGTTAACTGAGATATGCTAAGTAGGTTTTTGCTGATTTGAGGTACATGTAGAATATTATGCAGTTTAAGTGGGGTAGTAGAATAAGATGGTATAGAGGAGGTACCAATATGAGAGATAGGGAGATGATTACCATTACCAACTGTTAATTGATCTATGCCTGTATAGGTATTGTGGAGTGTGAGATTTGAGAGATCTGCAGTTACATGGTTAGTAGCACCACTGTCAACGAACCAATTTGGGTTTGAGTTTCATTCAGTAATAGTAGAGTTCTGTATAGTTTGATGAGCCAAATAGGCTTATTGAGGTGATGGATGGCCCTGGTTGGTTGGATTAGGAGCAGGTCTGTGACCCTGCCAGTAAATATCGAACTGTTTGTGACATTTCAGGGCATCATGACCCTGTTTGTGACAAAGTTGGCAGTAGAGGCGATTGTTTTTGCCCCCTCGTCCGCGACCTCCTCGTCCTTTATATGAATCACGACCATTTGAAGGAGCCCTGTTAGGATTATGAGAATACTAGGCCAAATTTACGGAAGCATTAGGAATAGAGACCTGAGAGTGAGCATGTTGCTGCTCTAGCCTTGTCTCATGCATCATTAGTATGTAAAGAACATCCTGTAGAGAAGAAATACCAAGAGAACTCATTAAAAGAACCACAACAGAATCATACTCATTGCCTAGACCACTTAGTGCACTCAGAACGAGTTCTTGTTTTGTGACAGCATGACCAACGACTTTCAGGGAGTCTCCAATGGACTTGATCTGCTGAATATAGTCAGCAATAGAGGATGCATCAGATGCAGAGGTAATTAGAATGACTGATGGTGGAGGATGATCAGAAGAGATATAGATCTCTAAATCTAGCACTCTAATGGCAGCTAAGATCTGTGGCCTCCAGTTTAGATAATTATTCTGATCAAGCTTTAGAGGAAGATTGAAGTTGAGAGTTTTTGCAAGAGTAGAAAACTCAAGAGGGGCTGTGAAGGAGGTGACATTGCTAGTATCAGATGATGATGAGGATGCCATTTGACGACTAGTCTTTGAATGTTTTGATACCATGAAAGAGCTGTATATGAAAGAATATAAATGTAGAATACTTGATTTTTATTTCATTGATAAACATGTACATTTATACACAATTCAAGTATTGATTTTGACCACTGATCTTCTATTGTTTTGATCTAATGGCTGTTATTTATAACATAATTCTGACAATAGCAATGACATCTATTTGTACAGTTGGGACAATTGTTACGAATGAATTAATCTGATGAAATGCAGGTGCAATGGAACTCTTCTAGAATGCTGAAGAAAAATGAAAGCTGGATTCGGGCCAGGCCTGCAGAAATGCATCTTGGGCTTTTAAGAGCTGAAGAGGATCCAACCCACTTGAAGATTAAGTTGGCCCATCCTTTGGTGGCCTATCTTTAACATCGAAGTCGTCTTCTCCTACATTTCCCTCCCATCGCAAGTTCAACTCTGGACACTCTCAATAAACTAGTTTCATTTGACGAGGTCAAGGAAGCCATTTTCGGTATGAATCCTAACAAAGCGCTTGGTTATGACGGTTTCCATGTTATATTCTTTCAAAAACAATGGGAGATTGTTGGGCCAGTAGTGACAGATTTCATTCAAAGAATCTTTAAACACGAAGTGTGGGAAGCAGATTTGAATAAAACCATTTTGGTGCTCCTACAAAAAATTTCCCCTCCGAGTTTTATTTATCAATTTCGTCCGATAAGCCTGTGTTCAGTAATTTATAAGGCAACCACTAAGATCATTGTTAACCGTCTAAAGCCTTTACTAAATGATCTAGTTGCCTCAACACAGTGTAACTTTATCCCAGGTCACTGAATCTCGGATAACATAGTCATTGCTCAGGAAGTTATTCACTCCATGAGAGGGAAAAAAGGCAAAAAAGGTTTTTTTGGCTATTAAGGTGGATTTGGAGAAAGCGTACGACAGACTTAGCTGGGATTCATTAAGGATACTCTTGTTGATGTTAGGTTGACTGATTCTTTTATTAGTCTTATTATGAAATGTGTATCCTCGGTGACCATGCAAGTTAACTGGAATGGAGATCTTTCGGAGGCTTTTACTCCATCTCGAGGCATCAGACAAGGCGACCCCCTATCTCCATATATTTTTGTTCTTTGTATGGAGAGACTTGGTCACCTTATTACTCATGCAGTGGCTCAGAATAGATGGAAACCTATTCGGTTGGGAAGGAATGGCCCTTGCTTATCTCATCTCTTTTTCGTAGACGATCTAATCCTTTTTTTCAGAAGCTTCCATTAAGCAAGCTCAAATTATTTTAGAGGTGTTAGAAGTCTTTTGCACCTCATTGGGACAAAAGGTTAGCAAAGAAAAGACCTATTGTTTCTGCTATAAAGAAATTACTGGTCCTGTGGCTCGATCAATCAGTAGGAGTTTGGGGTTTCAGCTTACAGATAACTTTGGGAAGTATCTCGATGTACCTTTTATTCATGAGAGATCTTCCAGAAGTTGCTATCAATATATCCTTTATAAAGTCCAGTAATGTCTAACAAGATGGAGTGTTAAGCGTCTTTCCCTAGCAGGTAAAGTAACTTTAACACAATCGGTTATCTCTGCTTTGCCTTTGTATACCATGCAGACCGTGCGACTTCCATGTTAACTTTGTGATGATTTAGAGAAAATTATGCGGGATTTCTTATGGGGTTTTAATGGAAACCAACGAAGGGTGAGTCTTGTTAGTTGGAATACTGTTTGTAAACCTAAGGAAATTGGAGGATTGGGACTGAGGAAAGTCCGAGTGACTAATGATGCATTACTTTGCAAACTAGGTTGGAACCTAATCTCCAAACCTAATGCCCTTTGGGTTAGAGTCCTTAGTGGAAAGCAGGGTCGTTCCTAATATTTTATAGGCCTTGGGCAAAGTAAAAAAAAAAGTTCCTATTTTTGCCTATTTTTGGGCCCTTATATAGAATAAAAATAAACAAAATATGGGCCCTTTTTGTTGTTCTTTATGAGGTTAAGAATAGGCCCTATTTTGTTTCATTTTATTTTTTATAATGATAAAAATAGGCCCTATTATATCATTTATAAGGACGGGCCATGGGTAGGTGCCCACCCTGCCCTTGCCCAGGGCCGACCCTGGTGGAAAGTATGGTTTCTCCTACACAAATGTACTAACTAAATTGATCTTAAAAGTTCTTCCATGGTTTGGAGAGGCATTGCTTCTATATGGTCTTATGTGCTTCAGGGTATGAAATGGATCATTGGTAATGGTAAAGAAGCTTGTTTCTAGACAGATGCATGGGTAGCTGATCTTGGTCCTCTCATGTTTCACACAACCACGCCTTTATTGGATTTTGTTTTGTTGCTTAAGGTAGCGGACTATGTTGACGATCATGGATGTTGGAAATGGGATAGTTTCCAAGGCCTCCTTCCTTCATCGGTTTGCATGCATATTGCCAGTATCCTTCCTCCGAGACTTACTATTGGGAAAGATAGGAGGGTGTGGGGTGCTTTGGATAGTGGAGTTTTCAGTACTGCTTCTGCGTATTCCTTAATTGAGGGTTTTGCGTTCGAGGAAAGGAGTGGTCTTTGCAATTTGATTTGGAAATGGTCAGGTCCACAGAAGATCAAGGCTTTTCTATGGCTTCTTTTTTGTGAAAAGCTCTTGACAAACAATCAGTGTGTTGCTCGACATCTCTCCTTGAATGCTGCTTATGATACGTGTGGGATTTGTGAATGTTATTTGCATGCTATGCGTGATTGCCCTGGGTCCAGGAAGTTTGGTTAATGTTTTCCCTAGTGGCATCATATGGAGAATTCTTCACAATGTCGAAATCAGACTGGCTAAGGAAGAATTTCCAGACCCATACGAAGATACATGGTTTTGATTGGTCTATCATTTTTGGCACTACTTGCTGGTTCCTTTGGTTTTGGCGGAATAAGAGTATTTTTAACATGGATTTTTCATGGCCTCTTAATCCTATGCAAATTATTCTTGATTATGTTGAGTGGATTTACAAGGCTGACGAAATGCATTCTCTAGTTTTATTAGATCATCATCAGCAAGTGGAGAAACTTATTGGTTGGTCAACACCCCCTAATGGGTGGACTCGCCTCAACACAGATGGCATTCGTAAGCACACTTCTAATATTGCTTCTGCAGGAAGTGTTCTTAGAGACTATACAGGAGCCTGGCTAGGAGGTTTTGATCAAAATGTGGGTTTTTTTTACTTCGGTTTGTGCTGAGCTTTGGGGTGTTTTCTCAGGTCTATCACTTGCTTGAGATTTGGGTTATAGAAGAATAGAGTTGGAGGTTGATTCTCTTGTGGCTATCACTATTCTTTCCTCTCCAGAGAAGCAAAAGGGTATCTTTAGCTATTTGATTTGGGCTATTCAGGAGTTGCTTGCTAGAGATTGGATAGTACGGCGTCGGCATATCTACAGAGAAGCCAATCGATGTGCGGATTGGTTGGCCAATTACGCTCAATCTTTCAACTTCGGTATCACCACCTTTCAAAGCCCTCCTTTAGGGTGTATTAGAATCCTCCTCGAGGATATAGCAGGGATTTCTTTCCCTTGCTTAATTAAGTAGGTTTGTTGGTTGTTAGTTCCTTTTGATTAAAAAAAAAGAAAGGAGATCGTGAGCGGGAAATTTACCTGAATTAGGTTTAATTCAGTAAATTTTCGTGAACTAAACAGAGGAAGGATGCCTCCGACAAAGAGAAACAGTGTTTTTGAGGCTAAATTCGCAAAAACTCCCTTGCTTTGAAGAGCTCAAAAACTTCGTTTTGTAGAGGTTCGAGGCATTCACCGGCCTGACTCAACTCATTTTAGGTGATTCGGACCAGTTTGGGTCAAGTCGGATCAAGTCGGGTTGGGGGCAAATTATTTTTATATAGGTCGGGCCGAAGTAAGTAGGGCTAGTCTGAATGAATTTGTAATTTGTTAGATGGAAGTGGGGACATAGGCGAACTGGATCGGGCCTTTTAAAGCAATGGTCTGAATCATTTTCAGACCTAGTCAACTTGGACCTAAACAAGTTGGGTTGGGTCAAATGGTCTCGGGTTAAGTCGGTTCAAATCGGGTCAAGTTCAATATAATGAATCCGGTCGGGGCAATTATTAGTTCGGGTCAAATATATCTCTCCCAGACGGAGCTGAAGAGAAGACGAAGAAAGAAGAGGAAGGATCTGTTGCTGCTCTGTGCGCAGTTGTCTGAGAATATGATATTCGTCGATGGTTCTTCCATTTTCGTCTCTTCATCGTTCCTCTCTCTGCGCCAACTCCTGGTATTCATCTTTCTATCTTTTCTTCTAATAGGAAAAAGCACAAATATTCAAATTTTACCTGGTAACTTTGGAAGAGAAGGAAAAGAATGGAGAAAAAGTGAGGGGTAAGCAGTTAGTAGGATTAGATATGGACTCCATTGTCCTTTTTCCGACTAATTTTCCAGGACAGGCTGCTTCGAGATTCACTCTTCTCCAACTATCCGCTGACTAAGTAAGTACCCAACCAATATTTCACTGAAATCAATTGGGATAATCATTCAGATCCCCTTCTTCAATATCACTTTAAGAAGCCAAAGGGCTCTTGGCTAAAACAACAAATTTTTATTAAGAAATAGCAATAGATCGAATTGGATTGAGACAACAAATTTAGATGGAGCAAGCTCTCAACTCCTAGATTGCCACTGAACAAGAACGCACCTCTCTTCTCTTCCAATTTTCTAAGGTCACTTTCACTTTACTTTGCTACATGCGTTTAAATCTCATATTGGGACATATCTGATCATAATGTGTCAGTTTGGTTCATTCCAGGATGCACAAGAAAATGCAGATTTGATCACAGGCAATCTCTTCAGATCAAATGGACCAGTGATTATCATCATCTGAAGCCTTGGAGGCCGAGAGGGTTGAATTTGATATTGCATCTCATTTCATTGGTGATGCACTCCTTTTGGTTTATCAATCCATTTAGCATTAGATCGAGGGTGATCGGAACGAGAAACAACTTCTTCTTAAAGACAAGGAATTATTGGCCAATCTTGCTTTAGTCAAAGAGAAAGAGAAGGAGATAGCAGTGCCTAATGCCAAACCTAAACAGTTGATGAAAGGATTGCTCTTATTGTCTCAGGTTTCCAGGAGACTCAATCAAGCATCGATTCCAAGCACAATTACTTGCAATCTTGCCTATCTCAGGTACATTTAGAGACTGAAGCTTTATTGATGAAAAAGAAGGAGATTGATAAATTCCTTACTGAAGAAGAGGCATGTGGGGCAAAACTTAGGGAACTAGCTAGTGTTTCTGAAAGTGAAGCAAAAGAGTACGAGGAAGAGGTTCAGCTAAGGAAAAACCTGATGCTGTCCATTTTAAAGTCTCAGGAGGACAAATTGAGTCTGGAAAAAACTGAGGAGATGCTTATTGAGGATGTGCAAATGCTCCTAATAAGAAAATGGATGATACTATAGGATTTTTATTAATATTTAGAAATAGCCTCGTAGGAAACTACAAGAACCAAAGCTACTAGCCAACAATGGCCCCTCAAGCTTTTAGCTAAGACAGTACAAAGAGAAAAGATACCCCCTCTGTGCTACCCCACTCCCTTACATACCCTCCACTCGATTAGCTATTGGCTTGTCTCTCCTCTAACTAATTCTAACAAACTCATTGTCTAACCGTTGGCTGACTCATCATTCCCTGGGTCACTCACTTTCTACTCTGCCTTAGTCTTTCTTCTGGAATATGTTAACATGGGTTTGTGACCCATATTATGTTCCTTCCTCCTCTTTCTCCTAGAGTAAGTCAATATGGGTTTAGGACCCGTATAGCTATCAATTCTGCCTCCTACGAAATCTGCTTTGTCCGCAAGGAAGAAAGACGAATACTGTTGTTTCAATTTTGCAGCAGCTGTCCAGGAAGCTTCTTCAATTGGTTTCCCTTTCCAAAGCATAAGCCATTCGACAATCTGCTTATGATTCTTTTGGATAGTACTTTCAGCTAGGATTGCTTCGGGAGCAATAGGCTCAGTTGAGTTGACCTCCAGACCTGAGGGAAGAGTTGGCTCGGGCACATGGTTTTCTATCATCTATTTCAGCTGAGAAATGTGAAATACCGATGAACTCGGGAAGTTTCAGGAAGAGCCAACTTGTAGGCCACAGTTCCAACTTTAGCTATCACTTGAAAGGGTCCATAAAATTGGGCTGAAAGTTTAGGACAGATCCGCCGTGTGATTGATGTTTGCCTGTGAAGTCTAAGCTTGACATAAACCCAATCTCCTACCTCCAGTTGAACATCTCTGCGTTTAACATCAGCTACGGATTTCATGACTTGTTGAGCCCTAACAAGATGGAATTTAAGCTGCCTCAAAGCCTCATCTCTATTAATCAACACACTATTTACAGCATCAACAAGAGACTCCCCAATAAGGAAGTGAGGAACTTTAGGAGGAGCTTGACCTGTAGCGGTAGCGGAATGAAAAGGGGTGTTATACCCAAATTCAACCCAAGAGAGCCACTGTTTTGGTTGCTCAGAAACAAAATATCGGAGATAGGTCTCAAGACACCTATTGACCACCTCGATTTGTCCATCCGTTTCCAGATGATAGGAGGTGCTCAATCGAAGAACCGTTCCTTGCAACCTCCAAAGCTCTTTCCAAAAATTACTAACAACGATTGGATCTCGGTCACTTACAATTGACTTCGGAATGCCATGGAGTCTAACCACCTCCTTAACAAAACAATCAGCTACAACCTTGGCAGTAAAAGGGTGTTTGAGAGGGATAAAATGTGCATACTTTGATAATCTGTCCACCACTACCATAATGACCTCAAGCCCTTGGCTTTTTGGCAATCCCGTTATAAAATCCATCGAGATGTCTTCCCAAACTGAATTAAGAATAGGGAGAGGTTGAAGTAACCCAGCTGGAGCAAGGGTTTGATACTTGTGCCTTTGGCATACTTCACACTCCTTCACAAACTGCAGAATCTGTTTTCACATTCCAGCCTAATACAACCAACCAACTATCCGTTTATAGGTCTTAGTAAACCCGAAGTGACCCCCTGTAGGAGTAGAATGGAATTCTTGCAAGAAATCTGGAATAAGGGAGGAGGTTTGAGACAAAACTAACCTGCTTCCCTTGAACAGTAGCCCTCCCGATAAATGGAACTCTGTTTCGGATGGAGGATTAACTTGGAGTTTCTGCAGAACTTCTGTCAACCATGGGTCTTTTTGATACTCTTCTTGTAACTTAACAAAATCGACCCACTTAGGTGATGAAACAAGATAGTGAAATTCTGGTTCCACAGATACACGTGATAAGGCATCTGCTACCTTGTTTTCTAGTCCCGGCTTATAGAACACTTCAAATAAAAAACCCATTATCTTGGACAGCCAATGGTGTTGATCTGGGGTATTTAACCGCTGTTGTAGGAGGTGCTTCATTATCTTGTGGTCGGTGTACACCTTGAAGGATCTCCCCACAAAATAATGCCTCCAATGTTGTATGGCTAGCACTAAAGCCATAATCTCCTTCTCATACACTGATTTGGATATGGCATGCTAAAATAAGCAATAGGTTTATTTTTTTGCATAAGGACAGCCCCCAATCCAAAACCAGAGGCATCACACTCCACAATAAATTCCTTGGAGAAATTCGGTAGAGCAAGGACCGGGAAAGAAGTTAGACAATTCTTCAACTTATTAAAGGCTCCTTGAGCTTCAGGACCCCAAGAGAAATTGTCTTTCTTGGTGAGTTCAGTGAGGGGCCGAGCGATCTTCCTGTAATCTTTGATAAACCTTCGATAATACCCAGTGAGACCAAGAAACCCTCTCACCTCGGTAACATTCTTAGGTATAGGCCAATCTTTAACACATTGGATCTTGATGGGATCCATTGCTACACCTTCAGCTGAAATAACATGTCCTAGATCCTCAATAGATTGCTGTCCGAATAGGCATTTCTTCTGATTTGCAAAGAAATGATGTTCAATTAAGATCTGTAAATTTTGTTTCAAGTGTTTGAGATGTTGTTGCCAACTATTGCTATAGATCAAAATATCATCAAAAAATACTAGCACGCTTTTCCTTAGAAGTGGTCTAAAAATCGAATTCATAATAGATTGAAAGGTAGACGGGGCATTCATAAGTCCGAAAGGCATAACTAAATAATCATAATGACCTTCATGAGTCCGAAAGGCTGTTTTATGAATATCTTCGGTCTTAATTCGTATTTGGTGAAATCCGGATTTCAAGTCAATCTTAGAGAAATACTTGGAACCATGCAATTCATCAATAAGCTCATTGATAGTGGGAATTGGAAACTTATCAGGAATGGTAATTACCTTGTTCAGGGCACGATAATCTACACACATTCTCCATGAATTATCCTTCTTTTTAACTAGAATTACCGGACTGGAGAAGGGGCTAGTGCTGTGTCTGATCGCACCTAATTCTAGCAATTCCCTAACCTGTTTTTCAATCTCATCCTTATGATGGTAGGCATACCTATAAGGACGTACACTTACTGGATTGGTTCCATTATATAGAGTAATGGCGTGATCATGACCCCACAAAGGAGGAAGACGCTTCGGTTCTTGGAACACCAATCGGTTTGCTTGCAAGACTGAAGTTAATTGCATAATTTGGACTGGAATTAAGGTGGTACTAGTCTCCGAAACAAGCACATTAACCTCACCCCCTTGCTGTTCATTCTGAGACTCCATTGCAATGGAATGGAGCACCCCTTGCAAGGTAGAAATTTGTTGGGGCTGCATGCAGCTTTGCCCTCTCAAGGTGACTAATTCTTTCCCATATTCAAATCCCCATCTCACTGTTTTCTGCTTGAAATCTGTTCTCACCTCTCCTAAAGTCTCCAACCATTCTGCACCCAAAACCAGATTTATTCCCCCCAATTGAAGAATGTATGCATCAATTAGTAGCTCCACATTTCCTACTAACACCACAAGTCCCTTACACTGACCTTGTGAGAAACATTTTGTTCCATTAACCAATTTCACTCCATAGGATTCAGTTGGAGACACATTCAAACCCAAGGTGGCTACTAATTCTTGCGAAAGATAATTATGACTTGCTCCATTGTCTATGAGGAGCAAGATTGGAACTTCAACCAACTTACCCTCAAATTTGAGAGTCTTAGACTGGACAATCTCCCCATACTCAGCTACTTGACAAACCATTTCCCATGCCTCACTAGTTTCGGTCTCCTCTCTGTCCCCTACACCTGAAGGAAGCCTTTCTCCTTCGTTGTCCCCTTCCCAAATTAGTAGTCTCAAATGCTTGTCAGGGCAAACATAGGTAGGGCTATAGTGCTGTCCGCATTTAAAACATAACCCCTTAGCCCTTCGGTCTATCGGTTCCTGATAAGAGAGGTTCCGAGTCCCCTTTGGTCGCTCCTTGATAGCCCTCTCAACGCCGGGTCCTCGTACAACTCTACCGGTAGGATTCGCCACGGGTAGGTCCACGTTGGGCCGCATACCGTCCCAATTGCGACCTCCCTTGGACCAGTTGGTGGACTCGAACCTCGGGACACCCACGAGTCACTAGCCCATAGTCGATTTGGTAGTCCTCGGTGGTGTCAGTTTGCACTCTACTGCTCGCATTGTGGAGATCAACTTATAGCTGGAAGAAGGATCCAAGGCCAAAACCTCCAGCCGTATATCTTCTCGTAGTCCCCCTAAGAGAAGACCCATATACTGATCTTCGGGAAGGGGGGAACCTGAGCCATCAACATCTCAAAAATTTCCACGTATTCGTCCACGGTGCCCTGCTGCGTCAACACCTTCAGCTGGGAAAATGGGTTCCCGATGTAGTGATCTTCGTACCGATCAAACAAAGCCCTTTCAAAAGTCTCCCAATCCAACTCTGGCTTCGACGCTAAGAGGACCTTGAACCAGTGCCATATCATACCTTCCATGCAAATATGAGCCAGCTGAACTCGAAGTTCTGGTGGTGTGCCCTGAACGGCGAAGTACACTTCTGCACGAGAGACCCATCCTACTAGGTCGTCACCTTGGAATGGAGGGAGCTCTACCCTTTTTGCCCGGAGCTGATACTCTTCCGACATCATGGAGGTGATGCCGCTTCCTTCCACTGTCGTCTGTACCGACTTCCCATGATTGACGGAGCTTGACCCTGCCTCCGGTGATAGATGTGCAATTTGACACTGGAACCCTTCTCGCATTTCTGCGTGCATCACCACTAAAGCTCTGGAGAAGTCGTCGACGCCTTTATGTAAGTTCCCCAGTTGGGCTGTATGGTCCAACAGCTTCGTCTCTACCGCTATCATACGTGCATCCATTGCTTCCCACTTCTGTGACGCCATCCTCATTTGCATACACTGGGCCTCTCAATGAAAGCACCAATGATAAGCAAATGGATGATTGTATAGGATTTTTATTGATATTTAACAATAGCCTCGTAGGAAACTACAAGAACCAAAGTTACCAGCCAACAATGGCCCCTCAAGCTCTCAGCTGAGATAGCACAAAGAGAAAAGATACCCCCTTTATGCTACCCCACTCCCTTACATACCCTCCACTCATTTAGCTATTAGCTTCTCTCTCCTTTAACTAATTCTAACAAACTCATTGTCTAACCGTTGGCTGACTCATCATTCCCTGGGTCACTCACTTTCTGCTCCACCTTAGTCTTTCTTCTGGAATATGTTATCATAGGTTTGTGGCCCATGTTCTGTTCCTTCCTCCTATTTCTCCTAGAGTAAGTCAATATGGGTTTAGGACCCGTATAGCTATCAGCTCCAACAGCGAGTTTCTGCTGCAAGATCTTCCCTTCAGGTTGATTTTACTTCCCTATTGTTTCTTGTCCAAAATATTTCAGCAAAGGACAAGTTTGGACTTAGATTTTCAGGTGTAGAATAAGTTGTCACCAAACTGTGAATGCCCGGTTCTTCTAAGTCCAGAGCTTGTCTTCCATCTATGAGAAACCAAGACCAATGAAGTCCTAACAAATCCATGCCTAGTACTATGGAAGATGAATGCAGCTAAAATCTGAAATTTAAAACACTCATGGAAACAAGTTGTGCATTGTTATCCTTCATGGTCCGTGCTTTGTTTTGTATGATTCATTTTTTTGTTAGCGCACCTCATGTCCATGAAGTAAGATCTTATCGAGCTTTCTTGTTTGGCCCCACACCCCACATTTCGGTGTTTGGGGGTTATACCCCGGCATGTGTTTATGAGTTATACCACGACACCACAACCTTAATTGGTATTGTCCTCTTTAGTTGCGATTCAAACTCGCAATCTCAATGGTGAGAGGCGTGTTGCTAGATAACAACAAAACCTTGAGGTTGCGAGTTCGAATCGCAACCAAAGAGGACA
>JAOQMQ010000006.1:1501269-1517415 GCA_027563845.1 Erythroxylum subrotundum
ATGTTTACTGAGTGACTGCTCTAGCACGCGACCTTCGCAGGGCACGAACTCGGATATCACCGACGATATCGGGTTCGAGCTATGCGGGGGTGGGGTGCTACAGAAGCAGCAAGTGCTGAAGCTCAAAAACTTCAACCAACATACAATTTTAAGGAGGAAGAATTTGCATCCTTTCTGAAACACTTCATCTTCATGGAGCTTGTTTCAAATCTTGGCAAGAAGCAATTGGTTGAGTTGGCTGCATCTGTTGATTTATACATCCTTCTTCCAAGCTTCAATGGTTTGAGTAGTAATACCTGATGCATCAGCAGGATTATACTGGTCGCAGGTTTGGCAATAGATCCCTCTAACTAATTCTATAAAAAAAAAGATCCCTCTAACTACAATTTGGATTTCTTGTGACTTAAAGACTCTTGTGCACCTATAACATTACATTGTTACAATCTGTTACTTATAAGGATTTGGGGAAGAGATATCCACACAACAGCAAATAATAAACAAAATGTGAGTTAATCGAGTTTAAATTCGGTCTAAAATAGTTTAAAATTTTAAAAACATGAAATTTTAATAAATTCTAAAAATTTTGCATTAAATTAAAACTATTTAAAAAAATTCTAAAGTTAAATCTAGATTTTATAAGTCCAAACTTAACTAACCCTTTTTTTTTTTGAAACGGAGGAACCTACAGTTGTTAGGTAAGTTCTGTACGACAGGCTCGATTGAGAGAACGAAAATATGGGGAATCGAATACAGGACTTTTTGGCTCTATACTCTTCCACTCCACCAACTTGACCACTCCCTAGAGGTCCAACTCAACCTATGGCTGCTGATATAATTTCAAAGAAGAAATATCATTATGGTTATTTTTTATAAGAAGTGATTATCATATTTTCAGGAGGATGAACCAACAAATGATTATTTTCAAATAATATATTATGAAAAATTATTAGCGATGGTAATAGGCCGGCTTGTAGGCCAGTCTCGCTAATTTTTTAAATTAAAAGTATAAAACATTTTTTTAATTAAGTTCAGCTTATCCGAGACTTAACTTTTCTAAACAAAATGATGTCATTTTAGTTTTAAAAAAAATTAGGCCTTGAATCAGGCTGGCCTAATTCGACCCATGAATTGACTCATTAAAAACATCTTAATTTAAGCTCATGAATCAGTCTGTTTTCATCTCTAAAGATTATGTTACAATATACCTTGAAAAGAATACTAGAATCAATTCAATATCAAAATTCACATTTATTTGTTTCATTGTACAAGCAAGTGTGGTAATTTTTTATTATTATATTTTTAAAAACTGATTTTTATAAAATTATTTAATTATTATATAATTTTTTGGTCAAATTTCTTGAATTCTTCGTCGATTAATAACTCTATATTAAAATATAAAAAGTTACTATAACTTATTATTTTAACTAAAAGATAAATAAATAATCAATAAAATATAAAATAATTATAACTAAAAATTATTGTAAATAGAGTGAGTAATAATTTTGAATGCATAAGAATTAAAATAATCAGACCTAGTTTTTTTCAAAAAAAAGGCAGACCGAATTGCCACCGCCACTTTTCTTGCTTTTACCAAATTTACGTAATCTTATCCTCAACTTGACCTTTTGGTATCATGATCTTCTCATGAATGTGACAACTAGGAAATTGATAATTGCACCAATCTGGCCGGCAAGTGGCAGCATGGCAGTGCATAAATATCCCTTTTTTTGTTTTTTTAAATTCTATAATTTACATAACTTCTTATTAACTTAATTTGATTTAATTCAATAAAAGACAACTCAAAAGTTCACCCTTATTGGAATAGATTAAACTTCTATCGAAAAATAGGATTGTCAATGAGTTGGGCTAGGCCCGAGCTACTCCTACAGCTCAACCATAGATTAAGGTGTCCCGACGGGTCAAAATAGGTCAACCTGTGGCCCGAATCATGACTTGACGGGCCATAAGCGAGTCGGGTTAACCCGACTCATCTTATAATTTTAAAACAACGTCGTTTTTGAAGTAATGGTCGGGCCACGGGTAGGATGGGGTGGCCCTGTGCTCGGCCTGACCTCGGCTCTTGATTCGATCAGGCCGACCGCTTTTGATCCGTAGCCCAGTCAACTCCGGCCAAAATCAGGCCGAACTAGGTTAAAATTAACATCCTTATTAAAAAACATCATTTCAATTTAATTTTACAAAATAATATCAATTTAATTCGTAATTTTGAGAAATTTAATACTAAATGTGACTTTAAGAAGTTAAACTAAAATAATATTATTTTAAGATAATTGAATAATTTAAGGTTCGAATATAACGGAGTTTCGAGTCAAACTTGAATTGTGTTATTTGAGAAGTTAACCCTAACTAGGTATTAACATTTCTATTTGCGTCTAACTTCTCTTAAACTTCAAAAATTAGAGCAATACTTTTTATTATTTCTATTTTTCTAAAAATTACTTGTGTGTTTTAAATATCATAAATCAAACATGTAAATGCTTTAATTCCTTTGTCACTTTTTTAAAATAAACAATAAATTTATTAAAAAAATTAACGCACTCAATAAATAAAACTCTTCATTTTGCGGGGGTAACATACGCAACATTTTCTTTGTATTTATACCAAGATGCTATTTGTGTGATTTGAACATATGATTTAATGGTCATAAAAGAACAACCTACACTTCCAATAAAATCATTAAGCAATATAAAATTGTACAAAATAAAATTTTTAGATTAAAATATTTTTAAAAGGTTAATTCCCATTTTAATGCATTTTATAATTATTTTGATTATTTTGTTTAGCAGAGGATTAAAAAGAAAATAAATTTAAAGCATTTTAATATTTTTAAAATAATTTTATAAGAGAATTATTATTTTTAATCCAAAAATTAACTAACGGAAGAGACACCGCTTTATTAATTGTCATGTACCCGCCACCACCATGCAAGTCCACCGGCGCAAAGAAAAGGACGCCACATAACGGTGGGTCATCACACGGGCACATCAAAAAGTCACATCCCAAAAGGATGTATATTAGATTAATTAATTAATATAAATGTAATTAAATAACATAACTAATAATTTAATTTTATTTCATAATCATTATGTAAAATTATTTATTTATTTATATTTATTTCTTTATGCTTCAGTCTTTTATTATCTACTAGTCTTCGTAAACTCGAGCAGTCGAGCCATAAGCTTAATTTGGAGCTTCTCCAAAATGGCGACGAGAGGAACCAGATCAGAGAAGGTGAAGAGAATATTTCAGCAATTTGACGTTAATGGTGATGGAGGGCTTAACAGAGAGGAAATGGCGGCGCTTGTGGTCGCCGTTAACCCAAGGGTTAAATTCAGCGACGAGCAAATCAATGCGATTCTCGACGAAGTGTTCCGTACGTACGGTGAGTTTATCGACGGCGAGAAAGGTCTGACTTACGAGGGCCTGCTGCGTACCTACGACGACGGCGCTGGTGACGTGGACCGTGACTTCGACGCGCTCGATTTGGATCTCATTTTGGATGAGAATAAAGGGGTTTCTATGCCGTCTGAGGCTTCGTCGTCTTCAATAGTGGATGAGAGAGCTGTGGAGTCCCAGAAGAAGCAGAGAACAGCGGCGTGGGCTGTTTCGCCGAATCATGGGATTGTATTTGACGACACGTGGAAGATTGTGGACGATTTGGAGATTTTGGTGAAGAGGTTGAAGGCAAAGCAAGGGAAAGATGGAAAGATGAAAGGTGACAACTTTGATTCGTATTCTGATGCTGGGTGGTCGAGAGAATTGGGACCTTCCTCAGAGATCTCCGATAAAAGGGTGTTCTGGGAGGAGTCGGGACATGATTATGCGATTTTCATCAAGGAATTGGGGGTTTTGAGGAGCAGAGCTGATGGGGCCAGATCGAGAGAGGAAGCTTTTGATGGGCACATGGCAATTGGGAGGGTGTTGTATGAGCACCAGTTGTTTAAGGAAGCGTTGGTGAGTTTTAAGAGAGCTTGTGAGTTGCAGCCTGTTGATGTGAGACCCCATTTTCGAGCTGGGAATTGCTTGTATGTTCTTGGGAGGTGCAAAGAAGCTAAAGAGGAGTTCTTGTTGGCTATGGAGGCAGCTGAGGCAGCAGGGAATCAATGGGCTTATTTGCTTCCTCAGATATATGTGAATCTTGGGATTGCATTGGAAGGGGAAGGTATGGTTTTAAGTGCTTGTGAGTACTATAGAGAAGCTGCTATTCTTTGTCCAACTCACTATAGAGCTTTGAAATTGCTTGGTAGTGCACTTTTCGGTGTTGGAGAGTATAGGGCAGCTGTTAAGGCCTTAGAAGAGGCCATTTTCATGAAACCTGATTATGCTGATGCACACTGTGATTTGGCCTCTGCTTTGCATGCCATGGGTGAAGATGAGAAGGCGATAGAGGTTTTCCAAAAGGCTATTGATTTGAAACCCGGTCATGTTGATGCTTTGTATAATTTAGGTGGGCTGTATATGGATTTGGGCAGGTTCCAAAGGGCTTCTGAGATGTATTCCAGGGTGTTAGCTGTGTGGCCGAACCATTGGCGGGCACAATTGAACAAAGCTGTCTCGTTATTGGGGGCTGGTGAGACGGAGGAGGCGAAAAAAGCTTTGAAGGAGGCATTGAAAATGACTAATAGGGTTGAACTTCATGATGCTCTATCGCATTTGAAGCAGCTTCAGAAGAAGAAATTGAAGACTAACGGTGCTGCTAATGGAGAGAGTGCTTTTATATCTGTGGAACTTGCCAAATTTAAGACCGTGGGTGAGAGAACAACGGCGAGACAGGACTTGGCAGATGCTCTTAAGATCAGGGCTTTTCAGAGGATTACTAGGTTGAGTAGGTGTGATGTCGAGCTTTTAAAGAAGGAAATGAGCGAACATGATGTACCAGTTTCGTATTCTGGTGGTGGTGTCCCAGAAAAATCTATACGCAAACCGAACTTAGAGGGAATCCTTAGGAGGTTACTTGATTTCTTAAAGCCTGAAACATTTCACGGGGCTGTCAAGGCAATAAATGAGAGGATCCTTTCTGTTTTGGATGAGACTGGATCTGGCAGGGTAGATTTGGGAATGTTTTTTGCTTTTCTTGCCCCCATTTGTAGTGGTAATCCTGATAAAAGAAAACGGGTCGCCTTTGATGCACTTCTTTGGCGTCCTGTGAATGAAGGCGGCGGTTCTCTTGTGAGAAAAGTTGATGCTGTTCGATATATCAAGTTGCTCAGAACTATTTACATTCCATCTCATGGGATTAGTGAATTGCTAGAAGTACATGGGGAAGCTGACTCTTCAATGGTAGCCTTTAATGAGTTTCTTGTGATGTTTAATGATCCTGATTGGGGTTTCGGTATCATGTCGACACTTATCAAGCTCGAATTGGGTGATAGGAATCGACATGAAAACCGGGTTTGCTTAGTTTGCCGCTACCCGATCATAGGATCCCGATTCAAGGAGGTTAAATCCAATTTTAGTCTATGTAATCAGTGCTACAGTGAGGGCAAGGTCCCCCCTGCTTTTAAACAGGAGGAGTACACGTTTAAAGAGTATGGAAATGAAGGAGAAGCAATGAAGGATAAATGTTTATGTTTTACATTGCAATCTCACAAAGACTGACCTTTGTTTACACTCAAAAGAAAGCTATTTTTTCCCCCTGTATCATCCATCAAGCATAGTTTTACTAATGTGTGCAGTGTACGATGAATCTTGTAAGTTTGGATCTTTGATTCTCATTTCCAGGTAGGTCTTCTACAATTTTATAATCTTTATGTGTTCTGGTTACTTAAGTCTATATTTGTCTGTGGTGTTCTGGTCCCTCACATGCTTTGTTGCTTTTGGTTTGGTATGCTTGTGTTTGGTCTTTACCTTTCCTCGAATTAGACCATATATACATGTACTTGATGATGATTACGACTTTAATGGTGAGTAGGTCATAACATAATAGCCTTTTCAGTTTTGGTAATGGAGGTTGATGAAGTCCTATTTTATAGCTTTCCTGAAGTAGTAGTAGTAGTCATTGTTTTAAAACGAGGTCTTTAGAAGCTTTAGGAACAAACTCAAGTTTTATGTTAATTTTTTAATTATTTTATTTTAATAAATTTAATTGTTAAAAATATATTAATTTGTTAATTAATCGTTAATTTTTATAAATTAATTAAATTTTATTTAACAATTTTTTTAATTATTTAACAGATAAAAATAATATTTTTCAATTATATTTTAAATTTTATTTAGTTTTATAATAATCTAATATAAGATGGGTCCGAATAAGTTGATATTTACACATCTCAACTTATCTCTATTCTGATTAAAATTAAATTTAGCTTGGCAAATTAATTTTAGGTAATTCAATTTCTTATAATTAGTTACTCTTAAAAAAATTATCTTAAATTTCAAATTTAATTCTGAGCTTAAATACATATTTAATTCAAACCAATTAACTTAAATTCGAGGCATTGAACTCTATTTAAGCCGGTCGGATCTGAACCCGTTCGTCAATAATTTTGATTAATCATCATCCTGTATGGCATGATAAGCATTGTCTTGTCTTGTGAATTGTCATAATGTGATAATGTTGTTATTTGACTAGTCATCATCGATACACGTTTTGTTATGATTGTTATCTCACATCTTTTCAAGCAATAGAAAGACATAGACCCAAAAAAAAAAAGTTTAATTTAAATATTAAAATAAAAATACACTTTTATTAGTTATATTCCACGTTAAACTTGGTTGGAGCACCGGTTCTGTTAAAGCGTTTCACTTAATTGCCACTTAAAATTTAAAAATTGAGCCAAGCTAGGTCGAGTCAAGAGCTTGGCTGACTCGGCCCAGGCAATTAGGCCTTTGACACCCCCCATGCCGTACCAATTATTAAATTCGTTTTCTCCAACTTCACACACCTAGAAACGCACCGCTTTGAACCAATAATTCTTCCACAACCAAGTTACCGTACGAAATTGGTAATTTTAGGATTTTGTTTACCGTTCTATTGGGACTTTAAATTGTTACTTTTTCTACGTAAACTCTAATAAGAAATTATTTATGTTACAATAAAATTAAAATAATATGATTTTAATTATTAAAATTCAAATGTAAGACCGATAATGCATGGAGGACTATAATTATAACAATAATAACAACTCACTTAAAATTTCACTGAAATGTAAGATTCGAGGAGGTTTTATAATACACAGTCTTACCTTTAATTATTAGAGAGATTATTTACAAAAAAGGACTATATTTATAATGAATAATAAAAATATTAAACAGTAATATTTTAGATTGTAAAATTCCTTTTTACCGATTTTGTAATTTACGAAATATATTCTTAACTAATTTTGTTAATCACCAATCCATTTGTTTCGCAGTAAGACTGAGAACGAATACTAAGGCTTTGATTGGCTCACGTGTCCCGTGTGTGGTGGAGGGAGGGGTAGCCGTTACTTTCCCGCGAATTCTGTGCAATTTTTAAAAAGTAAAAAAAAATCAGAAAACGGTTATACAATTGCATTTCTCTCTCTCTGAAACCGTTACTCTGAATCATAACAATGGAGGGTTCGATACTGACGCCGACTCAGAAATATGCAGCAGCTTCGCTCTTCGCTCTTGCTCTTCACCAGTCTCAGATCCACCTCACTCAGCCTTCCAAGTCCCTCCCTTCTCTCGATAAGGAGCCCGTCGGTGATGGCGCAACCATCGGTAAAACCGCTTCGGTCTCCGATAACCCTAATCTTTGGATCCATGAAAGCTCTGGCTTGCTTTTGCCAGTTTTCAGGTAATATTTTGATCTCGGAAGCTCTTGGGGCCACATTATAAGGATATGTATAGCGTCAGGGACGGAGCGACAGTAGGGGCAAATACCTCCACCTGCTCCGCTGACTCTAAAAAATTTTACATGAAAAATTATTATTTTAAGTTTTGAACTCATAAAAAAATTAAAATTTTGTAGCGTAAAAATTCTGCCTCTACTAAAATTTTGTTTTTATATTTAGTAAAATTTTGCCCCGCTCAAAAAAGTTTCTGGATTCTTCCATGTATAACTTCAAATGGCACTGAGCTTAAAGTTATTGAAAGAGGCGAGGAAGTGGCACAAATATTATTCTAAACATTAAATCGAAACCAATATCCTATGAAAATAATCAAATGGGAAAGACTATGAGGTAATACGTGATTAATCGATTAATAACAGGTTGTTAGGAGTTGACGATAAAGCTTGGGATGGATTGAAAGAGACTGCTGGTTGTTCCACGCAAGTGAGGCATCATGCAGGAGCGGTATGGAATTTTGTTTTTTGATCTATGTATCTTTATGTCATTGGAAAAGATAATGAAAAGATAATGAAACTGTTTCTTTGCAGTGTGGAAATATGATGGAATTTGTTATTTTGTTTTTGGGTGTTTCAGTTAATTTTCTTGTTTTGATGTTGAATATCTGTGTGACAGCTCTTAACACTGCTCTCGGAGGCAGGGGAAAATGAGAAAAGTTGTTCAGAGAGAAAGGACAAGGAGCGGGCTTTATCGAAAACTGTTGACGCTGCAGCACTTGACATGGAGGGAGTCTCTGATTCTTCGGAGGGGATTGGTAGGAGACTAATTGATCTGACATTAATTGCAATCTGATATTGATCAGTATTGGGACACCATTGAATCTGTGATATGGTTGCAGAATCTAATGACGCAAAATCCCCCAACGGATCTGGACGTAGGACTTCCATGAAAGCGCTAGAAGAGGGAAATCGATTGAGTTACGAGAGGAAAGTGACTGTACTCTATGAGCTTCTTGCAGCTTGTGTTGCAGAAACTGCTAAAGGTGGAAGTAAGTCTTCACAATCAGGAAAAGGTTATGATGCCCGCCACCGTGTGGCTCTGCGACTACTGGCTGCATGGCTGGACATCAATTGGACAGAACTGGTTTGTTCTAGCAACACTAGTCATTTTCCAATCTCGAATGAAGCACAGTTTTATGATTTTCTCTTGTTACACTGTGTGCTCTTTGGTAGAAGACCGTGAATCCAATTTTCTGTGCACTTCTATTTCTTTTTGTAGGAAGCCATGGAGATCCTGGTTGCTTGTTCTCTGATGGATTCAGAAAAAGAGAAAGACGGCATTGATGATAAAGATGTACCCTCGGAGAGCACTTGGGATAAAATGAAGCGTGGGGGTACTGTCGGCGTTGCTGCATTAACCGGAGGAACCTTGATGGCAGTTTCTGGTGGTACGTATATTCGCCATCTGCATCTGATAGAAGATTTCTTGGACTTTCTGGTTAGCTTTACGTCATATTTTTGTTATATCTTGATAGGCCTTGCTGCCCCAGCAATTACTCAAGGATTGATGATACTGGCTCCTGCACTGGCTACTATGACAACATCATTTTATGGTTCTGTTGCAGTTGCTGCTTCATTTGGAGGTATAGATTCATTTTGAAGGTTTTCATGTGGTGGAACTAGTTTAAGTGATTCTGCTCAAGTCCTTTCTAATTAATGGTTGTGTTCATGTCCATAACTTGTAAGTTTTCTGATTCTGAACTGACATTTGAATACAATTGCACCTTAGTTGATCAATTTCTTCAAAACAATACCGTATCCATTTAATGTCTCCTTTCATGCTTTTTGGCCACTGAGTTACTTTTATCTGGACTTTGCAAAATTGATATGCAGGATGGATTAGCTTTTCAAAAAATCGATTGATGAGCTTATATGCTTGAAAATATGCCATTTGCTTGTAACATAACTCTCTGAACTTTCAAAAAGTTCCTGATCAGGATTGTGAAAATATTAGAAGTCTCTTAGAAAGATCCAGTCTTGGAATAGTTCTACATATAGAAGTTCTATAAGTTTTAAGGATACGGAATTGCCTGTACCACCAGATATTTTCATTATACAAGGTAATCATGCACTCAAACCGTCCGAAACTGGTGATGTGTAAATCACGTTGCTAAGCAAGCTGCACGCTTCTAGGTCAAATGGACAACTGTAAACAGAGGAACAGTTTGCAAATAGAGTGAACAATGGAGCAGATACAGTTAGAGAAGCTGATTTATAGCTGGGATAGTTAACACTGACATACTACACGGATGGCAAATTAGCAAGCTAGTTTGTCATGCTTATTTGTAGGATAAATTAAGAGGCTAACAAAGATATTGTTTCTCATCTTCTGTTAACAGTTGCTGGTGCTGGCCTCGTGGGGACCAAAATGGCTAGAAGAATTGGTAGCATGGAAGAGTTTGAATTCATTGAAATTGGAGACAATCATAAGCAAGGCGTGAGTTCATCTCTCGTGCCATTTGCTTACATAAACTTTTAACACTTAATCAATGGAGTTCTATGTTTAGCATTTACCTTGTGGGCTTTATAGCTTCTTCTTTCATTGTTGGTGAATTACTATGATGATGATGACTTTTGTTATCAGCGGCTAGCGGTTGGAATCATGGTCCCTGGACTTGTATTAGAAAATGAAGATCCCATTAAGCCCTGGGAAGATCATATGAATAACTTGGAAAGGTAAGTAAGCTTTTTGGAGAGCTTCGGGATCCCATGGCATATCTTTTCATTTTTATGGGGACGCTGTCTTGTGTTTGGACTTACTTCCCAATTGGGCGTATTGAGCAACTCTAAGTGAAGCATTAGAGCATCTTTGTTTCAGAAATCTTCTCCTACAGCTTATTACTCATGAACTCAAACTACCAGCGGTAGATAAACTTGGAGCCGAACCTTAAACTAATTTTGAAATGGAATTGAAAGTTTTTCCTGTTGCTAAAATGATGATACCTTTGACTGATTTGCTTCGCATTTTCCCCTTTAAGTAACGTTACTGATATAATTGTACGACTTCTAGGTATCTTCTGCAGTGGGAAACTAAGAATTTGATTGCACTTACCACTGCCATACAGGAATGGCTTACTTCAAGTACTCTATTCAAACTCTGCAACTTCTACTGTTGTCATTCTGTGTAAGTTTATACACTTTTATTGATGATATTGTCTCTTTTACAGAATTTGCTTTACAGTTGGTGAAAGACGGCGCCATGGTGGCAGTGCTTAGCGCTCTTCTGTCAACACTGGCTCTACCAGCATCATTGGTGACAGCATCTGATCTTATAGACAGCAAATGGGCAATTGCAGTCGATAGGTTGGAATCAAATGTTGCTGAATAGTTTAGTTACTGCACGCACGTAATTCATTTCATCCATGGGAATCTTCCTCTGGTTGAAAGAAACATGTGCTCTTTGTATTAAACTTCTCTGTTGTTAACTAAATATTCCCAGATCTGATAAAGCTGGAAAGATGCTCGCTGAGGTGTTGCTGAAGGGATACCAAGGGAACAGGTAAAATGATCCGCTGTTGTCATGAGCATAATTTCAACTCATTAATCACAATTGTTTTGAATCGGTTATTTTGTTTTGGTGTGCATGCTTCAGACCAGTTACACTCGTAGGTTTCTCACTGGGAGCCCGAGTTATATTCAGATGTCTTCAGTGTTTGGCTGAAACAAAAGGAGACAATGGTAGGTAGTAAACTATCCAGTTCCTCACATATTAGGATAGGGCTAGTTTGTTAAAAGCAATCCCTCTTTATTTTCCTGTAGGTGGATTGGTGGAAAGAGTTGTTCTTCTTGGAGCACCGGTTCCAATAAAAGGTGAAAAATGGGAGGATGTTCGCCAGGTAGGACTTCTGTATGGCAAACGCAAGCAAGTTTATTCATGTCCTGCTCATCTCTTAATACATATCATTAATACCAGATATTTATGTGTAGTTGGTTCCTGGTAGATTTATCAATGCTTATTCAACAAGCGACTGGACACTTGGAATTACGTTCCGTGCCAGGTAGATAACTATTTGCAGCATTTGCAAAAGATGAACTCTTAGGACATATTAAATCAGAGAGTACTGAACAAGAATTCTGTGCTTAGTACAGATGGTAAGGGTGATCCTACCTTGGCGTTACATATTAGCCATGGTGGCTTGAAGTTGCACTTCCGTTGCACTCTGAAATTATTTGAAAACCCCAACATTTTCTGAGAATAATGAACACCTCTTCCATATGGCATATTTTTGGTTGTTTAAGATCATATCCTTTTGATACATAATGTTTCACATCTTGACTGAGTAGAATTCCAAATTGAAGATCATGTAGAACAGGCTTCAAAATAGTACATATATATATAACCTTCTATTTTCATAAGCACTCTGGGTTGTTTCCTTTAGAGTTTCTGAATGCTTTGATATGCGCAGTTTATTTTCAGAAGGGTTAGCTGGGATTCAACCTGTTATCGTACCTGGAGTGGAGAATGTAAGAACTCAGATCTCTCATTTTGAGATTCAACTGTCTTTAGTACTTCACATGGTTTTAAATTGTGGCTGCAATATTGTGGTTGCTGTCTAGATTATTACTATAATTTTTTGCAATTACAGTCGTATTTCTTGCAATTGTGCTCAAATCGTCTGCAATTGTCATTCCAATCTAACTACATGGCCAAATAAAGTTGATCATGGACACTAATAATTCTCTAATCTCTATAAAACATTTTAATTGTCATAATCTCCCGCAACTGCCAAATAACTTGTAGTCTGCAAATTCTTTCAATCTTGAGGTCAACTGAATCTCATTGGTTTTGCAGGTTGATATAACAGAGCATATTGATGGACATTCTTCGTATCTTTGGAAGACAAAGGAAATACTCGAAAAACTTGAGATTGAAAACTTCTATCCTGTTCTTAGGATGCCAAATATAATAGTCCAAGAACAGAAGATCCGCACCTAACTCGGTAACGAAGTTATTGCCAAGACCACCTGTCAAATCTTATTTATGCGAGACGAGACCGAACAAGTGAGTTTCAGTCGGACAAGTAGATTGCTAGTTCATTACAGCATTTGGAAATTTCAGTTCTGTCCAATGAAAATTTGCGCTGTTAGCCTTCATTGTAGCTAAACTATTCACAGATGTTTGACGGGAAAAAAAAATATGCAAAAGAAAGCTTTCTTCTAACCTTTGATGGCAACGGTGGACCGCCGCCAGCAGACCCATAACCTGTGGTCTGAGTCCGACCTGAATCCCAATTGGATTTGTAAAATGTTGAATTCAGTTAAATTGTCTAAAACAATGTTATTTTGAACAGGCTTAGGTTGTTTAGTCAGATCGAGTTGAGTCCCGCATTGATACAAGAACCCAAGCCCGATCTAAAATCTTGCTCAAATCAAACCAAACTTATTAATTTTAGATTGATCCGAATCGAATTGAACTAGACTCATGCCCAATAGCCATCCTTGCCTTTATGCTACAAATGTGATGACAAAGTAGCATTAGAGACTATATCTTTGCCTGTCTTAGCAAGGCAACAGAAACCTAACAAAGAATAAGGATTAAACCATGATTTACCCTTCCACCACTTTGTTGGGCCGGGGTGTAGGGGCGCTTAGGGTAGGCGATTCCACCTTTTGAGTGCAAAGAATAGGGATATATACAACCAATCTATATAATGGATACTTCTAAACGCTCTGAATCAGAACCTAACCGCGACGGCCATCTAACCAATAAGGTATGTAAACACATTAGAGAGGAGGAGCCTCCTCCATTGAAACACAAACCTAGTTATAGTGCGACAGTGACTGGTGCTTTAATGGAAGAAGAGGCGACAGAACTTAAATGGCCATATGAGGAACCAGTAGATTTTGAAGAGGGTGATATAGCCGTGGTAAATGGGGATTTTGGAAGTGGATTAGAACTTTCTAACACATTCAAAACGAAATTGGATAAGCAATGGGAGAAAGGGGTGGTTGTGAAACTCCTTGGTAAACGCATTGGGTACAAGATGCTCTCTTCTAGATTGAAGGCGATGTGGAAACCTTCTGGGCCTATGAAAGTGGTTGATTTGGAGAATGATTATTTTCTAGCAAATTTTATTGAAGATGATGATTTTCTTCAAGCCCTAACTAAGGGCCCTTAGGTGATTCTAGGTCATGTTCTAACTGTTCAGCGTTGGCATTCTCGTTTTCGTCCATCACAAGGAAAGATTTCAAGGGCTGTGGTTTGGGTTTGTTTCCTAGATTTGCCTATCTCTCACTATCACCCAACGATTCTCACGGCACTTGGAAATCTTGTCGGACATACCATCAAGATTGATGACACTACTAAACATTCTGAAAGAGGAAAGTATGCGAGAGTAACGGTGGATGTTGATCTCAGTGCACCTCTTCGATCTTGGGTTAAGTTGGATGGTGAAGAGATAAAAGTAGCATATGAAAGTCTTCCATAGATTTGCTTTTCATGTGGAATTGTGGGTCATGATGCTGTCATCTGCCCAGCAAAAGTCAGTGCGCAGAGAGAGCAGCAACAGAATGCACCAAACAATGATGCAGGGACGACGGTACCTGAAGGGGAGATTCCAGCAGCTAACCAGAATCCGACAAAGGTAGTCACTAAGGAGGTTTATAGGCCGTGGATCCAGGTTCAAAGGAGTGTCAGTCAACCACGAATAAAGAACTAAGATCAAAGGGATTCTCGCAATCAAGGTACTATAAATCAGGCGTGAGGATCTCGCTTCTCAATATTATCAGCTAACGAAAATTTGGGGGAGGTCAATAACCGTCCACTAGCTGCTAATAATATTGGTCAGACTTCTCAAGTCAATGAAAGGTTGGATTTGAGCCAGCAATTGGGCGTTGATAAAAAGAACTCTAATGGCCAAGGCTCACTTCTTAATGGGCCTAAAGCCACATCCAGTATTAGCAATAAGGGGAAGGCCGCTGCTATTAACGGGTTGGATGCATCTAGACGAGCAATCCAGTAGGCTAATACAGGGGAGATTTCTTTTTCAGTTGCTAGGGTGTAACCCATGCAGCGTACAAATGATAAACATGTTGCCGTGAGTATTCCCTCGCATAAGGAGGTGGTCTGAGGGGCAGACTCGTTTATGCTTAGGGATAAGGAGGATATGGATTGTGGGGATCCGGTAGATGGCCAGGAGGAAGTTGCTGATACACCTATATCGCGCACCCATAATGAGTTCATGTTATCGCGTACTAAACCTCTAGATACTAACGAGAAGGAGAATTGGATGGAGGAAGACCATGGAGATCAGGACTCAGTTGAAGAGGTGGTGCCTCAAACCCCATGATGTAGCACAGTTGGTGCAAGACATGATTCTAAGGATATCACCCAAGCTTAAGAGAGTGGTTCCTTTCCATCTTGTTTTTTGGTTGTTTAATGTTTATTTTCATTTGGAATTGCCAAAAGGCTGAGGGTGTTGACTTTAAGCCTATTTTGAAGAATTTCATTAAGACGCATAATCCTCTTATGGTTGTTATTGTTGAGATAAGAGTTAGTGGATGTAGAGCCAAGGAAGTTATTAATAATCTAGGTTTTGATTCTTCGTTTCGGGTTGAAGGAGAGGGTTTCGCAGGAGGGATTTGGTTATTGTGGAAATCGGAGTTGGTGGTATCAGCGTTGATAGCTCATCGTCAATTTGTGCATACCAAGATCGATTATGCTGGGGTAGTTTTTTATCTCACAGCAATATATGTAAGTCCACAGTACCATCTTCAGAGGTTCCTTTGGGATAATTTGCAAAAAATTATACGTCATACTTTTGAGGCTTGGTTGTTAGGTGGCGATTTTAACGCTAAGTTGGAGGTTTCTGATAAAAGAGGAGGATCTCAGTCTATGCCAGTAGTTAGCAAGGATTTTAGGAAGTGTATTCAGTTGTGTTGTTTACATAATTTAGGTTATGTGGGTCCGCATTTTACTTGGAGTAGGGGTACTAAGCACTGTGTTCCTCATCTTGGTTGGACTCCTTCCCAAATACAACAGTCAATCACCTGCAATTTTTGGGATTGAATCATAAGCCATTATTAGTGAAGTTTGGACATAATTCTATTGGGGCTGGCGGGAAGAGGAGTTTTAGATTTAAATTTGTGTGGTTGGCTAACGAAACTTTTCCTTTATTTGTAGAGGAGAATTGGAAACTAGATTTGAAGGATTTTTGTGGCTCTCTAACAATTTTCTCTGAGAAGTTGAGTCTTTGGAAATATTTTGTTGGACCAATGGTGGTTGACAAATTAAAATCTCTAATGTTTTGATAATAATAAAATGTATAGAATTGGTAAGAAATTTATTGCAGGTGTTTTGAAATGAAAGAAATCTA
>JAOQMQ010000006.1:1517515-1528719 GCA_027563845.1 Erythroxylum subrotundum
TCCGGTCAATTGGGGGTCATGATGTGTTGCTAGACACCGCTCATGACTTGCTTGGATTAAGTGTTAATCTAAGTGGCTAACATAACTGGGAACCTAATGGGTCACACGCATAAGAGTGACTCGGAGAATTCGTAAAATAGTTTTGGATAGGGATCCATTATATGGAGAGCAATAGAACCAAATGGATCTCGATGAGGTCGAGATATGTCCCAATGAGATCGCGACATCGATATTGCTGAAATAGGTCTCTGATGTTTTTTCTACACTGAGAACCCGGTAGGACTAACCCTAGTGTAATATGTATAAAGGAGATGAGTTACGTGGAAAGGATGAGAAGCTTTGTCAAAGTAACAGTTAATGTCTTTAACTGGAAAAGGACAAAATGACTAAAAGACAAAAATGATAGCCTAAAGGAAGGATGATGGTCGTGAGTTAATAAGAGCTTTTAACAAGTTCAAAAACTAAGTTTGAAAGAATATTCATCCGAAGCTCTCCATTGTCTACTTCAAGCTTCATCATCTTCTCCTCTCCTTCACCTTGTGCTCCCCGTAGAACAAAAGGTAAGAGCTAGCACTCTCTTCTTGTTCTAACTATTTCCGGATCAAAGAGTTTGATTCGGTTAGATTCTCTGACCTCTGCGTGGATACCATTAGAGACGGTCTCCTTTGATCGTTGTGGTTTGAGAATTATGGTACTTCTTTGTATAGATACATAGATCTTGGACTTCGGGAAAGTCCCGGAACAATTTTTTTTTTTTCGCACCGTGTGTATGTGATGCTCGCACCGGGATTTTCCTACACATCTAAATCAAACGATTCTCGTTTTGATCCCAAAAGTTCCATCACCTATGCATATCACTCAATTCAGGCCAATAAGTTTATGCTCTGTGATATACAAGACCATTACAAAGATTGTAGTGAATCGTATGACACCTTTCTTGGATAATTTGATTGCTCCTAACCAATGCATTTTTGTCTCGGGTAGGGTAACATTATCATTGCCCAAGAAGCCATTCATTCGATGAAAAGAAAGAAAGGGCAGATTGGTTTCATTGTAATTAAAGTAGATTTGGAGAAAGTGTATCATAGACTTCGTTGGGATTTTATTCAGGATACCTTACAAGGCATTGGGTTCCCGGAAGACTTGATCAGATTAATCATGAAATGTGTCTCCTCGGTGTCAATGCAAGTTTGTTGGAATTGAGACCTATCGGAGCATTTTGTTCCATCCTGGGGCATTAGGCAAGGTGGTCCGCTGTCTCCTTATCTTTTCATTCTTTGTATGGAGAGATTGGGTCATCTTATTAATTATTCGATTCAGCAAGGTGATTGGAAACCAATGTATTTGAGTAGAGGAGGGCCTCGTCTTTCTCACTTATTTTTTGCAGATGATTTTATATTGTTTGCTGAATCTTCAGAGAAGCAATTACAAACAGTATCCAAAGTGTTAGAGATTTTTTGTAATGCTTCGGGGCAGAAGGTTAGTAATGAGAAAATGAGAATTTACTTCTCCAAGAATGTATCTCGATCTAGAGCTCGTACATTAAGCCAAATGTCAGGGTTCAAACATACAGATAATTTTGGAAAATACCTTCGGGTGCCATTAATTCATGAAAGATCTACGAGAAATACTTATCAGTACATTATTGATAATTCTCATCGCAAACTTGAGGGTTGAAGTGCTAGATGTTTGTCGCTTGCTAGGAGGGTAACTCTTACTCAATCAGTACTGGCAGCGCCCCCCATAGACACCATGCAAACGGTTAGACTCCCTAGGCAGGTATGCGATGATCTTGAGAAGCTAATGTGAGATTTTATTTGGCGGTCTAAAGAAGGGCAGAGGAGGATTAATCTTGTCAGTTGGGAATCGGTTTGTCAGCCTAAGAATTTGGGTGGTATGGGCCTTAGGCGAGTTCGTCCAATAATGATGCCATGCTTACCAAGCTGGGTTGGATCCTGCTGAGGAATCCTTCTGCTTTGTGGGTTCGTATCCTCCGAGAAAAGTACCATTTTGATATTACTAATATTCCTAGGACGCTGACTGGCAATGGAGCATCGGCAGTTTGGAAAGGAATTTCGGCGACTTGGCATTTTGTTCTCGCGGGCTCTAAATGGTGGGTTGGGAATGGTTGTATAATAAATTTTTGGCTTGATGCTTGGGTAGGTGATTGGGGTCCTCTGATTCACGTGGCTATAACTCAAATTCCTGTGAGATGATTAATGCAAAGGCCAAGGACTTTGTTGGAATAGGGGGTGGTTGGAATTGGGATAGCTTTCAACATTTCCTTTCGTCTTCTATTTGTATGGATATAGCTAGCATTGTAGCACCGAGAGAGGAGTTTGGAGATGACCATTTAACATGAGGAGCTTCTCCAAATGGTAATTTCTCTACCACATCTGCTTATAAACTTATTAAGGACGTTCAGGATGGTGCGGGAAACAGAATTTGGGATTTGGTGTGGCGTTGGCCAGGTCCTCAGAGGATCAGGTCGTTTTTTATGGTTACTAGCTAAGAAGAAGCTCTTGACAAATCAGCACTGGGTTATAAGACACCTAACTGATGATATCAAGTGCAGCTTTTGTGGTATTCCTGAAACTTGCTTACATGCCATAAGGGACTGTCCACGAGTGCAGTTATTTTGGACTCATTTTCCTTCTAAGGTGGTCAATGCAGCGTTCTTTAATGGTGGCGATGTAGAATGGCTGACCAATAATCTTCTTACTTCTACTGAGGTGAGGGGAATTGCTTAGTCCACTATTTTTGGGGTCGCATGTTGGTTTCTTTGGTACTAAAGGAACAAATCTTTGTTTGATGATAACTTCTCTTGGCCTAGAGATAATATTGGTTCTTCTATTGTTTTAGATTACATCGTTGGGGTTGTAAAGGCCGAGTCTACGCTATCTCGTGCAACTAATGAGATTGGTGGTGCAAATATGCTCCATGTGGGTTGGACCAAGCCGAAAGAAGGGTGGGTGAAGTTGAACACAGATGGTGCGGTTAATTCTTCTGCTCGCTGTGCTACTGCAGGAGGTTTATTGCGTGATAGATCAGGAGAATGGCTAGGAGGATTTGTTCACAATATTGGTTATTGCTTGCCTTTAATTGCTGAGCTTTGGGGAGTTCGTACAGGCCTAGCTCTTGCCTGGGACTTGGGTTATCGACGAGTTAAGCTCGAAGTAGAATCTTTGGAGGTCATCAGCATTTTGTCTGCTTCGGGTAATTTGAGCTATTATGGTAGCTCTTTGGGGGTGGCCATTCGAGAGTTATTGGCAAGACCGTGGGAGGTCAGCTTTCGGCACATTTTCAGGGAGGTAATCGGTGTGTGGACTGGTTAGCCCACTTTGCAAGGTCTTTTGGTATCGGAGCTTTTTGTCTTCAGTCTCCACCTCTGGGTTGCGTTTCTTCTATCCTCAATGATATGAATGGGGTTTTATCCCCGTGTTTAGGCATGTAGTCTTTTGTTTTTCTCCCTTGTATCAAAAAAAAGAATAGGGATGTCAATTTTGGCTCGGGTTGACCGGGCTACGGGTGGGTCATAGGTCAAAATGGTTCAGTTCTATCGAGTTACGGGCTTGCAAAACAACAAAAACAACGTCTTTTTGTCAAAACCACTTCATTTTGTATTTTTTTATTAAAAAATAAAGATGGGGCAAGTCAGGTCATGAGCCAGTTAGCTCTGGCTTGTCGGGGCCAAGTGTCGGCCCGACTCATTGACATCCCTAATGAAAAGTTGATGGCCTTCTAAATTATACTTAAGGATGATAATTCATGAAGTTGAGTATGAAGTTGGGTCCGAGTTTCGTAAGACTCAAATAAGAACTCAAATTTAATTTAAATTTCAATTTGACACAAAATGGTATCAAGTCCTGAAAAAGTAGGTGTGAGTTTAATCAAACTTTGAATCAACTTAAAAGATTCCAAAATTGATTGAGATTTAAGTGGAACTAAAAAGTCTAAGTTTGTAAAATAATAAAAAAGATAAAAATTAAGGTTTGGATCAAGTTGAGTCAATTCGTCCAATCCAGAAATTCAACCTAAATCGAACTCAAACTCTATCAAATCGTAATGCAACTAACCATTTTGCCAATACTAGAATTGCTTAAAGGTGCTTAAGCGCATGAAAGGATGTGGCTTTACTTTTGATACTTTTTTTAACAAGTTATAATACCTTACAAAAAAGGGACTTTCATGGCACTTTTGCCATTGTTTTCTAAGCAATTCACAACCTCATTTGCTCATCTTCTCAACACCTCGAAATGCCCACCACATTGAAGAATTCTATCTATCTATCAATCTATGCAGGTCACAAGACAATGCAAGTGCAAGTTTAGCTAGCACATGACGGGTACTTAGACACTAATGAAAATTCAGAAGAATTGTAATTTCGCAAAAATTTGATTTAGTCGTAATTACTTTGAACTATATATGTCGGTTGTTTGATATAAAGTAATTGTATCAGCAACTGCTAATTTTTAGCATAAGCGAAAATAGAAAAATTAAACACCAAAATAAATAAATCAACACCCTAGATTTGATAACGCAATTCGACACACCTTACTTACGTCTATGGGCTCTCACCCAGCTTAATCATTTTCACCAAAGAACAACAATAGTTTTACTCAAGGTATTAGAGAGCCGACTCACCCAATCCTTAACACTATCCCTTATCCTCACAACCCGTAAAAGTAAATCACTCATAATAACACTACCACCTCATGCTAATTTCAACAAAGGATTTTCACAACAACGTTTGACAATAAAGATAAAAATTAAATAACTCAAATGATTTAAACAATAAAGACGTAAACAATGACAACACTTAAGATAGAAAACAGTTCCCCTAATAATGTGACTTTGTCAACTAAAGAATGGAAAGTTGTCCACAAAGAAATCTGCGGTGAACCTTTGATATTGTCACTGAAACATCTCACTCCCAGCAGCAAAAAAATCACCAAACAAATAAACGTTTCATCACCGAAATGTTAATCAATAGAGCTGCAAAACACACTAAAACTGCTGGAGTTTTTCGCCACAAAACAACAATGAAGATAGTCTGGAAAAATCACCCAACCGAAGGGAAAAACGCAACTGCTAGATGTGGATGGAATCTCCTTAAAATCATATGACAAAGATAACCTAAGATTCCCCAAATTACAATTGTCAAGTCACAATGTACTTATCGCTTTTCATCCAAAATCAACAACAATACAACCCAAAAATTTACTCAAATAGGCATAAAACACAGCTGTCCAATGTAGATAATGTGATTAGAAAATCAACTGCCTTAGATAGATAAAAACTATTAAAATAGGTTGTTAATGAGAATAAAAAAATTAGCATCTTATCTTAATTAAGATATGGTGATTTTATTCCAAATAAACGTTTATCTTCAAAGTGTAGAGTTTAGGGTTTGAGAGAAATTCGTTGTAATTCTCATTCATGTGAAAGGCAAAATATTCAAGATATTTATACCAAGGGTTACAAGCTAAATGAGGTAATTAACAAGTAATAGGATACAAATATATGACTAAATATACACCTAATATACAGCTAATGTGCTAGGTATATTTTAAATAATAGAAACAGAGTTTTACATTCCCTTACACACCCCCGCAAGCTGAAGCCAGAGTAGCATGAAGGCGAAGCTTGTCACGAAAACGATGAAACAGTCGGGTGCCTAGTGGTTTGGTAAGACCGTCAGCTAACTGATCGGCACTAGAGATGAATTTGACCGTGAGAAGACCCAGCTTGACTTGTTCACGTACAAAATGGTAATCCAACTCCACATGTTTCGTTCGCCCATGAAAGACAGAATTTGCTGTCAAATATACAGCACCATTGTTGTTGCACCAGAGTTGAGCAGGAAGAGTGTGAGGAAAACCAATTTCATGAAGCAGTGAACCCAACCACATAATTTCTGCTCTGACATTACAAATGGCCTTGTATTTGAATTCAGTGGAGAAGCAGGCAACTGTTGGTTGCTTCTTTGAGGACCATGAACTAAGATTGTCACCCATGTAGACCAGATATCTACCGGTAGACCGGTGATCATTCGAACAGCCAGCCCAATCACTATTAGAAAAGGCTTGAAGCTGAATACTAGACCGTTTGGTGAAAGTAAGACCAATAGAAGCAGTTTCACAAAGATAGCAAAGGAGACGCTTGACTGCTTGCCAGTGAATGTCAGTTGGACTGTGCATGAATTGAGCTAACTTGTTGACGGGAAAGGCAATGTCAGACTTGGTGAGAGTCAGATATTGAAGAGAGCCAAGAACTTGACGGTATTACTTAGGTTGCAGATGAGGAGAACATGGCTTTACTCAGATTGGGAGCCGTGGGCATTGGTGTAGCATATGGTTTGGAAGTAAGCATATTGGTCTCACGAAGAAGATCCTCCAAGTATTTTTGTTGACTGAGAACTAACCCTGTGGGCTGGCGGAGGACTTGAATTCCTAAGAACAAATGCAGAGGGCCCATATCCTTGACAGGAAACACCTGTTTAATAGACTAAAGAAACCAATCAAGCTTAGTAGCATCAAAACAAGTTAATAAAATATCACTCACATACACGAGGACATAGAATTTCAACGTCCCAATTGTGAGATAGAAGAGAGATGTGTCGACCTTGGAGGGTGTAAAGCCAAGCTGAAGCAGGTAATCAGTGAGCCGTTTGAACTAGGCCCTAGGTGCTTGCTTAAGGTCATATAATGATCGTTGAAGTCGACAGATATGGCTGGGAAATTGTGCATGGTAGAAGCCTGCCGGCCACTCCGTGTATATTTCATCCTCCAAATGACCATGAAGAAAAGCATTGGAGATATCAATTTTTCTAACAGGCCATCCATGAATAGTAACTAATGATAAAATAGTACGGACAGTAGTGAACTTTATTACAAGAGAAAAAGTGTCTTGATAGTCCACACCTTCTTGTTGAGCATAACCTTTGGCCACTAACCGAGCCTTATACCATTGAATACTGCCATCGGGATGTCATTTGATTCGAAACACCCAGTTGTTGCCAATAATGTTTTTGTTTGGAGGTCGGGGAACTAGTCTCCATGTTTGGTTCTCAATCAGTGCATTGATTTCATCCTGCATAGCCCTATGCCATTCTAAAACTGATGTAGCATGTGTTACGGTTTTTGGTTCTTGGGTAAGATAATTTGGTTTGGTGTGAGCTAGGTGAACTTGCCGTTTGTTTTTGGTAATGGGTCTAAGTTCCATGACATGGCTTCGAATTGGAGTGGGTTTCAGATTGGCTAAGGGTTGGGTGGATTGTATTGGGTAAGATCAACCAAAAGATTTAATCCAGGAGAGGACGTGGATAAGGAAGTGTTGCGGGTTAGGACATAAGGAGAGGATAAAGAAGAATATGAAGATGAAGTTTGAGGTTGATGTGTTTCTGGAAAGTTGGATGTAAGAGATTTGGATAAGGGTGATTCGGGTTGATCTTGTTGTTGAGGAGATGAAGATGATAAAGATTTATGTGTATCTGATAAGGTTGAGAGGTTAGGTGATGACGTAGATAAGTTGGCAGATATGGGTGATTTGTTTGGAATGAGAATTGAAGGGGAAAACAAGGAGTTGAAGAAGGATTAGGACTCATACCTGATGAGGTAGCTGATGTAGGACCCGAATTGGAGTGCACAGCAGGGGTAATGTTGAGCCAAGGAGCTTGTGTAGGCGTGGCACTTGAAGGAGGAGTAACAGAATCAGCATACGGAAAAATATGTTCATTGAATTTTACTTGACGAGCATAATAAAGTAGACATGTTTTCTTGTCAAGGCATCTGTAAGCAGCATGATTTGGACTGAGTCCAAGATTAACACATATAATGGTTCGACAAGAAAATCTATTAGCTTGATACGATCTGAGCCATGGAAAAATTGCACAACCAAACAGTTTGAGTTGTAAATAGTTTGGATTTTTCTTGTACAAAATTTGAAAAGGAGACTGTTTGGAGGGAACATGACTCGGCAATATATTAATCAAAAAGGCACTTTGTTCTAATGCAAAATTCCAAAACTTTAAAGGTAAAGATGCATGAGCTAGTAAAATTAATGTAGTATCAATTAAATGACGAATTTTTTGCTCAGCCGTGCCATTTTGCTCATGGGTATATGGGCAAGCAATTATGTGATGAATACCAACTCGTTTAAAATATACATTTAATTTCTGGTATTCACCTCCCCAATCAGAATGGAAGGATTGAATTTTCGCCTGAAATTGTCTGTCAATAAAATTTTCAAATTGTAAGAAAATGTCATAAACCTCACTTTTATTTTTCAAAAAATACACCCAAGTGTATCAGAAAAAATCATCAACAAACAAAACCATATACTTGTGACCATTAAAAGAAAGAGTAGGAGATGGCCCCCAAACATCTAAATGAACAATATCAAATGGAAAATGACTCTTGTGTTCAACAGCAACTAAAGGAATTCGAGACATTTTTCCTAATAAACAACTAGAACAAGGACTCAACTTGGAAGAATTACTAAAAATGCTTTTATTTTGAACCAAAGTTTGAAGCTTCTTAAAGTTAGGATGACCGAGCCTAGTATACCACTCATCAAGCGACGCAACCTCAGCTGCCAAGGCCTGCTTAACTGGTTGCAACTTGTACACTCCGTCCTCACTGGGTCCTTGCATCAGCACCCTCTTGGTCACCTGATCCTTAATAGCAAAATGAGTGGGCCAAAATTCAAAGAAGCAAGTGTTATCTGCAGTAAATTTTTGCACTGACAATAGGTTTTTAACAATTTTTGGAACACATAGTACTTGGTGTAAATGTAAGGTATCAGTTTTAGAATGGAGCTAAACATTACCAGTATGAGTAATCTGTAAGCCCTGACCGTTGCCAACATGGAGACTGTCGTTCCCATTGTAACCTTGAGCAGTCGTTAGCGCCTGAACATCAAGGGGGATGTAGTAGTTAGCCGTGTCAGGATACCAAGCTTGCTAAAATTGAGGTGGCATTCGTGGAGCTTGATAACCATAAGGAGAGTGAACATAATTGGCTTACGGAAAATTGTAGCAGGGTCTAGAATTGCATAGCTGATAGCCAATAAAAGACGGTGCATTCCGAGGCGCATATCTATTGCGGCAAGTGGCAACTGTGTGATTCCCTTTTCTGAAAATTTGGCAGGGACCCCGAGGTTGTTGCTAGTTACTGTTCTGAGACCCATTGTTACCTCCATTGCGTGGTGGTCTAGGTGAAGAATAGGAAGGAGTAGGAGTGGATGATTGAGTGGAATTCTTGAGAACCATATTAGCCTGTGGATTATGAAGGCCTTGCAACAAATTCTCATGGGCAACTAATTGCCCGTGCAACTTATGAAACGAGAAAGGTAGTGATAATTGTGTGATATTCAACACCAATATTACGATATATTATCGCATTAAACTCAGTAGGTGTAAGTGGCTTACCTGCAACTTTAAGTTCATCCGCCTTGGCTTTTGCTTTTTGAAGATATTCAGAGACGGACATATCATTACGCTTGAACTCTTGTAATTCAATATGTAATTGAAGCTGTCGGTTTTGTGACATAGAACCGAAGGTGTGCGCAAGAGCTGTCCAGAACTCTTATGCCGTCGTGAGTCCGATAACATATGAAAAGATTTCTTCCGTCAAGGATGAGAAAAGCCAGGAAAGGAGCATCTGGTCTTTCTTGAACGACTCCTCGTATGCAAGATTTGGTATTTCATTATTGGTAGCATTGAGAATGGTAGGAGAAGGAGAGGGATCGGTGAGAAGATAGTTAAGATTCTGATAATTGAGGCGAAAATTGAGTCTTCCATGCCAAGTAGTTTTTGGTGTTCAGTTTGACAGAAAAAGAATGAGAATGAGTAGAAGTAACGATGGAGGGAGGCGGTGGATTGGCTGGTAGGGCAGCTATGGGAATGGTGATAGCGGCTGTTTCAAGTGGAGTAGAGGCCATTATTGTGGCTCTGATAACATGTAGAGTTTAGGGCTTGAGAGAAATTCGTTGTAATTCTCACTCATGTGAAAGGCAAAATATGCAAGATATTTATACCAAAGGTTACAAGCTAAATGAGGTAATTAACAAGTAACATAATACAAATTTATGACTAAATATATACCTAATATACAGCTAATGTAGTGGGTATATTTTAAACAATAAAAACATAATTTTACATTCCTTTACACAAAGATCTCTCATAGAGTAAAATACTTATCACAGTGAAATTTCACAAATAATCAAAGATGCTCGATCTCAAATAATGTCCAAAATGTTATAACACATGTATTAACAGACGACAAAACTTAAAACGTGAAACTCGAACCTAAACCTGACAAGCTTATTGTATGAAGAAATATATTACTCCCACCACGTAGAATGGAAGCATCAGGCAAGATGGTCACCAACATATCAGAAAAATCAACTTTCTACACCTTCACAAGGAACCTCTCATCTCATGTATTTGTGACAGAGATCGAACCACCCCCACCAGCTCTTCTGGAGACCACAACGTCCTGTATACACTTCCATTTCCAGACGTTATTGACAAGCAAAGATAGGACTAACGGTTTAGCTTCACAATGCACACCATCAAGTATAGTGATTCCCAAGTATTTCTGTACTAACTACTTGAATAATCTAATAAAGTTTTTGTTTAATTTGATTTTTCCTAGCTATCCCTGTCAAAACCAGTAGGTGGTAGCGCGTGATATAGAAGTGGGCATGTGTGGGCGCGTTTGGTAGGCACTATATTGTATGTAGGTGGGGACAAATTGTGTCTTAAGGTATGTTGTTTTCGTTTCTCACTTTGGAAGAGAGCTCGATTAATTGGTTTAGGTTGGACACTTAAGTAGGCTCTAACGGCTTATATAAATCCTCAGTACGAAGTTGACAATATTGTTATGTGTATGAGGATGGAGATATTTACGAGAAGCTTATTGCTATGGCTTCTCCTGTTGTTAGTGATGACCATCCAACTGAGAGGTGAAGAAGCAACAGAAGGTGGTGGTGCTGCTGCTGCTCATTCTCAAGTTAATGTCACTTCTCTAGACATGGGACAAGGAAGCCAGAACGAGTCAACTAACACTGAAGTGGTGGTGAACGACAAGAACAGATATAGAGGTGATAGTGGTGGTGGAGGTGGGGGTGGTTTAGGGTTTAGGGTTTAGGGTTTAGGGTTTAGGGTTTAGGGTTTAGGGTTTAGGGTTTAGGGTTTAGGA
>JAOQMQ010000006.1:1543527-1557050 GCA_027563845.1 Erythroxylum subrotundum
GTTTATGATTACTAATATTAGTATGATTATTATTATTATTGGTATTTCTATTATTAGTATTATTACTTTTATTTTTTTACTATTATTTATATATATTAGTTATTTTATTATATTTTATTTCCCCTATTATTATTATTATTATTATTATTATTATTACTATTATTATGTTTATTTTATTTTATGGTTTTATTGTTTTTTAATTTTACTTTTATTTATTTATTTATTTTCACTTTCTATTTTTCTTTTCATTGTCATTTATTTATGTGGGTCATTTGGAAATAATTTCTCTACTAGTTAAGAGTAAGGCTTTGTACTACTGGACCTCTTCAGACTCTATATCTCAGCAAGATTTTTACTGAATATTGTTGTTATTGCTATTGTTGTTTTATGTATCACTGGTCATCTATCTCAATCCATAATTAACAAATATATTTAAGTCACTCTACAAATCATCAGTCATCAAATATAAATTTATGAATCTTTATTCACTTTGTCAACCTTAGCAAAAAGGATTACAACTGGGCTTTCATATATTTCTGTTTTTTCTTTACAAAAATGGGCTCATAAAAGCCCATTAAGCACTTCCCAAGCTCTCATCATATTTACTCTAAATGTGACGATTACTAATAAACTAAAAGGGTAAAAGAGTTTATAATTTAAAAAATCTTAGAAAAATTATTTCATTCTTAAAATTATTAATAAAATTTATTTTAAAATTTGGATTTTCAGAAAAAAAAAACTCATTATGTGAAATAATCAAATATCAATAATATGGTAACCCAACTTAGCTCTTAAGGCCGACTCTGGTTAACTAAATTTGACTTAAATTAATAATTTAAAATAATTATAATAAATTATTAGTTTGAGTCGTATTTAATTAATTCGGTTCGAGTTCAAGAGTTTAATTAAATTATCACGTAAACAACGATTAATTAGTTCATACCTAATATTCATATTGCATGTGTTTCGTTGTTATGTTTGAAACAAAAGTATAAGATAATTGATTTTTCTAAAAAACTAAAATTAATATCAAACTAAAGATGTTGAATACTTGGGGGCCATTCAAGTTTCACATGAGAATAAAATACAATACTCACTAAGAGTCTGGGAATAGTATGCAGCTGTCAGAGACTGATTCGATCACACTGAGAACAAAAATATAGAGACTAATGTCTAGCTTAGGTAGGACATAAGAGAATGGCTCCCTGTTGAGTTTGTTAAACGCTTGGGAAGAGGATATTAAAGAACTCCACATGGAGATGGTCGGTCAGAAATTAAAATTTAAACACTTCAATGCCTTGATAAGAAGATGCATGTGATGCCCACGTGATTCCATTCCAGCAGAAGATAGGTTCCTCCATGTTTTACCGCGCCAAGCTGCTTTAATATGTGTTGAAAAATTTTGTATGTTTGCAAATTCTTGATTTAGGAATCAATTCAGAGATATTGATTTGATAGCTATTAAATAAATTAGATTTTATTTTATACTGATTTAGATTAGATGTTATTTGATTTCTAAATTTTGGTTAGAGAAAAACTGTATAAATTGACAAGCTTCTATTCAATAAAAATTGAGAGTCTTCTCTACATAAAAGACCAATAATTGATATCAGAGCTCTTTTGATCTTAAGGGACCTCTAAACTTACAAACTTATAACCCATAACTTATTCTACGCTTTTTCACACCACAAATCAAGAACTATATGTCAATGGATTCAGAATTATCGTTCACTGTCATTACTCTGTCAGCGTTTGATGGTAGAAATTATCTAAGTTGGGATGTTCGAATGGAGGCCTTCCTTGAAGCAAATAACTTGTGGGAAGCTGTAGATGAAGACTACAATGTTCCAGATTTGCCAACAAATCCTACAATGACTCAAATCAAGATACACAAAGAAAAGAAAAAAATTCAAGAGAAAACAAAAACAAGAGTTTCAACAATATCGACAACAACAACAACAGAAACAATGATGATTCATATCTACCATATCCACATTGAAAAAAAACAAATCACCCACAAAGAAATATTGGTGGAGACCTGATATCAAATGCAGAAAATGTGGACAAATTGAGCATATGGAAAAGATTTACAAATCACAAAATGAAGAGGCAAAAGCAGAGGATGAATTATTTTGAGGGTTTATTGGAAAATCCACAGATTCTTGATTTTAAGAATCAGTTTAGAGATATTGATTTGATAGTTATCAAATAAATTAGATTTTATTTTATGCTGATTTAAATTAGATGTTATCTGATTTTTAAATTTTGGTCAAAGAAAGACGATATAAATTGACAAGCTTCTATTCAATAAAAATTGAGAGTCTTCTTCACATAAAAAAATCAACAACATTATCATATTTGTTTCACTTTTGCTTTTAAAAAATGCCTTTTTGTTAATGTTTTAAATTTTTCACAAAAAGTTAAATCCGTACGATAAAAGATTTAAATTTTAAAAAGTTTAATTTGTATTAGACAGTGATACAATAAAAAATGACAAGGAAAATTCGAAAACAAAACTGAAGTTACTCTCCTTGAACTTTGGAAGTGATTGCATCAAAATAGACAAATTTGGATCTTGGCGAACGTTTCTACCATCAGTTGTTTTAGTCTTTCAGTGTCTCTGTGAAGCATGAAGCCGAGCAACAAAATAGGAAGTTAAAAGCAGAAATAGTTATGACTAAGCGAAGAAGATGATGCTATTGTCTATGAATCTGGTTAGTTTAGTCTTCAAGGGATCATAGGCCAGAAGCTCTTACAATCAACTAACGACTTTTGATCCCCACCTTGACAAAAGAAGAACGTGTCTGGGCATTTGTATAAACAATTGTCGACCAAACTCACATTGGAGGAACCAGGTTTTAGATGGATGAGAGGATCAGGAACTGGCCCGAACAAGTAGTTCCCACCAAGTAGGAGTCTCTCAAGCCTGGAGGAGTTTGCGCTTGGAACAGCTGCTTTTAGGGCATACTGAGTAGGTATCATCCCTGTAAACTTGTTGTGTTCCAGGGACAAAGTTGACAACTCTGGCATTGAACCAAGAAAAGTTGGCAGCAGGCCTCGGAGATCATTACAGCTAAGATCAATTGCTATTATTTCTCTTGTAACCCAATGTTCCTGGAACTTGCAAGAACGTGAAGATGTTGTGAGAAAGGGTTAGCTGTTGAAGAGAAGGGTGGTCAAAAAGGACTGACAAGATTGGACCAGATAGCTTGTTATGACTCAGATCCAAAACCTGTAAAAACTCCAAATCTCCTACGTTCTCAGGTAGATTTCCCTGTAGATTATTGTTTCGCATAGAGAGCTCAACAAGGGACTTGGGAAGTGTAGATGAAACTTGACCAGACAATTTGTTATTACTAACATCGAGATAGTAGAGGTTTTTGAGTTCACCAAGATCAGGAAGCTCACCGGAGAGATTGTTTCCTTGCATCTCAAGTCTTTTCAACCTTGTAAGAGAACCGAAACTTGAGGGAATGGTTCCACTTAGACGATTATCATCAAGATACATCTCTTCAAGGTAGGAGAATGATCCAAGTGAAGCAGGTAATTGGCCTGAAAGCAAGTTCTTGGAGAGCCCGAGTCGGCGGAGCCGAGTGAGGTTAGCAAATGAGTCAGGGACAGAACCAGAGAGCAAGTTGTCTGAGATGTCAAGTATCAGCAAGTAAGGCAGCATCCAGGAGGTGGAAGAGAGTGAACCAGAGTAACCAACCGGGTCCAGAGTAATCTCGGTGACTCGAAACAATCCGGACTCAGCACGGTCACACCTGAAACCGCAGGTGAACTTGGAACTGAAAAGATGGTCGCATGGATCCAACGAGAAGTCCCAGGAGCGCAGGCATGAGCCAGGTGCAATAGACTCCGGCATCAATCCCTTCTTTAGATCCTCAAGCACTCTTATGTCACCTGTATAGGTTCTTGAATCAACTTCGACGAACAAAACTTCCATCAAAGCGATCACTAGTAGTACTGAAAACATAAAACATTTAGTGTGTACTTCGTTTTTGGCATCTCTGGAAGTAACTTTAACCTCAAGAATGGGACTTGTCGGAGTGGGATCTTGAACATGATAGTGAGATTCGCAGACCAGACTGAGTCTAGGATTACCTTAAACATGACATATACGTACAATCTAGTGGTCCCACACCTATTTTAGTATAGATCAACGGTTTTATTTTCTTTCAGATGAGGTTGTAGCAGCCGTTCGATCTTACATGAGGAATGTACTTTTTGAGATTCTGGGTCCTTAATATATTTTTACTACTACTGATAATGATCAGATGTACTTTTCTTTTGATTCATCTCATTTCTGGAGAATGCAACTTTGGGCTTGAGGGTACACAACCAAAACTCGGGCCGAATGCAATTTTTTATCTTAAGCTCGATTGTCATTCCTACGGGTCAGCTTTTTACCAATCAGATCTGGAACATGGTTGATCGTTGGTATAACACAGGGCAGTTTGAAAAACATGTTTATTCTACAGTTGTCACTGGTAATCCCTATTTACTTTTTGCTCTGTCAGTTAAAGAAAGTGATCTTCCATACAAGGAAAATGCTTTCTATGGTGACAGAACATGAATCAGCCTTTCACCAGCAGTTATAGTTTATACACCAGTTGTAACATGGCTTACAAAAAGAACCCAGAAAGCGCAGCTGATAAAAAAGGGTGCACCTTCTGATGGTTTTCAAATCCCTCAACATTTGTGCACTGGCTCAAGCTTGATGTTCCCATCTTGATGGTTCTGGCTTATGGTATCCAGATAACGCTTCACGGAGGTTTGATTGGTCTCGAATACGTATGCCAGCCCCCTTATCTGCAAATGCACCACTTTCAGAATGTCAGTTGAAACAGTGAAGTATTGAAAATCCGTAAAATAGCAACTTGTGGCTAACTATCATTGAAAAGAATGCCAAAACACCTACTTCAGCAGGGAGAAATTCCCTTTGAGTCCCCCTTTTTTTTTTTCATTTTGAAGCAACACACTTCGTTGCAAGTTAAGCAAAATGAAGTTCCCTTTGGGTTCAAGCAATTATTCTATTGCAAGTTGTTCTTATTAAATACTCAAAAAACTTGCATTTCTATAATAGGACAATGCTTAGAAAGTGTCATAGAAACAAACCTCGATCAAACAGCTAGGAGTTAGCATTGAACTCTGTCCTGGAGCTATTTCTTTGCCATTCATCGAAATAGAAACCTTCCCAAGATTCTTTATGTGGAAGCATCCACTTTTGTCTAAATTTATAATTGCCTAATCAAACAAAAGCAGAAAGTGTTATATGTGCGTTGACAGAAAGCTAACACTTTATGACCTCCATCAGCTACCAAAGAAGGTAAACAGCAAAAGATAGAAATTTAGTAGTTACAACTTATGGCATCTTTGATATTGCCACTAAAAACGAAAGATCTTTCTATGGCTTTTTGAAAATAGAAGGACAAAAGAGATATAAACTTAACACTTCTGGATTTTATAGAATAATGGAAAGATAAAAGAGTATGGAACGGAAAATAATAAAGTACTGTAAAGCCAATATGATCCTCAAAAGGATCCTAAAAATTTCAGGGAAAAGCGAAAAAGGTTATCATAGGTACAACATTAAATCATAATGGCAAAACTGAGCTCACCTGTCGTCGAGATATTTTATTAGCGCGCCCCTCTCTTCCCAAATCAATGTCAACAGCAACATCTTCTGTCCCTCTACCAATCAAAACCTGTATGGCACCAAAAATAAATATATATCATCCCGCATGCTGATTTTGGGAACTAAACTTAGGAATTAAACTTTCAAGAATACTTTAATATTTCATCCAGACAGTAACACCCTCAAAATGAAACTCCTAGAAGACAATTACTAATTCATTGTCATGATTCTGCTGGAGGTCAAAAATCACATAAACACAATCTTACGAGGGATGGAACTAGAAAAATGGGATCAATATCACCAATACATTAGTGGTAAAGCAACTTTGGCGAATTTCATCCTCACTACCACAAATGAACTCATGTTCTTAGCTCATCAAAGTCTACTCTGAATGGCTTATATTTCCAAATGATAAAGACAAATATCCCTCATGGTATTCAATAAATAACCTCAATGCAAAAGAAAAAGAATGAGAAAGAAAGAAAAGCACGTATGAAGCTCTTATTTACCTCAGGCTTCTTAATATAATGCTTACAGTGACGACCATATAAAACCGCAAATGCTCCATGAGATGCAATGGCTCTTTGCATATAAGACTGAGCACACTGCTCAAGCCTGATAATTGCCCTCTTTGTCTCCTCATTCTGATATCTTGAAACTACAGATAATGTTCTACGGTCAGTCAACATAAGGGAAAAAGCATGTAATGGAAAAAAAAATCATACAGAGCTCACAGAAACTATGAGGATATGAACAGATATTTATAATCAACTCAGTGAACAAGACATAAAGAAGGAGCACATGCACATAAGAAAGCTCTAATAACCAGGTATGTAGATTTCTTACTCATTAAGATGCACAACTTGAATCATAATTCAAGATACAAAGTAATTTAATAATAGAAACCAACATACCACCTTTGCAAAAATGAGAAATCAAGAACACCCAAAAGCAAGGAACCCAGGATCAAACTTTCATCCTTTCTCCATAAGATCAAGAGTCAAATATAATAAAGAGGCAGAATAATTTGTGAAATACCCGGTAAAACATTCCTTTCGAGCTATATAAATACATGCAAGCATTCAGTTAACTAGTGTATTACCTTCTTCACTAGAATATATATCCTGATCTTCTGGATCCAAGTCCATGTCAAGAATCTGAACAAAAACAATAGCAAAACATTCAAGCTTAACAAAAACAGTGAAACAGGAAAATTAATTAAATAGCTTCAATCCTATTAATCTGTCAAACTGGAAACTAACTACCATTGCTTCAACATCTGAAAAATATGGAACTTCGTCATCACTCTCCATGGGTGGCTCTTCTGTACTCGATATGGGTTCAGTTACTACTTGCTCAGGAGCACATATATGTGTGGAATCAACTTTGGCCTTTGGAATTTGCTGACCAATTGTTGCTGCAACATCCATGTCTGCTTTAATGACACTACCATATGTCTGGGAACAACAATTACAGTCATCAGAACAAAGAGCTGGTTTCTCTTCTAAAACATAAGGTGAGTTGTCGCAGAAGTGCTTTACCAGTGCAGTTTCTGTAGTATTTTCTTCTAGTTTGGTATGCTGCGATGCTCCAGTTCTAGCAGCAGATTTTAGCATAGTTGAACGGACATAAGCATTGCCTGCAATCTTGTGAACAGATTCACTACTGGGTAATTTGTGCTTAATACCATGATCTCCAACTGGATGGAATAAAACAGTTTCAGGCTGGACCTGTGATCTTATCCTCTGAGAACATGTCTGAGACTGTCCAGAATTTTGTAAATCCCTCTGCACTGACAGTGAACCAACTTCACTAGATCTTTGACTGTTTACGAATTCCTTACCAGAATAAGAATTCAGTTTACCACCATCTTGCAAGCTCCTCCGTGCTACAACGGAATTTGATTTTGGGCATAATTCATCAGGAAAAATAACATGATCATTGTTTGGGATCTCAGGATCCTCAGTGTTTAACACACAGCAAATAACTCCATCACCCATTTCAGGAAACTGAGGGTTCAAAGCTGCTGGAGCTGAAAGACACTGGACCTGTGTGTTACAAACAGCGTCACTACTTTGGCAGGATCCCTGATTTTTTTCTGAGTCTCCTGGACAAGAATCAGATCGATTTCTAAGACATTCTGCTGTTAATGATGATTCTTGTTCGGTTGTATTACGCATCTGATCCAGGTTAACATCATTTGGCGAGCTCAAAAGAAGTGAACTCAGACCATCATAGTAAGTCTTATCAATCACATCTTTTCCATCAACATCCATGAATAAAAGATCATCATCAGCTGTAAAGTCTAGAAGAGAATTGGAAAGTTCAGCCAGATAACCTTCCGCACCAGTGGATGCATCCTTCAGTCCCTCACTTGTTATTTCTAGTTTCAAGTTAGAGTCTGCATGGACTAGAGTATATACATTCTTATTGTCACCATTAACAGGAAGTGACATCATATCTACTGCACAAAGATCCTTTTCTCTTAGGCCAAGATCAACAGGAATGCTGGGCTCTGAAATGCCGTCAACTGTTCTCCACATTTGCATCTCAGGAAGTGGTGACGAGTAAGACAAGTCGGGAAAAGAAGAACCATACTCCGGAACTGAAGAATTAAAATCCTGGTCTCCATCAAACTTGGAGCATTCATTGATAGGGTCAGCATTTGCTTGCAATTCTTTCTGTTGATGTAATTCCTCAACCACAGATTGGTTTCTAGCATGAGATAGATTCTCTCCAAGCATATGAGGAATCTCTTCACATGTATTATCCTGCTCCATGGGGAATCTTTCCGGGGTTGAATTCTGAAATTGTGATTGGAAGACATGATCAGTAACAACATCCTCAATTTGTGGAAAAGCACAACGCACAAGGTCCAAATCAGATTCCTGAAGTCCCAAATTGGGAACTGAATCTCCGAGAATGCAGTCCCCAGATAAAGGCTCATTATCATTTAACATGTAATCATCATTACCAGGTGCAACCAGAAAACTCAGGTCCATGGGGTTGAATGGCTCATTGCAAATTCTTTTGCGTAGAGCATAGTAGCAACTACGAACATTCTCAGCTTTCCTCTTGCCAGAATTGCTCTTGTTTTCTTTTGTATTTACACTTTTGTGGAGTCTAGATGACGCAGATCGTTCACAATCAATCATGTGAAAAGCTGCCTCAGCAGAAACAACTGGATCATAAAGGAGAGAATGCCACCGTTCTTGTAGTTCTCGAACTGTATATCTTCGGGAGAACTGCACTGCACCTTTAGCTAGCGATTCCAATGAAGCACCAGCCTGGAACAGAAGAAAAGACATATATCATCAGGGACTCCAAGAATGTAAGTAAATCATGGTTCAAACATCAAAAGAGAAGCTAGAGCTTTTTGCTCTTGCTAATGGAAGGCATAAGAAAAAAATGTCAGAATGGTTGCATAAAACAATTATAAATTTTGGAGCGTGCAGTAAATAATATCACTTTAAAATGACTAATTTACTAGGAGCATAAGCCTGCCTCCATGCTTGAACTTACATGCCATAACATAAAGACAAATTATCATCATTGCACATTTATTGCCTTCAGTCGGAGTTCCAAGGTTTTTCTTTTCCATTCGTATAATCAGATAAAGAACAAGTATCAAGACACATGTAAGCGATCATACTTTAAAGGCCATTAAAGATTATAAAGAGCTAACTCCAATAATTCCAACATAAAAGCACATTATTTATGCATTTGTCTTCAAATACATTAGGCAACAGAAATTTGACTTTCAGTCTACCAACACAGCAACTACTTCTCTAGAAGCGAAAAGTAGCTTAAAAAATATCTGGTGACAATATTAAAAACAATGAACATATATCATCAATGTTGTTCGTGTACGAGCTCAAGTAGAGCCACGTGTTATTACGCTAAGACACCTAATGCCCATAGATAATCAAAACGAATCTGTTTTCCATTTTGAATTCCACAACTTAGCTAGATGTCGGGAAATTCAAATACACTTGTCATGGACTCTCTGAAACCCCACGTCCTTCAGAGTTTGATACATGGTATCATCATAAATTAAATCAAGTAACATCAACAGAACAGCCTGACATCTTACTATGTTGATGAGACTACCATTTCCATGCAGCAGCTAAGACCACTAGCATGCTGTTCCAGGCAAAGTAACAACAACCATTCAGAGTCACTGTAAACAAGTAAACAACCTTAATTTGAATCCACGGAAAAGTACGGATAGAGTTTTTGATTCTTTTATGATAACCACCAATAACATTTATGTGAAAGCCCACAAAACCTCACTGAAATGAAGTAAAATTTTTCTTGATTCAGGGCATAAATGGAGAGAATCTTTCAACAATAGAACTCCCACTACTAAAGAAAATGCTAAAATTCTCAGAATATCTCCTTACCCAGAAAGGCAAATCTTTTATTCTAAACAAGATATGCAACAATAAAAGAACACCCATATCTCAAAACCGGAACAAACAGCTAATCTCGGGAAATTTACCCAAAAGCTTTCAAAAGACTAACTGGAACCCAATTCCACGAAACCAACTACATATTCATAATGGGTCTTCAAAACCGAATCAAGAAACCCAAAACAGGAAATGGAACCAAGAAATTTACCTCCACGGCATTCTTCAACAAAAGATCATCCTCAGGTATCCAAGGAGAGACAGGAGCAAGAGCTCCCATGACTAAACAACCAACCAACCAAACTCCTCCTTTTTCACTTCCTCGCCAGAGAGCGAACAAGACCAAACTCAATCACCGAAACCCAAGAATACGCAGAAGAAACCAGCACGCAGGACTTCAACCAAGAAAAGGACACGTCCCGAGGAAGAGCGAGTCCAAGTTCGAAACGTGGCCAAATATAGGACTCGGGGTGTGCGTTGCGCGCGTGCGTGAGTAGTGTCGGTCGCTCTCTGGTGACGGCGAATTCATGGAAAATCTACGAATCGGTGTCGGAACACGGCACGTGCGGGTTGTACGTAAGAAGCATTCAATTTCTCGGCGAGTGATTTTCTCAGGTGACAAAAGCCGACTGTGTGTTAGTGGGAAGTGAATCAAAGACTTTTTTGCCTCCTGGTCGCACAGGCGGTGTACTGCGGGGTTGACCTTTGACTATTATGTCCTTTTCGTTACCAAATTAGAAAAAACAAATTAATTGTTGTCATATTCAACAATAAATAAGGGGATTTTAGGGAATATGGAAGTAATTTTTGTTTTTATTTAAATGTCACTTTCCACTGGCATCGATTTAATTAAGGAACAATGTCCCAATGTGTGGGTCGCATCTCGATTAAATATATTTTCTAATTTTAAAAAATTTAAAATAATTATTAACTCAAATTTAATTAACTCAAGTTGAATTCATTAATTTATAATTAAAACGAACAATCTTTACCAATTATAATAAAAATATTTAATAGGGAGACTTTTTTTTTAACGGAGAAACCTGCAGCTGCTACTTTTTGGATGCGTATTAGGTAAACCTTTAGATTGATACAACAGCCTGCAAATCACATCAATCAGGTACTCTACACTAGACAAATCTTGTACGACAGATTTGATTGAGAGAGCATAAATAGGAGGAATCGAATATAAGACCTTTTAGTCCTATACTCCTCCACTCCACCAACTCAACCACCCCTAAAGGCATAATATATTTTCAGATAGATTTAATGTGAGATTTTAAACTTTAAATATATTTTATGATTGTAAGTTATTGTGATAATTATAAATGATGTTTTAAAAATTAAATCAAAAGTTAAATCTATAAAATAAAAGATTTAAAATTTAAAATATTTAACTAATATTAGACCCTAATAAATTTAATTAAAATTTAAATAAAATTTAAAAATTTAAAACGCCGTTAAAATTGATTTTCTTAATTGTGACAACTCATAAATTTAATAAAGCAGATACCTTTTGGAACCTTAGACTTGTCTACATAGTTCCGCACCTTTTTGGTGTAATAATTGCACCTTTTTGGGGTATTATTCAATGCGAAATAATACATTAATAATGTTTTAAGCCAATTAAATACGAGAGATATGTTTAACAAGTTACACCACAGCCAATATATTGTTGAAGTATTAATAATGATGATTAAAAAATTCAATCGGTTCGACATGTTTGACTATAAAAATTTAAATCAACCAATTTTTTAATTTAGTTTTAATTTTTTTCAATTTACTTTAGTAACTGTTATTATTAAAAACTGATTAGTTTATTAATTAATTGGCTAATTTTTATAAATTATACATTTTATAAAGTTAAATAAATCAATTATTTTCATTTAATAATCTTTTGTTTATTTAAACTTCAAATTATTTGATAGGTAAAAATAATATTTTTCGATCATATTTTAAATTTTTTAATTTTATTTAATCTTTAGTCGTTTTATAACAGTCTAATACTGATTAAATCTTTTAAACTTTAAACTTATTGTCTTACCAATTTAACTTCTGATCCGATTTTAGAACACTAGTTTAAATATTAATATTGCAATTTAAAGATGGCAATTAAGGAATTGAGTCGATGATTAAATTAATTCAAGCATTTTAGTTTAAATTATGTTAGATCAGGATAAATTGAAATCATTGATTTGAAAAAACTAACAGGTTCAGCCAGTTTGATCATAAAAATCTTGAATTGGTAAACTTTTTAGTTCGATTTACTTTAATAACTATTGTTTTTTTTAATTGTTAAGTTTATTAATTAATTGGTAAATTTTCACAAATTAATGAGTTCTTATAAATCAAATAATTTTCATTTAACAATTTTTAATTAAAATTTCAATTTCTGATTTAGGTGCCAAACGGTATTTATTCCGATTCTTCCATGTTGTTGATCTTGGACGTGTCATCACAGGGGCTCCATGGTTGTTTAATAAACACCTTCTAGTTTTTAGCCCGATAAAGCCTGGGGAAGATCCCCTTCTTATTCCGCTGCTCTATGTGGATGTTTGGGTTGAGGTATGTGACTTGAAGCCGGGATTTATGACTACTACCGTGGCGTCCTCGTTGGGAAATTTTATTGGTTTTTTCCTGGAGTATGATACTCATCATTCCAATGCTGACAGGCTGGATTCTTTTATGAAAATTCGGGTACGGATGGACATTCGACAACCTTTAAAGCGGAAGAAGAAATTAATTGACTTTGATGGAAACCCCTTCTACGTCACGTTTCGATATCAACGGATTCAGGTTTATTGTTATTTATGTGGTAAGCTCGGCCACACTGATTCCTTTTGTGATCTTCTGCTCCATCACAAGAAGGAAGATCTGCAACCTCTCTGGAGTGAACATCTTCGGGCTATCCCTCGTTGCAATAATCGCCCCTCTAGCTCTTGGCTGAGATACGACTTGGATGGCACAAGCTTGTCATCCGGTCCCTCCACTATTGACATAAGTGTGACTAATCCATTGCCATCCCAGACTTTTCTCAATTCTTTCTTAGGGGCACACAGGCATGTGGATCGGATGGTATTCACCCCGAGTCATATGGATATGGATCAGACGGGCGCGGTTTCGTTCCTTTCAAATGGGCCTAGTGAAGAGGATCCTTTAGACCAACATGTTGAGGGGAAAAAAGGAGCTCGGGTTAAACCCCTCTCTGTTACCGTTTCTCACTCCACATATTCGGGCATAGAGACTACTTCTAGACCAACGGTCGAACCCGCTCAGCGGGTCGACCGACCATCATGAGAATCCTCAGTTGGAACTGCAGAGGGGCGGGGAATCCCTCTGCGGTTCGGGCTCTTAGGGAGCTTGTCCGAAGCTATCGCCCCGTTATTTTGTTCTTGATGAAAACTAAAGTTCATAGCAGACGCATGGAAGCGTTACGCAGTCAGCTTCATTTTGCAAATTGTTTTTCTGTAGACAGT
>JAOQMQ010000006.1:1569292-1586907 GCA_027563845.1 Erythroxylum subrotundum
CTGACACTCCCGTTAGATTCTTCCACAACAAGGCTTGACTACCCAGAGACAGGCTAATCCTGAAATAACCTGCATGAAACCTCGTTAAAATACACATCAAGTGTGGCTTTATCTTCTCCAGATGGATGAACCAGAGATTGATCTGCTGGCTCTCGGCCATTGATTCAGGTATTGGGGTTGACATTGGAAGAAGCAGAAGAAGAAGATGTAGGTTATTGAAGATGATATATGTGATTAGTGAGAGACGCAACAGTTATATATAACAAACGTATCAATAAGCGATGGAAAAGGACAAGATTTGTTGCACGTATGTAGGGCTTACGTTTACTTGACACTTTCAATTGTTTTTGGTTCTAATTCCTTGATGTCTGGTCTCGGTCTAACTAGTTCAGTTTTTTTTTTTTTGGAAACAAAGTCAATATCAATAGCATTAATCAGAGAGTTAGGGGAAAATTCTAACTACAACGGCTAGCATATAAATGTGAGACCCGTGCTAAGTTATGAGCCTCAACATTGGCTTACCTACAAACCCAACAGACCTTGATATGAGGTCTAGCGCGTAATAAATGCTTACATTCCAAAATGACTCTACCAAATTCAGTCCAAGAATCATGAGAACTATTCATAGCAGAAACTATATTTTGGGCATCTGAGTAAAAACTAAAAAGTCTCTCGACCCTGACAAAGAGGTAAGACCCAAGTTAACGCTTCTCGCAGTGCCACAGCTTCAACCATATCTGCACTACAACGCCCTACAAAATGACCAGATACTGCTCTCACGAAGTTTCCTTCCCCATCTTAGCATACAATCCCATAGCCATATAGACATCGCTCCATAAATGTTGCATCATCAACAAAGCACAACCAATCAAGTTGGGCCTCATCTCTCAGCCCCTTCACGACCCCACTCTCCTCCACTGGGCTGGAGGGCATGGGTCTGTTCATAGTGGTCTATTGCCAATCAGTAATATAACCTAAAGCCATGCGATACAGAGCAAAAGAAGAGTACCTTTTGGCCGCCCAAATCCAATCGTTACGTGCCTGCCATAGTTTTAAAGCTAATGAGCACCATTGAATCACCCATACCGTCGACTCCCTCTGACACACTTCTGCAAACCACTGGTTGAAACCCACCTCCTCTCGCACAACGCTGCCTCCTCCCCAACGAGCCCACACAGACCGAGTCTCTGTACAAAAAACAAGAGCATGGTCAACATCCTCCGCTTCCCCGCAATGGACACAGTCAACGCAAATGTTTATATGTCGCTGTATGAGTTTGCAACACGTGGGTAAAATGCCGCGCAAAGCTCTCCACATAAAATTTTTAGGCTTAGGAGGCATGGATAGTTTCCATAACTTCCCCCAAAAACCCCCTTCGACTCTCCCATGCACCCTTCCCGCGTAATTCAGACTCAACTGATAGCCTAATTTTGCTGTATAACAGCCATCACGAGAATAATGCCAAATGCGGCAATCATCATGGTGTCTCCTCCCCACCGGAATGGTCAGGATGGTTCGAATATCCTCGGTTGTGAATAACTCCTGCAGCATATCTAGATTCCAGCCCCTCCCATTTGGAAGAAACAAGTCCTTCACCATCATGGTACCCAACGTGGCAACATCCCCTACAACACAAAAGTCCCCATTCTCCCTAGGAAGCCAAGGATCATCTAGCACCCGAATATCTCTCCCATTCCCAACAGACCATCGAAAACCATGCTTCACCACCTCACACGCTTGGAAAATACCTCTCCAAGTAAAGCTTGGATTGGACCCCAATCTAGCTGACAAAACATTCCCTCCCGAAAAATATTTGGCTTTGTAAATTCGATACAGAAGAGTATCAGTATGACGAAGAAGTTGCCATACCTGCTTTCCAAGAAGTGCAAGATTAAAGCAGCGTAGTTCGCGAAAGCCTAAGCCACCTGATTCCTTATGAACACACATGTGCTCCCATAAGAGCCAATGAATGTTCCTCTGCCCATCCGACTTCCGCCCCCACCAAAAGGAATTCATCATCCGCTGAATCTCGTCACAAGTAGACATAGGTAGCAGAAATACACTCATACAATAGGATGGGGTGACCTCTTTCCCGGCCCTCGATAACAAGCGGTGATTCCAGCTATTCACGTTCCTCCACAATCTATCCTTTAAGTAGTTAAAGATAGCCTTTTTACTCTTACCCACTAATGAAGGCAGCCCGAGATACTTCCCATTCTCCATAGTCGAGAAGACACCCAACATGGATGACATGTGAGACTTCAAACTATTAGGTACATTCGGACTAAACAGGAGCCCAAACTTTTGGAAGTTCACCGATTGACCCGATGCCAGCTCATACTTTTGAAGAATCAATTTTACTTGGGCACATTCTTGCGTCCCCGCCTTAAAGAAGAACAAGGAATCATCTGTAAATAGCAAGTGAGTAACCCGAGGACCTCCTCGACTGGCCCGACACCCATGAATCCATCCTCTCGCCTCTGCCTGTTGAAATAAAGCTGTTAGGCCCTCCGCACACAAGATAAACAAATATGGTGACAGTGGGTCTCCCTGTCTAAGACCCCTCCGACTCACAATAGGACCCCCTTCCGTGCCATTGAACAGAACCTTATAAGTCACTCCTGTTGTACACATCATCATCCATTTTACCCATTTATCAGAAAAGCCCAACCTGCCCAGAATTGCCTCTAAAAACCTCCAACAAACTCGATCATATGCCTTACTGATATCAATTTTAAGTGCCGCCCACCCGATTTTACCCCTAGTTACCCGCTTCAAACCATGCACTAACTCAAAAGCAATAAGCACATTATTCGTAATCAGTCTCCCCGGAACAAAAGCTGATTGCTGTGCTGATACAATATCAGGTAAGATACTCTTTAACCTATTAGCAAGAACTTTGGAGACAATCTTGTAAAGCCCGTTACACAAAGAGATAGGACGATAATCCTTCAGAGTTTCAGGAGATGAAATCTTTGGAATTAACACAATATGAGTATCAGTAAGTGTGTCTGGAAAAGTACCTTGCTCAAGCCATGCCATGCAGCTGTCGAATACATCGCGCCCCACGACATGCCAAAATTTCTAATAAAAAGCAGGATTAAGCCCATCTAGGCCTGGGGATTTATCCGGATGCATCTGGGATACCGTCTGTTTGAACTCCTCCATTCTAAAAGGCCCAGTTAGCTTCTCATTCTCCACCTCCCCCACCTTTCGTGGAAGTAAACCTACCACTTCCCCTATCCTGTCTGTTTAACTTGGTGTTTCGACTCTTAAGGTCTAGGTTCAAATATATATATAAAAAATTCGAATTTGATCAGCATCAATCTTGATTTGACATATTAATTTTAGATAGTCTAACCAAAATTTAAATATTTTTTATGATTGTTCGAATATAAACAAATAATTATTAAATTTGAATCGAAACTCTATCAAACCACGTTTAGTTTATTGATTTTATGCAGGATATATTCAAATTAATTTGACATCCTTAGTCCATAAATGTTTTGTAGGATTGGGAAAAGAGTTTGGACAAACATGATTCAATCAAAAGTCAACTAAGTAAGACTAATATGTATTTTTCGGTTAGATTTGAGTTTGAATAGTTGCCGGAGACTTGCTCGATGGCTCGAGTGACTAGTGACTTCCACCACAAAATCACACGTCATTTTTTATCTTAAGCCTTAAAAATTTTAACTTCAAACATAATCATTTTGAAAATTTTTCTCAAAACAATGTTATCTTAAATGGTTTGAACCACTTCAAGTTACTATATTTAGTGTTTTGAATTAGGCCGAAAAACAAATATAGTAAAAACATAATATATACTAATATACAACAATAATAACAACAACAATTTTCAGTGAAATGCAGAGTCTGAAGAGGTCCAGTAGTACACAACTTTAACCCTACTTAGTAGAGAGATTATTTCTGATATAATATATACCAATATAAAAAAATAAAATCATGATTTATATAAATACATGGACTTGTAGAGTCATGTATCTCTATTGGAAAATGAATAATTAAAAATGTAAAAAGAAATTATGACTGTATTTATTAAAACAAGTGAAATAATACAAGAACATAAATCTACTAAATTTAATATATCTATCTTATAGAAGGTTTAAGGCGTTATGCTAACAATCATATGTACAAAATGACAAAAAGGAAGGAAATACAATACAACAACCAAAAAAAGATTAAAGAGGCCACGTTATAATAACCATCTATTCTTCATCTCCGTGGAAAGATTAGAGTGTACATTATGAGCCAGAAAGCAAGCTCTAGTGTAATTCACTATGCGCTCAACAATCTGGTATTTCTCCTATTTTGCATAAATGAAACGTCGACAATTCCTCTCACGCCAAATATTGTAAATGGAGATGGTGTAGGTGGCTTTGAAGAGAATATAATTAATGCTTCCTTGCTTGGATTTCTTACTAATCCAATTCAAAACCTGCTCCTAATTGTATCCACTGTCATTTTCTGGTAACATGTGCAACACACGACTCCATACAACTTTGGAGAAGTTGCACATAAAAAAAAGGTGCTCCCGATCTTCAATCACTCGATTATATAAGAGGCATACATCATCCTCACTTTTACGCCATTGTCTTTTTGTTCTTAGCCTATTCTTGATCGTAATCCAAGTTATAAAAGCTACCTTCGGGCACACAGTGTCTCCCTATAATAGTTCAAACCAGGGAACTATCACTATAGAGTTCATGAATAACATACGACAAAATCGATTAGAATATTCCCCATTCAAATTCAATGACTAGGTTATTGCGTCTTCTCTGTGGAGTGCACTTATTTAAGGTAAATAAGGTGCAAGGGATTGAAATCCCCTGAAGTTTCCATGCCAAGATCCATGAACAATCAATGAGGAAACTTTGAGATGAAGGGGCATCTTATTTCGAAGATGTTAAAATTCAGTCGAGGTGATTAATGGGCTGATATTAAGCCAATTGTCAAACCATATCCATGTCATTTCCCCATTACCGATGCAATGCTTGATACAAGGATATATCTGAGATCGTACCTTTATTAATTGCTTAAGCATCCAAGACCCCTCTCTTGAAAAAACAGCCTGCCATATATTTGTATGTTTAAGGTAAATCTCATTTATCCATTTAATCCACATAGCTTTCTGATTAGTCATCAACCTCCATAGTCTCTTAAACATTAGAACATTTTGCATATTAGAGATAGAGATTATACCTAGCCCTCTGTTCTTTTTTGTAATGGTGACTTCGCATTACTTAATCCTGGCTTTCCTAGCATCACCCAACCGACCAGACCATAAAAACATTTTCATTATTTTATCCATCTCCTTTATGGATTTTTTTGGAAGTGCAACGTGTGAGGTCTAGTGTATGTGCATGTTGTTGAGAACAAATATTACAAGAGTGAGCCTAGTAGTATAAGATAGGAAACGGTTTTTCTATGCCATCACTTTAGTTTTCATCCTTTGAATTATAGGCAAATAATCGACATATTTTGGCTTGGAGCAGGTAATAGGAATCCCTAAGTAGCTAAATGGAAAAGAGCAAATTTGTGATCCAGTGATGTCATATATGAGAGTCGTGTTTCTCACGTCTGCTGAGATGTAAAGTTGACTCTTATCAAGGTTGATTTTCAGTCTAGACTAGCTAGCAAACAAGTCTAATACATGCATAAATATGTTAACGAATGTTGATCATCTCCATATAACAAGATTAAATCATCCGTGTACATGAGATAAGTAAGATTAATCATTTGACATTGAGAGTGGAACTTGAAGTTTCCATTGTAGAGGATAAGCTTATTTAAAAGCTGTGAAAAACCCTCCATAGCAAGGGTGAATAGATAAGGGGATAGAGAATCCCCTTGTCTGATACCTTTAGCTGTTTTAAACCTCCTTGTAGGGACTCCATTGATAAGCACACTGTAGGTGGGAGTTTGAATACAGGTAAATATCCATTGACTAAATTGCGTGGGGCAAATTTAGAGCTTGAAGACATATATGAACAAATCGCCAACTCAGGGTATCAAAGGCTTTGAAGAAGTTTATATTAACCATGCAATTGTTTATTCTTTTCCCCGATGTATAATCCTTCAATAATTCTTGTATCAAAAGCACATTATTATCAAGGTATCTACCAGAGAGGAATGCACTTTGTGTAATACTCACAATTATAGATAAAGCAAGTTTAAGGCACTCAACAAGTATTTTGGAGATCACTTTATATACTGTATTGCAACATAAGATGGGTTTGAAGTCATTCATTGTGGAGGGGATTTGTTTCTTAAGAACCAAACATATAAATGTATGGTTAATTTCCTGAAGTAGCTGAGAAGAGCCAAAGAATTCCAAAACAACATTTGTGAAGAGCTGTCATGTGATGTCCTATGTTTGTTGAAAAAACATAGCCGTAAACTCATTAGGTCCAGGGGACTTAGACGGATGCAGACTGAATAAAGTTCTTTTGATATCTTCTGTAGTGACTGGAGAGACCAAAGAGTTTCTTATATCTTGATCTATACGACAGTCAAATAATGATATTATATTGGAGCTTGGAGATGAGGAAGTGTCAGTACCCATCAGCTCTTTGAAATGAGTTTGTGCAAGACGCAAGAGATCATTCTACTTGACAAACTTTCTCCCTTGGTGATCTTGTAGCATGGAGATCTTATTTGTATTTCATCTAGCAAGTAAGGAAGAATAAAAAAATTTAGTATTTGCATCATCCTCCTGTAACCAATGTAATCAAGCCTTCTGTTTCAAAACCAAATTATGAACATTAAGAGCTTCTTGACATTACTTAAGACAATTGCTTCCAGCCTGTTTGAGTGAAGAATCATATGGCGACATGTAGTAGAGATCCTGGATCATCTTGAGTTTATCTTTAAGTGACTAAAGATTGTTGTTTCTTGCAACCATAAATCTTTTCAATGCCTCTTTCACAAGATGAGGCTTAGTCATTAGTTGGTAAGATTTGTAGCCAACCACTTTAGTGCTCCAACATCGACTTATGACATCATAAAAGCCCTCCAAACCCATTAGAGCATTGAAGAACTTGAACGGTGTTCTTCCTATTGAGCCAGTAATTCTTTGGATCCATATATATGAGTGGTATGATACCATAGGTTCTCCAAAGTGCACAAAAGAATCTAAAAAATGTGTTAGCCACAAGGAGTTCACTAACGATCTATCAAGTTTCATCCTAATCAACCTTTGACCCAGCTGATTATTAGATCATGTGAGGTGTCTGCCTGTGTATATAAGATCTACCAAATCCATATTAAGTAGAAAAATATAAAGTTCTTTCAGTTTTCTCATGTGTAAACCTCTTCCTCCCTCAACTTTTGAAATTGAAAGAGAATAGTTGACGTCACCTACTGCAAGCCAAGACAATTAAATTCTCTGTTGTATATTAAGAAAATCTTGCCAAAGTTTCTCTCATTGAAATGAGAAATTAGAAGCATATATTAGTGAAATATCGAAATAGGTTCTACTCATGCTTATCAGACAGTGGAGATGTAACAATTATTTAGTTATTTCCATATCTTATATTGTAATCACATCCATATTATAAAGACATATAATCCTTCCATTATAATGAGCATTTGTATTAAAAACCATTCCCCATTTAGCACCCAAAAAACTTGATCAAAAAATGGCAGAGGAATTCTTTATTTTTGTTTCCAGCAAACCTATTAGAATAGGTTGCTTCTCCCTAATCATTTCCTTCACAACAGATTGTTTATGAGGGTCATTGAGCTCTCTAGTGTTCCAGACCAGAATTAACATAGGAGGGGGAATCCCCAGTAGGTTTTTGCTTACCATTCTTTCTAGTTGTATGCCTCTTTGAGGCAGTAGACGAGGTTGTGGATTCATCAGGCTTCAATGAACTTGTGGTTAGTGCAGTAGCATCCATAGGTTGTCTCTCTTTCGAAGTAGTTTCAGTAGAAACTTCTATAGTAGAATCGATAAACTGTCCCTCTTCAGTAATACTATGATCATTATCCTTCTGATTTGCTTCTTGAAGAGTATTGGTATGTTCTTGCCTAGTAGCCTCTATGTGCAAAACAACATTTTCATTCATAAGGCCAAGATCAGACTCTATATTTGTGACAATTTGGTGTACCTTCGACTTAGCCTTCAACAAGCCAGAAGACCTAGGCGAATCAGCAGTTTCTTTCAACATAATTTGCTTGTTTTTTTCATTATGCTCCACTACTATAAGAGTAGGTTCCGTAAGACCTCCATTGCAGTATCCATGAGTTCATCGTTTAAAGGTCTTTCCAGTGGAGATCCATTTCATTTTGACATCATGAGGTTTATAAGGATAAGAGATAGCTATCCTGGCTTTCTCCATATCTCTAGTTTCTCCCAATCGTAAAACAGTTAGTGTTTCAGGCAAAGAGGTTGTCTTTGGAATTTTTATACAAAATTTGGCATAACAAATCCTCTGCATTGTAGCCGTTTGAGTGTCTATATAGATGGGTTTTCCTAAGGAGCTAGCTATGAAACTAAGGCCTGAGATTGTTCAAAATTCCATAGGTAAATTGTGGCATTGTACCTACATCCACAACACCTCAATCTTACTTCAATCAAGCTCCATACTAGGTTTCCATTTTTACACAAATAAGGGTTGGTCACCTATGTGCCATAGCCCTTACTCCACGATTTCAGTTAAGTTAGCATCATTCAGAAATTTAAACAACATAGACCCATCTTCTTTAAGCATCACTTTTTTCAACCCTATCTTGCTCCATCTAGCCTTAGCCTACCGAAAAAGCAGGCCTTTTGGACCAGAAGAATCCAACCAAAGTATTGGGCCATACCTGAGCCCTCGCTTTCAACATTTCAATGGGAGGAGACATAACTCCATCCTGAACCACATTCTGGTAATGCATGAGTAATCCCTTCTTGTGATGAATCTGTATTCTATTTTTCCAAGCATTTTCTGTTTGAGATTTCGGTGATATATGGCCAACATCTATCTTTCCTTTATTCATCAGTTTGCTAATTCCTACAACAACTGTTTCACGGGAGAGGGTTGAGAAATTTTTTGGAGATAAGGGGGGCTCTCTGTTCTCCACGGTAGGAAGGGAATGGCTAGGAATAGCCTTCCGATAAGGCAGAAGCCTCAGCTGAATCAGTAAACACCCACCGACCAGACGGAGAAGACAACAAGTGCAGGAAGGAGGAACAAAAGCTAACTTAAACAAAACTCCATAATCAAAATAATTATCAATTACAACAGTACAAATATTAATAAAATATTTATTTTCTACTTATTGAAGAATTTAAAGTTTAATTAAAAATATTCAAAAATAATAATTAAATGATTTACTTTAGTTTATAAGAACTTATTAATTGATTAAAAATTGACCGATTAATTAATAAATTAATTGATTTTTAACAACATAAATTATTAAAGTAAATAAAACCAGAAAGTTGAAAACCGAATAAAAAAGTTAAACGATTCAAGATTTTTTCGGTTGAACCGGCTGAATTAATTAAATTTTTTAATCATTGCTGAAAACTAATATTTACCACAAAAACCATCATATTATATCCTTAAGAGAATTTTGTGTAAAATAAATCTCAGTTACAAAGAATAAAGAACGTACCATGTGCTTTGCTCATAAATTTCTTCTCTTACTTAAAATATGTAATTATTAAATCGATGAAGCTGACTATTAGATGATTATTTTGATGTTTTTATAATAACTATATTTAATAATACCTAAATCAGTTTTATACGCTACCATATAATTTTATAATATGCAAAAATAAGTTATGCATTTATCAATATTAAAGTTGGTATTTTGATTCAACAAAATTCAGAAAATTAAATTTTACGTCGATTGATATTTAAATTTAAAAAATATTTTTAGTTTTAAGTTCAAAAATTCAAAAAACACTTTAAAAAGTTGAATTCTGTATCATTTTTCAAAACTAATCATTGTATATAAATAATTTAAATAATAGTAATTATAATAATTACTCCATTGCCAAAATGCTTCCTTAACGTTTTTTTAATTAAAAAGCATAACGCAGAAATATAAAAACATCATATAAAGTATTTAAATTGCATATGTGTATTTAAAGGTAAGATTATTTATAAAGATGGCTTGTTCTCTTTTTTTACAAACTTTTGTAAAGACGATTTTTTAATGAATAAAACAAAACAAAAAATTTAAAACAATATATGCTATTAGAGTAATTTTAATAAATATTTATATTAATCAGTATTTATATTTATTAGAATATGCTTATAACATGCTTTTATTAAACTTAATGTTTATAATACTCAAACGGCTCAATTCGATTCGACTTAACCTTCTTAACGTGTGATGGAGTTTGACATAAATTTTGATGGAATTTGTATTGTGTAACGTGTTTAAAATAAATTCATCGTAAAAAGAAATTATATCATTTTATTTTTAAATTTACAGGTAAAATAGTTATATTAGATTTTAAGATTTTAATCAAAATTTAATTTAAACAATAATGTTTCAATACATACAAAATTAAGCTTAATATTTTATCATTATCATCACACCCAGTTCGAAGTCCCGCAATAAAGCGAAATCTAGAGAAATCTGATAGTATACAAGCTTATCCTTACGTGTCAGAAACACTATTTTTTGGTAAACTTACGCACAAATGTGACCAAAAAAATGATACAGAACATCATAAAATATTAACCTTAATATTTTATAAACGATCAAAAAGTACTTTCCCAAAGGTTAAGCCGTAGTCCCTGTCCATGGGAGAAGTGGCAGGAGTTGCCGGGTCCAAGCTTTGAAGTAGCGCGCTACCCGCTAGTTTCAATCAAATCAATGAATCAGATTCCCACTTACCGACATCTCTATGAATCCTTTTGTAGCTCGTAAAAAGATAAATAACTGTTCTTCTCATCTCCTTTTTCTAAAGTCCAACAATGACAATTTCCTAAGAGTACTGCTCTTCCTTTTACTGTTACCGCTTACCACTGCACAGGGGAGCAACTCTTTGTCGGACCAATCTGGTTCACCCACTACGTTTGCTTCGGGACAAAATTGATGGTGGCTGCTACTATTTACCATGTGAACTGGTACTGTCATTGCAGTTTCTGTCTAGAACTAATATTTGGGTTTTGTTTGTTATGTCTGAAGGAAAATGAATGGTGTAAATTGCTTATACCTCTTCATAGGTTTACTAAGCATATCAGGCATGTCACAACAAGACAAGTTAACAACATAGTACCTCAGTGATAAGCATCCTTTCATGGCAAACAAGTGCCACGAATCTAGGATGACGTCCTTCTTGGTATGTGAATCTCACTCCATAATCATGAAAAGAGAAGCAATTTTGATGTAGTTTTCAAATGCTATAAAAGTAGCAATTTCTTTTCTTTGGCCTTACATAATGAGGAACATTATGTTCAACTTGTAGGCGCTCTATCTTGCTCTCTTGGCTTGAAAGTTTATGCACTCAAATAACAATAGACTAGAGTGTGCTTATCCGTCAGTGTGGAAAGTTATATTTTTATGTTGTGCGATTATAAGTTGAGAGCTCCTTTGAAGACATCTATATGTATATAAAGGATCTTGGAAAGAGATTCTTCATGTGCTGAACATATCTACATTTGGTAGCATATTTTGATTTAAGTTTGAGTTTTTAAAACATGCTTGCGTATGCTGACAATTTTATTCAAAACTAGGGTGATTGGGTCTTAGGATAAAGCAACATGAACTCTTTTATTTGGCGATTATGGCATCCAAGAGAGAAGAACAATAGCTTTTTTGAAGTCCTGATTATGTTTTGAAAATGTGATTGTAGGCCATGCCAATACTACATCATGCCGCAATTGTCTAGTAGCTCACTGCAGTTGCAACAACAGTGTTGCGACAAATTGTGTCAGTCAATACTGTTTTATTTCGGTGGAATAACAAACCATCGAATGATAGTGCTACAGAGTGTCTAGCTAAATTCGGTTATGACATTTTGTCAACTTTTTAAGTTTGGGAGGAGATTCCTGACACCCTCTTTTTAATTACCTGGGCTGATGCTTGCAGTATTTCTTTTATGAGATAGTTTTAGTTTTCTCTCATTTGTAACAAAAAAAAAAATGAAGGGGTGAATAGGAGAACTTGCGGCTGAAAGAGAAGAGTATAGGGATATCACTTTATCTCTTCGTATAGTATAACATTGCTACGTATCTTTGGTTTTGTATGTTAACTCAAAGATTATGTTTAATGATTTTGATAATAACTTTATAATATTTTAAAATTCAAATTGGATTTATTTCCTTATATGAGCAACGATATAATTCTTAAAAATAAAATAAAATCATAAAATAATTGCTTACTTTCTTGCAGGAATCTTCTTTATGAACTTACTTATTCAGAAATAGTTTCATAACATTCGAAAGGTTTTTTTTTTACGAATTTGAATAATCAATTCCAAAAGCCTTGACAAAATGTTCTTCTTAACTCCTGAACATTGAAGATTTCAACAAAAAAGATATCGTAAATTAAGCAACGGCTAGTTGAGAAAAATATTTATTACTAGGATTTTATAGTGAAATACTGAAGTTGAATCCTTAGGGACTGGACGTAAGCTTCGTTATAAGCCGAACCAATATAAATTGATTGTGTCATTCTTTCTCTCTTCTTAACTTTTAAATTTCTGCATTATAAGTTTGTGTATTTCAAGAGGCTTATTAGGTTTTACAATAGGCTCTTTTTGTTTTTCTATCGCAAGAGATTCCTTTCGTTTTTTAGCGTTAACAGGTTCCTATCGATTAAAAGGCTCCTTTCATTTTTTAGCATTAACAAGATCCTTTTGTTTTTAATCGTTAGCAGGCTACTATCAATTTGTAGGATCTTTTTCAAAGTTGATAGGACCTTCCCATTTATAGACTTATTTTTTTTAGAAGGTTATTATCATCTTAAAAGTATCATGCAAATTTTTTTAACACAATTCAACCTCCTTGTATGTGCTTGCTTTATCATTTGATATCAGAACGAGGTTTCACATTTATTGTACTTTAAAGAACGTGATAGATCATGTCAAACAATTTGAGGAGCCTTGAAGGATGATCCGTCTCAAAGCCTCTTTACTTCAATGGAAACAACTACTCATATTGAAAATAGAGAATGACAATTTATCTCCAATCTATAGATATTGAAGTCTGGCAAGCTATCAAAGTTGACTCTACACTTCCCTCTACAGAACACATAAAAGTGTGGTCTGATGCTGACAAAAAAATGCACAGTTGAACACTAAAGCAAAACATTATTTGATTTGTGCACTATCTCCAGAATAATATGAGAAAATATCTTACTGCTCTATAGCAAAGAAAATGTGGGATAAACTACAAGTCACCTTTGAAGGAACAAATGAGATAAAGAAACATAGAATAAGCCTTTTAGTGCATCAATACAAAACTATTGGCATGAAACAGGAAGAAACCATAGATGAAATCTTCTGACAGTTCAATAACATCATCAAAGCCTTAAAGAACTTGGGAAAGATATATCTGAATGATGAACTTGTAACAAAGATTCTAAGATCACTATCAAAGGAATAGGACCAAAGGTGACAACTTTGAAAACTACAAAAGATCTCGATACTATCTCACTTAACTGCTAAGAGGAAACTTGATGATTTATGAAACGAAGCTTAGGCAGGATCCTCATACAAAAGAAGAATGACACTAAAAGCAACTGATGAATCAATCGGTGATGAAAGCGACACTGAGTTGCAAATAGAAGGAGATGACGAATTCAATTTCATGGTAGGAAATATGCTCGCTTCTACAAAAAGAAGCTGATGAAGAAAAGAGAAGGGAACAGAAAAACTGAAAACAACTGGTCCGTATCAAAAGGCAGCAGTATCAATAGAAATACACAAAACAATCAAATCATATGTTATCACTGCAAGAAACCTGGACATACAAGACCAAAATGTTCCCTTTTTCAAAAGGATAAAATAGAGAACAGAAAACCCAAGAAGCAAGCAATGACTGCAGCCTGATCAGAAGAAGATTTTGAAAACTTCGAAGAAGAAGAGCCAAAAGAAGTCAACAATGTTTGCTTCATGGCTAAATCAGGAGATGATAAGGTATATTATTCTTATTCTGATATTGAAGTTGATGAATTAAGAAATGCTTATCATAAATTGTATGATCAGTACAAAAAATTGACAGTGAAGTATTTCAAAGAAGTTGAGAAGTCCAAGAGCAATGAAGCATCCTTAAAGAGTAAGATTAAATCATTAGAATCCGTGAATGAAAATATAGCAACCAAGAATATGTCTCTTGAGGATGATCACAAGCAAAAGTTTGTGAAAAGGAAGTTCTAGAAGAAAGATTAGCCAAGTAGGAAAATACTTTGTTTGGAAATTATTATGATAAAGTTAGACAGCTAGAAGAAAAGGTTGTCGCCCTAGAACTTGAGAAAGAGAAATGTAACATCCCGTTCCCATACTAAGGGTTAGAATCCTAAAATTCGGTACATGTGAGATCAATGAGAGATTAAGAAAAATACATTTTTTATGCTCATGCATATTGTCAGCATACACACATGTGAGTTGAATTTTTTTGCACACATTAAAATGACTGTACATGCAATTATTGACATTCCGGGTATAATTGACTTATATGTGAAAGGTGATTATATTGAGAATTGGGGTTTAGTTATGTGAAAAATTAATTTGGGATATATATTTACTGATATAGAATTTTTGGTGAAATTTAGGAAATTTTAAGGGTATATTGGACTAAGAAAAATGTCAAGTGGCAGAATAATTGATGAATAGTGGTATAAATAAATGGCAGATGGCAGTAGAAATTTTAATATGTGACACTGGGATTTATTGACAAATTCCAATTAAAATTGGGAGAAAATTGGGTTGAAAATGGAAGACAAATGGATGGTAGATTACAAGACCACAAGAGGACCGTCATAAAATCACTTGCCACACCACTTGTTTTAAATCACATTATTCATTAAGTGAAAGACCCACCTTTGGTCTTTCGCTTGCTATTGTCTCTTATTCTCGTTAGCTGCATTCCTTCATCTTCTTCATTTACTTTCTTCTTCACTCACGATATCCCACCCTTACCCTCTCAAGTTGATGTTTGTTCAACTTTTTCACCTTGCTTCTTCAAGATTCATTGTCTCCTTCTTATTGCTAAAAGACCCAACATATTCCACCTTAAAAAGGTGAATATCGTGTACGTCGGAGGAGCTAGGGTTTCTTGGTGATATGAAGAAAAATGAAGCTAAACAAGTAAGTATAAGCATGAACTTTCTTGATTTTTTGAAGGAAGCATATTTGATGATAGTTAGAGGTTAAATGGACATAAAATGGTGATTTAGGTATGCTGGAATGTTGGTAAAGAAATGAATACATTGATGTCTTACTTTTAGGTGTGTGATGATGAATGATTCATAAATTGATGTAGAGATGATTTAGAGTTAGAGATGAATATTGTTGAAGTGTGTTGGACATGTACAGATGCAGTGTTTCCACTGGACATGCATCTGTATTTTAGCCATATCTTGATCTATAGATTTCTAAATGAGATTATTTTAAGTTCAAATTAAACTAGAGACAAATTGATATATTTTTCATGAAGAAATCGAAATTGAATTCTGTCTCTAAGGGTTTCAAAATTTAGCTTGAAGTTGAGTTTGTGGATTCTGTCGTGGTTTGGAACAGTATGTAGTGTTTTTAGCATAACTTCCAGAATATCGAACAAAATTGCAAGAAATTGGTTTCATTTGAAATTTAAGACATACAGGAACAATTGTTTAGAAGAATGTTTGTCCTAAATCTTTCATTTTCATTGTCAAAATTACCATGAAAGATGAACCCGGAGGTCTGTTTTGAAAAGAAAAGATAAAGAGAGGTAAAAGTTTGATCTGAATTTCCTTGATTAAATTGTATTGATCTAGGAATATTTTGGTAAAATGGTCTTCATGAAAGTTATAGATCATTCTTTTATCTTTCCATTGATATAAAGTTTGCAATTTTTTGAGTTTTAGATCAAAAGTTATGAAGGTTTGAAGTTAAGATTCAGTGAAGAAGAAGAAAAAAAGAATGCACCGTTGTGCTTTTGTGTAAAGTGAAAATGCACCGTTGTACTTATGTTGGGCTGTTCGCCCATTAAAGCGGTATGTGAGCTGGGTCCCCCTAGCCCTGCTGTTGCTGATACCTTCTTCTACAGCACATCCTCTAGGAAAACCTCCTGGCTGTCTCTGCACCCCTACCTCCTTTATCACAGAGCGGTCATTTAGAGGCCTTAGCTGGTGATCCGGGTTGTTTCCCTCTCGGAACAGATAGCAACAACCACCTATGTGGCAATTCCGCTAAGATCTTTTATCCGTTCAGCGACGGCCTTTCCACTCGGCACTGTCGGATCACTAAGGTCAACTTTCTTCCCTGCTCGACGGTAGGTCTTGCAGATCCCGGGCCAATTTGAAGCAAGCTCGTTACTGGGCAAAAAGAGAATTAAAAAAATATTGACTTTGGTGATGAAGAGGAATTTGCACCGTCGGGCTTAAGCACGATCGTGCATTTGAGATTTTCTATTTTATTGAACAACCTTTCTTCTTTTAACCATAACTTCTTCTCTAGACCTCCAAATGACTTGATTCTTGAACCAATAGATTCCTAACACATTTTTCTACCTCTCTATAAACATTGGTAGCATTCCAGATCGAATTGAAATAGGATTTTCTTACTGAACACCCTTCAGTATTTTGATTGTATCTAGATCTATAGGATTCTAAATGAGATGATTTTTGATTTGAAATAAACTAGAGATATAGGGATACAAATCATATGAAGAAGTTGAATTTGGATTCAGTCTCTAAGATATTAAATTTCTGGATGGAAGTTGTGCATAGTACACTGTTTTTAGACATGAACAACCCGATAATGTTTGAGGCATATCTTCCAAATTACTGAACCGAATTGAGTGATTTTGGTGTCAATAGAAACATAAGACATAGAGAAACACTTTTCTAGAAGAGAGTATGACCAAATTACCTTATTTTCACTTTCTAATTGAGCGTGAACAGTAAACCCGAAAGTGTGTCTTGGAAAAACCTAAAAGTAAGCCAATGAGAAATGAATCTTGATTTTAATGGTTTTAGTGAGGCATAATGTAGCATTACAATATTCAAATACAATAACACAATCATCGGACCGTAGTCCAGAATCCATCATAAGCAAATACATTCACAGTATCGATCCATAATTAAGCGATGCCAAAATTCAAACAAAAACAATCAATGAAAGGAGACCATCTAGGTCTACTCACAGTATGCTCCAGATTAGCATTTGCTTCCATGATCCGGAAGCGTTTGAAAGCGGATGTTCAATCCTGCATTAATCATATGCAACACAGTTTGCACACACATCACTAATTGCACAATCATAAAACCAACCAATTGGTCATACATAAATATGTATACTGTATAATGCATGCTCAATGACAACCCCGGGTATATGCTTTATATTCACACTATAATGCCCATTCCCAAGTCATGATTCAATCTGCCTAATTGAATTGAACTCAGACTTACACCTCATTTTCATATGAGCATTTTCAATTATCCAT
>JAOQMQ010000006.1:1590903-1602339 GCA_027563845.1 Erythroxylum subrotundum
CCTCTAGTTTCATTTAAACCAAGCCTCTTGGCTCATATGTACCAAATTTTAGGGTTCTAACCCTTAGTAGAGGGGCGAGATGTTACACATAAACCTAAGCATAAATTCTACCTAGATGAGTTTTGATATGAGAATGATTTTGTTTTGAAATTGATGGACAAATACCTGAGATTGTCATTGAACATGCATTGTACATAGTCCATATACACAAATGCTTACAATTGTGCAATTATTAATTTGTGTACGTGTGTATTGCATAAATGGAATGTGCAGGTTAAACGTCCGCGTTCAGGGGTTTCCAGAATTTGAAAACAATTGCTAATGTGGAGCGTACTGTGAGTAGACCGAGATGGTCTCACTTCATTTTTTGTTTTGTTTAAATTTTGTATTAATTGACTACTGAATGACTATATGAATGTGATTGATTGTGTTGGTTTACGGACAGAAGGTTAGATGAATGTGATGTATGAATGAAATATTGAAGTGCTCCTTGAATGTGAATTAGATGAAATACGCGATACATGACTTGGTTGTTAAATGTTGGACTTAGTTTCGAAGGAAAATGTGATCATGCATATAAATGAAAAAGTGATACTCAACTCTAATGTTGAATGTCGGACTAAGGTATGATGATATGTGAATGTGATTGCATAAGTATATGCAAATGTGAGTGAGGCATTCCATTCATGAATGCATGAAACATAATGGCAGTTGTGACCAGAGTAGCAACCGATCAAAGCTTAAAGGTCAAAGTGGAAAAGAGTCTTGAGCTCATAAAGTGATTAAGAGCCTAAGGCTCACTATGTAAAATGAGTCATGTATCCCCATCGGATAAGGGACAGTTAGTAATGAGCCCGGTATCCAATGGATATGGGACAGTTTAGGCACTCAGTCACAACAAAGTAACAAATGGAAAGTGGGTCTCATGTACACTACAAATACATAATATGAATGATTAAAATGTATTAAATGTGTAATGTGAAATGCTGTGAATGTGAATTATTTGTTATGTGACTGAGTGAGCCATCGATGATGGTCACTCACTGAGTTCGCAAAACTCACCCAAAATTTGCAAATATTTTTTCAAGATCAGAAGAATACCTTGTTATGCAAATGGGAGTATCCCTACAACATACACGTGAGGGATAGAGGTCGGGATCAGTTCGCGTCTACATTGTAACTTTTTATTTTTTATTGAATTGTATATTCCGCAACTTTTGTATCAAAAGTGTTGTAAAATATGTATATGATTTATGTTGTAATGTAAAGACATTATGACTAAAGTGTTTTGTATTTGTGAAAGAGCCCAATTAGCTATTGAAAATTCTGTTGATTGTATTGTTATGATTGAAAAAGTTTACGAATAAAGTGGGCCCGATTTGAATGTTGATTTCCGCAAAAAGCTGTGTATGTTTGTTAATAAAAAATATCGATTTTTAACTGATTGAGTGTTCTAGCATGTCAACCTCGCGAGGCACGTACTCAGATATCACTCATGATGTAGGATACGTGTCTTATGGGAGTGGGTGCTACAAAAAAGTGCAGGAAAGATCTTATCTTTAGAAAAAAGATCTTATTTCTAGAAAAAGATCTTGCAAAGTTCGTTGATGGAAGGAACAACCTTGATGCACTACTTCATAGTGGTAAATGCATTTTTGATCAAGCTTGAATAGGTCACAATGAAAATAATAATGTTAGGCCATGCAAGAACTTCTTTGTTAAATCCAGCAGTAGCTATAGTCAAAACAACAAGAACCTGATACATGGTAGAAATTATAGCAATTCTCATTCATCTATTTTATGCTTCTTCTATAGTAGACATGGTCATATTAGTTATTCTTGTAAATTTTGTAAAATAGAGAAATTATCTCAAATGTATGTTTGGAGACTAAAAGGTTAAGCTACTAACCTGAAAGGACCAAGAAAAATGTGGGTACCTAAAATGAGATTATACTTTCTGCATATATACTTCAAAACGGGGACAAGAAAAAATCAATAGATAGTTGATAGTGGTTGTTCGAGACACATGACAGGTGAAATATCACATTTCAACTACATTGAAAGAAAAGACGGAGGTATTGTTTTTTATCCGATAAAAACAAGGCCAAAGTCACTGAAATTGGTAAAATTGGTGACTCTAACTCTGCTTCTATTGATAATGTTCTTTATGTTAATGGATTGAAATATAACTTGTTAAGTGTAAGTTAATTATGTGATAAGGGTTATAGAGTTACTTTTTATGCATCACAATGTCAAATTATTGATAATATTAATGATAATATTGTATTTGTTGTTCCTAGAAATCAGAACATATACTATGCTAAATTGGAAGATATGCCTTCACAAAATTTCAAGTATTTTGTTACTATAGAAAAGGATTCTTTTATCTGGCATAGAAAATTTGAACATACTAGCATAAGCATTCTATCAAAATTGTCCAAAGTTAGTAAGAGGATTACGGACTTTGAAGTTTGAAAGCAATCAAGTTTGTGAGACTTGTTTAAAAGGTAAACAAGTTAGAAGCAGATTTCCTCTAAAAAATATTGTGTCTACTAACCAGCTGCTTGAACTTGTGTATATGGATTTATTTGATCCCACTAGGACTTAAAGTTTTGGTGGTAAACATTATAGTCTTGTTTTATTAAACGATTATTCCATATTTACATGGGTTTACTTCCTATCAAATAAAGATATAAGGATGATGTTTCTGAAGTTTTTGAGAAGTTGTCCCAAAAAAAAATCAAATCGAAAAAGGATACACCATTACTTCAATTTGGAGCAATCATGGAGAAGAATTTGATAACAGAAAGTTTGAAGATTTTAGTGACAATAACGGTATGACTCACAATTTTTCATGCCCAAAGACTCCTCAACAAAATGGAGTGGTTGAAAGAAAGAACAGAACTCTTGTTGATATGGACAGAACAATATTATACGAAAGTAGTCTACCTCATGGTTATTGGGCAAAAGCTATATCAACTACTTGTTACATTCTTAACAGGTGCCTTATAAGACCCATTCTGAAAAAGATCCCCTATGAGTTGTGGAAACGAAGAAAATTGAATGTCGCTTACTTTTGAGCATTTGGTTACAAGTGCTTCGTTTTAAATAATGGAAAAGACAATATTGGAAAGTTTGATGCGAGATTAGATGAAGCCATCTTTCTAAGCTACAATACCGCAAGTAAAGGATTTAGAGTTTACAACAAAAAAACAAAGAAGATAGAATAATCAATACATGTAGTATTTGATGAAGCACTACCCTTGACAATAAGAACTGATTCAGATGATAAAGAGCATCCCTTAGCTCCTAAAAATACATCACAAACTCAAACAAAGCCCATAATACCTTCTTAATTACAAGATCAAGAACGTCCTTCTGAAGCAAGGATAGAGACGGCTCCTTCCTCTCAGTAGGAGCCTATACAACGAAGAATACAAAGAGAATGGAGAGGTCTTGATACACATTAGTACATTATAGGAAACCCCCTTGAAAGTCTATGAACCAAATCATCCTTCAAGAACAAGTTTGTTAGCCTTATCTCATAATTAGAACCAAAGACCGTTGAAGAGGCTCTTACTGATGAAAATTGGGTTTCTGCTATGAAAGACGAGCTGAATCAATTTGAAAAAAATAAAATGTGGAACCTAGTACCTCATTTACAAAATAAGTTCGTCATTAGAGCTCATTGGGTTTTTCGAAACAATGTTGACGAAAATGGTAAGGCAGTAAGAAACAAAGCTAGACTTGTAGCTTAAGGTTATAATCAACAGGAAGGTATTGATTTTGATGAAACTTATGCACCTATTGCTAGACTAAAATCGATTAGAATTTTACTTGCCTTCGCATGTTATAGAAACTTCAAATTGTTCCAAATAGATGTCAAAAGTGCTTTCTTAAATGGATATATTAATGAAGAAGTGTTTGTTAAGTAACCTCCAGGCTTTGAAGATAAAAACCATCATGACTATGTGATGAACTTGATCAAAGCCCAGTATGATCTAAAATAGGCCCCTCGAGCATGGTATGAAAGGTCAAGTAATTTTTTGCTTAAGAATAACTTCGAAAGAGGAAAGGTAGATAAAACCTTATTTATTAAGAAAAAGGACAGTGATTTACTCACAGTGCAAATATATGTTGATGACATAATATTTGGTGCTACTAATCAATCTTTCTGTGAAGAATTCTCAGCATTAATGTAGGGGGAGTTTGAAATGAGCATGATGGGAGAATTATCTTTCTTCCTCAGATTACAAATCAGACAAACAGAAAAATGGATCTTTATTAGCCAAGACAAATAAACAAAGGAACTCATCAAGAAGTACCACTTCAAAAATGCCAAACCTATGGGTACTCCTATTTACACGGGAACTAAACTTGATAAGGATGAAGGAGGCAAGGCTACAGATGAGACAAAGTACAGAGGAATGATCGGTTCACTACTATATCTTACAAGCTCAATACCATATATTATGCTTAGTGTGTGCCTTTGCGCATGTTTTCAATCAGAAAAAAAGCCACCTTCAAGCAGTCAAAAGGATCTTTCGATATCTTCACGGAACTATAGACTTCGAACTATGGTATCCAAAAACTAATTTTTTAACATAGTTGACTATTGTGATGCAGATTATGCAGGTGATAAAGTCCACCAAAAAACACAAATTATCACTGTCAATTTCTTAGAGGTTGTCTAGTTTCTTGGTTTTGCAAGAAACAAAATCACACAGCTTTTTGAACAACTGAAGTGGAATATATAGCTGTTGCCAGCTATTATGCTCAAATATTATGGATGCAGCATCAACTCCAGAATTTCTCTCTAAACTTTAATCATATTCCTATATTATGTGATATTACTAGTGCAATAAATCTTTCAAAAAATCCTATGCATCATTCTAGGACTAAGCATTTAGAAATCAAGCATCATTTTCTTAGAGATCATGTTTTAGAAGGAACCAATGATCTTTTGCATGTTAATACTGAAAATCAAGTAGCTGATATTTTCACTAAACCACTATCTGAAGATAGATTTTGCGCGTTAGGAATAGAACTTGGTATGTGCAGACTATCTGATGTTATTTTTATATAATTCTTTTATGATACTTCTTTTTGACAGGCTTCTTCTTGTCCAAACCTTTAGTAAGCTCCTCTCAGTTTTGAGACCTCTTCTTAATTTAGTAGGCTCCTCTCAGTTTTGAGACCTCCTCTTAATTTAGTAGGCTCCGTCTAGTTTAGAAGGCCCCTTGTGTTTTTAGAAGGATCCTCTCAGTCTAACAGAATATGGTACACATATCCTAAAAAGGAAAGTTTTTATGACGCCATTTTAGCTTTTAAAAAATGCGCGCGCTATTCTTACAATGCTTCATACGTGTCTAACAAAAGATATGCAGATGATCATACTTCCTCTTTTGGCATGTACAGCTGCCCATTCTCATACGAAATCAATGCTCAAGAATCGTTTAATATACTAGAAAGAGACTTCTCTCTTCTACTCTCTGTTATTCTTTTCTCAGAAGTGTCATTCTCTTCCTCTCTGCACCCTAACTTTTTGCTTTCTCTAAGAAACTCCTAAACCTCTCCAAACTCTCTTACAATGGCAAGAACAAAATTAAAACGACAAAAGAAAACCCTAATTTCTACTAATAGCCAGAGTGAAGCTCGTGTTACTGAACATATCTCCTCTGAGCCCCAACTATCAGAAACACCCATTCCATCTTTGCCCATTCCTACTCCAAAAACTTCTACATCTCCTATACCCAGTCCTAAAGATAAGAAAGTGCCTGAAGTGAACTGAATTACAAATGAAAATGACTCAGATGAAGAACTTGCTCGGTTGATTAGACGACCACAGACCAGAGGAAGTCTTGCAAAGCAATCAGAGAAAATTTCTGAACGAAAAGAAACCCCTGATGATGAAAAGAAAGAGGAAGAAGAATCCAGAAAAAGAAAAAGGGAAGAAATAAAGAAAGGCAAAGCGCCTATAATTGAAGAAACTATTAAGGACCACATTGATATAAATGAGTTGTTTCATGACGAGAAAATTCCTAAAGAAAAAAGAGTAAAGAAAATAAAGATAATTGCATAAAAGCAAGGAAAGACATCAGCACCACCAAAAATGTTTCAATCAATGGAAGCTGAAATCTGCTATAAAATACAGTACAAGAAAAGAAAGGTGGTCGCTGGGCAGATCTTACCTCCTCTGATGTTTGATGACATAGGTATACCTATCTTTCCTTACTTTGTTGCCATCAGTTGGGAAAATTTTTTTTAATTAGATGAGACAGTATGTGATAAGCTAGTCAGGACATTCTACACACACATGAGAAAAGAAGAATTTGATGGAAAGATAGCCATTGTCTCATGGGTGCGTGAATGTGAAATTTTAATTCTTGAAGAAATCTTAGGAAATATACTGAATGTAGCTCTTATAGGGAGAAACAATTTTTCCTGTCATAAGTGGGATGTCAATGACGTGGAACTAGTAGAAATTGTCAAATTCATCTGCTTTCATGCTGAGAACACCCAAGATGGGAGACACTTGAGCAAGCAATTAGACTTAATACCACGATGCCTTACATCATTATCAACTACTTCAATTTTCCCAATAATAACTCAGTTGAAAGGTGCAGCCTAGTGGACACTTATGTATTGTATAATTTGCTAAAAGGGAACACGATGAACCTTCCAGTAATGATCTTGAGGTTTATAGTGGATAAAGGGAATCATAAGTATACCACCGGTTACGTACTTGTGGGATGTTGCTTGCCAAGATTTTCACCTATTATAAAGTTCCTTTTGCAAATCTTAATTGGTATGCACTGGCTAAATTTTTCCCTTCCATTCCCTACCAATTTGGATACAAATTGCAAAATAATATCTGGGTAGAAAAAAAAATGAAAGAGTAGTAGAAAACTTAGATCCTACTCCAGACCAATAAACTTTTGTCCCTCTTCAGGATGAAAATAATGCAGATCTCCAACAACAGCTGCAGGACATTCAAGCCAATCAAGAACACATGTGATAACAAATAGATAGCATGTAATAACAGCTTCTTGACATGCAGATTTTACTCAGAAAAATCTTTGAATCTCTTCAATAACTCTGTTACTATTTTTTGCCTGGATTATTCGTATTTGTGATAGTCTTATGAATGTTTGAGTTCCTTCCTCCCTATATTTTTTATGATGACAAAGGGGAGAATAGTTAATGATATACATTGCATGCATCTTTCTTTGCATGGATAATATATTTTCAATTGCCTTAATGATATATTTGTTATTGATGATATTTTCTGCTAACTGCTGCTGAAATGTTGTTGAAATTATGAAGTATGGCTGCTTCCTTTTGTAGTAAGGCTCCTTCTTTTTATAACTGTGAATAAGAACATATAAAGTTTACAGGTATCTTTTGAAATCTTTTATTATTATTTGAATTTTGAAAATATATTTATTATTGTTTGTCATCAACAAAAAGGGGGGATTGTTAGCTCAAGGGTTATGTTTAACGATTTTGAAGATAACTTTATAATATTTCAAAATTCAAATTGGATTTATTTCCTTATATGGGCAACATTATAATTCTTAAAAGGAAATAAAATTATAGGATAATTGCTTCCTTTCTTGTAGGAAGTTTCTTTATGAACTTGCCTATTCAGAAATGGTTCCATAATATCCAGAAGTTTTTTTCACGAATTCAAATAAGCAACGTCGGAAGACTTGACAGAACGTTCTTCTTAACATCTAAACATCGAAGATTTCAGCAGGAAAGATATCGTAGATTAAACAACAGCTAGTTGAGGAAAATGTCTACTTAAGAAAAAGCCACTGCATTTGTAAAAGATACGAGACTTACAGAATATCCTAGTAGCATCAATATTCTTGAAAGTCTTATCAAATTCTTTGTGCTTTAGAAAGTGAAATCACTCTATTAAGAGAGACTATTAAATCCTATATATATTTCTTGTTGAGAGCTTGTAGAGTTTTTTTAAACACTACGAATGTGGAAGGTTGAAAAACCTTGAAAAATATGTACTTGTGAGCTTGGAGAGGCTCAAGAAAATTTTCTACTTAGATTTTATAGTGAAATACTTAAATTGAATACTTAGGGACTAGATGTAGGCTTCGTTATAACCAGTATAAATTGATTATGTCATTCTTTCTCTTTTCTTAACTTTTAAATTTTCGCATTATAAGTTTGTGTTTTCAAGAGACTCCTTCAGTTTTATAATAAGCTCCTTCTGTTTTTCTATCACAAGAGGTTCCTTTCGTTTTTTAGCATTAACAGGCTCCTATCGATTAAAAGGCTCCTTTCGTTTTTGAGCGTTAACAGACTCCTACCGATTAATAGGCACCTTTTGTTTTTAATCGCTAGCAGGCTCCTATCAATTAGCAGGATCTTTGGGAAAGTTGATAGGACCTTCTTATTTATATACTTATTTTTGTTTAGAAGGATATTATCATTTTAAAAATATCTTGCAAATTTTTTTACACAATTCACCCCCCTCTTGCATGTGTTTGCTTTATCATTGTTATCCTCGTGTGACCTCTTACCAGAGCTTTCCCGTATAACTTAGATCTCAAACAGGATCTATAGTCCAAGACTTTCTTATACATAGGATCCTCATGAAGAGGCGAATGTAGAGCATCCTTGACTTTCTGTACGACTATTGCTACATTATTCAAGACACAAGCTTTTAGAAGAGAGAAAACTTAAAAAGAAACCATAGGATCAAACACACACTTCATTTATATTGAATTCCCAATGAACTATATTAAAAGAGAAACCTTACTTTTATAGACAAAGCAAGAGGATACAAGACAAACAAATTTTAGAAAAAATTCCCATATGGTACAATACTTCAAACTAAAATAAAAAAGTGAAAAATAAAAGTAAGAATTGGAAACACTGGGACCTAATAATATTCTTGGAAAATAAGAGGGAATCTATTAACAAAGAGGTGCAGACAAATAGCGAGGTCCGCTATCATCATTAAATAGCAACATATCTTCATCCATAATCCATTTCATTAATGAAATGGATTATCTCGAACTCAGTTAAAACTGAAGGTCAGGGATCTTGGGCATCTTAAAAGTAGTCTGGTAGTTTGGGCTTTGGAGCAGTGGAAATTTCTCCTTTTTCATAATTCTTTTGGGGCTCAAAGTCAGGTGGACATAATAGTTCACCTACTATGACACTGAATCCTATACGTGCGAAATGATAAAATAAAGTCCAGTAGCCAATAGATGGTGAGATAGGTTTTGGAAAGGCAAAGTCACTAGGGTATGGACCTAGAGATGTGCAAGTAGTAGGCTTGGTGAATTTGGGATAATGGTTCAGGTGATCTAAAAACTGATATAGATCACTCATTAGATTTTTCTGATCCTTTGGCCAATCAATGGAGGTTTTCTAGATTTGGAAATGGCTAATGGTGTAAACATAGCCACTGTTATTCATGTTATAGGGACAGTGGACAATGAAGATAGATTGGGCTTTTTGGTCAAAGAGGGGAATGCTCCAAAGTTGATATTTGTTGAGGATTTGTCCAAGTTGAATGTGCCATTTAGAACCATTCTAGGAATGTCCATAAAAGAGAACAATTGGACAAGCATATAGAGCAGATAAAGCCTAACGCTGCATTTGCTTAGCGTCTTCAACATGCAGAGACGAGACGAGACAAAAATTTGGAGAAAGAACAGAACAAGAATTGGAGACAGTGGGGTGTTTGGTTGCGATGGACAAAACAGAGAAAATTGTCTCCGTCTTGAGGACAAAAATGTGTTTGGTTGCAGTGGACAGAACAAAAAATAGTGTTAATGACGAAAATGCCCCTGCAGTATAATATATTGGAAAGATGTAATTCATTGATTATTTTAAAACGAATGATTTGTATTAATAAAAAAGTTAACAAATAATAATAATAACAATAACAATAAGAAATTAATTCCGTATAATAATAATAATAATAATAACAATAATAATAATAATAATAATAGAAGAAGAAGAGCAAGAAAATTAATAATAATAAGGAATTTAATAATCACAATAATAATAAGAAAATTAATTATGAATAATAATAATAATAATAATAATAATAATAATAATAATAATAATAAAATCAATTTTGTATGATGATAATAATAATAATAATAACAACAACAACAACAATAATAATAATAAGTGCAAAATTTATAATAATGATTAATAATAATAGCAATAACAATAATTAATAATAATAATAATAAGTTTAAAATTTATAATAATAATAATAATAATAATAATAATAAGTTTAATAATATAATTAAGAATAAAAAATTGCTTATATGGGGGGAGGGGTATTTCTGGAAGTTGTTTATGTGTTTTGTTTCTTTTCCCGGGACAAGAAATCTTGTACCGCAGTTTTGGAAAGAATAAAAAATTTTTGTCTTTGTACTCTGGAGTCGGAATAAAAATAAGTTAAGACAACAAGTAAACACTGTCAGGCATAAAATTTTTGTGTCCCTATCATCTATCTCCACCAACTGAGACATGAACCAACCGATGCGGAAGTTCTTACCACATTAGCTTATATAGTTCTCAAGATTTGTTGGGTTTCAACATGGTTGTAACTACATTTTTTTTTAATTCATTTACTTACTTGAAAAAAATGTTGGCTGTGGAAAATTTTGAAAACTTGCGAGAGCTAAAGAAACACAACGGAGGAAAAAAGTAGAATCTGAACTAAATGATGAGTAAAATAAAGTAAGTAAGAACCGGCGAATTTAGGAATATGGACAATAGAGTGGTTTGATGTGAAGAAGGAGGGTCATTTTGGAGAGGACGGAACAATTTTACTGAAAGATAGGAAGGGGACCCATAGGTTATGAAGGATGAGATTCCCCAACCTTAAAGGCAAATAGATGACGTGGGAAGTAGTGCGTTCCAATTCAGCCACCAGTACGCTCCCTTCTTTTTTCAATTCTTCGACAGTAAGCCATTACTTTCGTTTTCAAGCGTGTTAACTTTTCCATTTCCCGGATATTGCGTCGGAATTATCAAGCATTTTAAAATTAGAAAGACCTTAATGTTACATTTTATTTGAACTCATATTAGTTAGGGATTAAGAACGGGAATTGAACTCTATGAGATCGAATCTTCCGTTGTTTCTCAGTAACTCGATAATAGAGCAGTCAGTTGATAATTAAATGGTCGTAGATTCAAATCTTATTTAGAAAGATTTGATTCAATCCGAATTCAAGAATTTGAAACGAAAGAATGTTAAGAGTAGGTAATTCGTTATTTGTGTCTTGCTTTCAATTGCATTCTATTTTATCATATCATACTCTGTTCTGTGATATTTGATAACCACTGTCAATGCCTCGTGTAGATCTTCCTTTCTTGGTGTTTGATGCTGAAAAAGGGTATAATGTCTTCTTTTTTGTCTGCCCCGAAGTGAGCTTATCC
>JAOQMQ010000006.1:1603717-1621872 GCA_027563845.1 Erythroxylum subrotundum
AATAATAATAATAATAATAATAATAATAATAATAATAATAATAATAATAATAATAATGATGATGATGATGATGATGAAGATGATGATGTTGAGTTTAACAATATAATTAAGAATAAAAATTGTTTATACGGGGGAGGGGTATTTCTGACATTTCCTTATGTGTTTAGTTTTTTCCCGTAGGATAAGAATTCTCGTACCTCAGTTTTGGAAGGAACAAAAATTTATGTACTTATCCTCTGAAGACAGAACAAAAATGAGTGAGGACGGCAAACAAACAGGATGGAGGACAAAATTTTTGTGTCCTTGTCATCTGTCCTCACCCCTGAGGACGCTAAGCAAACGCAGGGTAAAGGTGTTACATTTTTGGCTCAGGAAGACCATCGTAGAGATGATGTAAGGTACAATAGGGGGCTAACATGTCAAATAGATGAGGATGAGGTGGAATTTTCAGGGTGTCGATAACTAAATGGAGGTAGTAGAAAAGATTTTTCGAAAGAGGACAACTATTTCTTCAAGATTTTGAGGACAAGTTCTAATGACAGGAGGGAAGGATTTTTTGATCCTGGTATATAGTTGAAATTCCATAATGGGGAGGATAAGGGGAATTGGTTTTCTTAAGATGGGAGAGAGCAATTGAATTGGCTTTCTAGGTCGAGAGAGAAAATATGCAAAAATGTTGTGGTGACCTTTGATATGGCTAACGGTGAATTTATAACGAGAAAACTAATCTTGCTAGCAAAGTAATTGGATGTCAGGCAATATCTTCTTATTAGACTTAATAATATGTAGAAAAGATGTGTTTTCCATTTCAATCAGAAAGTGAAAAAGGCTTAAACGAAAATTGAATTTTTCAATGCCCTTTTTTTACCGCGAAGATTTCCTTACAGATGGTGTGGTAGTGCTTTTCTAATTCTTTGACTCGGCCACTAGTATGGCCACAATAATGCCATTTCCCATCAATCTCTTTAATCAAGATGGCACCCCATAATGGTTACTAGAATCTGTCTGAAGGATACGTTGGCCTTTGTCAGGAATCTTTAAAGGGTGTGGATGCTGACTTACTTGTTTTAAGTACTAAACAACTCTAGTTTGGTCTTTAGTCTATGGTGGTGGATTCTTTTTTAGCAATTTGGATAAAAGACTTGTATAATCAACAATATGGAAGACAAAATCTTCGATGTACATAACAATTCTAAGAAATTGTTGAATATGATTTGTGTTGAGATTTTCATCATGAAAATGTAGTTGCTCGCTAGCTATATGTGGACCAGGTTGATAAAATCTATCATGAAAATTCATACCCAAAAATTCTATTTGGGTTATTCCATTATGACTTTTCTTGGGTGAAAGCATAATTCCATATTGCTTTGGAATGGAATATAGATCAAGGTACAAGAAAAAATGGGCTCATAAATTCTTTTCATGGCCTTTTGGAATAGTGATGGAGCAACCTGAGTTCAAATGGCATAATAATCCATTGGTATTAAGCATTGGAAATGCAGAAACTTGTCTTGTATCTTTCTGTGGATCTTTACCCAATTGCCAAAATCCCGCTTTTAATTTAAATTTTAAAAAGATTATTGCTTCTTTGAGAAATAGGACTTGAGTATTGATCTTTGACAGTGGGAATTTATCATCATGAATGAATGCATTTAGAGGTTCATAATCAATCACCAACCTCTTTTTTCCTTTCTTATGTTCAACTCTTTTATTCACATATAAGGCTTGACAAGCCCAATTTGATTTTGTGGGCTCAATTAATCCTTGTTAGAGTAAGATAACACACTCCTCTTATGCTAACTTTAAATCATCAAGATTCATTTCAGGGTGAGTTGCCTTGGTAGGATTAATATTCTCATTCTTTTTAAAGAGCAGACGAATCAAGAATTGTGGATTTTTCTAAAGAGGATTAATGTGTAAAAACTTTACATGGTTTTCAAGATAGTGTTCCAAGAATTGATCCCTTCATTGTTTCATATTGAGGAGGTACTTGGCTGAGTTCAAACATGTTGCATGTATCTATGTAAGCATTAAAGATGGCTCAACATTTAATCCTTTAGGTATAATTTGTAACGGAGATGCTTTGTAATACACATCCATACCAATTATGATGTCTGGGCAAGGTAGATGACTATCAAGAACTTTAGTCCACACAACACAATTAGGGAAAAACTTTATCCCTATTTTTCTTTAAGTGAGAAGTCCAATTTTGAATGAATTACCATCAGCAACAGTGAAATATTCATCATGTGATATCCAGACTTCAGGAGGTAAGATGTTAGGCTTTATAACACTAAGATAAGATCCATTATCCATATATCTAATAGCATTGATTAGCTTATCATATTTATCCCGTTGTAATAACTTGATTTGGATATAAGAATGATAAATAGTAACATGCTTTAAGTTTACCTTTAGGCATGGTTGTTATATCATGTATAAGTGATCATCCTTATTATCTTCATTAATTAAGTCATCAGAGGATTCATACTCATCATTAAAAGAGTCAATTGGAAAAGCAAATTTGGTTTCCTCATCTTCATTGGATGGTTCTTCAATGAAATCTTTAATATTATTACTGTTGTCATGGATAGGCATTATAACCTCAATGGATTCCAAAAATTTCAAATTTCTTTTTGTTTTATTAGGATATTGGCAAGCATAATATCATGATTTCCCACAAATGAAACATCAATATGCCTTTCTTGCTTAAGGAACTCGTCTTTTAAATAATCAAACAAATTGTTGTCGTTTTCTGCTAGTAAATGGCTTATGATAACCTTCATTTGAAATGTGGGATTTGAGAAACTTTTTGTAGGAGAACTTGTGATGATACTTCTTTTTAGTAGGACATTAACAATCTTTTTTCTCCTTACACTTGATCTTCAGATAAGGCTTTTTGCAAACCTTTTCTAACATAGGACCACATTTAATCATGTTCTTGAAAAACATTTGTTGATCACAAAGTTCATTAAGAGAAGCTAAAGCGAGTTAATAGATTTCTCCAAAAGATATTTCCCTCATATCTCGTTGTAAAGCTATAATAATCCTTTGGAGTTCAAGTTGGTATTCTTCTAGCAGATATGAGATGAATGTGTAACAGAGATTGATGTCATTAAAACAATTAACCAGATAATATCTTTTCGTCATACGTTGAAAATGTTTCTGTCTAATTAATAACACTTCATTTCAAAATACTCCTACCTGATTTGTTTGTCAATAAGTTGAAAATATCCAATGAATTTTTTATAGATAACTCCAAGAAGAATTTCTGTAAAGGCTACTTGAATATACTGAGGTCTACAGCAGCCATCTAGACTTTGTCACCATTCTTATAAAGTACCAGTAAAATAAGAGGTAAACTCAGACAAGATATCTCAAAAAAGATGATATGGTTAAGTCATTTGTAAATTAATCCAAGCACCAAATTCATGGAGACGATCTCTCCATTTCTTAGGTGGAAGATCATCAAAAGTAAATCAGAATCCTGAAGTAGGTCTAGTTGGTGGTAATTGTATTGGTGGTGGTGAAGGTCTGAACGATTCAGTCCTTATAGATTCAACTTTACTAATTTCTGGTTCCACCTCATTTGGATGAGATGTATTAGGCATAGTCATCATAAGCTAGTCTCATTTAGATAGATCTGCAAACTATTTAGAAGTCTCAGAAGATTGTTCAAAAATTTGAGATTCAACAGATAATAGGCTTTCAAATTATGAGACAGATACTGATTTAAAAGCTGTAGTGAACTCTTGTTGAGGAGCTTTATCTTTTTTAATAGATCGAACAGATTGAGTCTTTGGTGGTGAAGAAGGTGGAGTTTTAATATGTAAAGGTTTTGTCCGTGGATTAATAGGCTTGGTATATGAAGGTGATGGACTATAAGTCATTTCAATGTTGGGCTTCGTAGGTTTGGCGGTAAGATGGACATGTTGTTTTATTAAAGGGTTGTTCATCTTAAAGATCTTTTCATAATTAATAGCTTCATGATAGGTTAGGGTTGACTAGATGGGTTAGATAACTAGAAAAGTTGAGGGTAAGCTCCATAAATAGTCTTCAACTGTTCTGTTTACGTATCTGCCACCATTCGTTGAAGTACTTCTTTCACTCTTCGAAGTTCTTGCTTTTTGGTTATGAAATCAGGTCCAAAATATTGTGTTTCAATATATCTTCTAAGAGCAGCATCAAGTTGAACCATTCATTCTTTTAAAGAGTATATAGTTTTTTAATCTATAAAGATACAAGTACACTTTTTTAAGTTGCCCAGGTTTATTGGTTAAGACCATCAACCTTGGTATCAATTCGATAAAGAACTTTATTTTAAGCTACAATATTATCAATGTGTCAGTTGAGTACTTCATCCGTTGGATTGGATACAAGGGCACCATGAGAAGTGATTCATATTAAATGAATATAAGGGTTGGAGATAACCCCACCATTATCATCTGTGCACCTCTCCAGGGGAGGAAATTCATCCTCATATGGTCTCATCATTATACAAGGAATTGATGTTGGAGGCTGAGATCCATTGAGAATTAGTTCTTTAAGGAATAGATGTTCCTTTCCAACAGTTTTAAGTAATTTATAAAGAGTCTTAGGTCTAAGTCGTAGGTTCTTAAGCCCTTCGAGGTTGTGACCTTCCCTTATGTCTGAGTTTTGTCTGTCTCTTTCGATCATAGGCCTCATCTTCACTGTTGGTATCATCATTTAGAGTATGACATATTTCATAATCTAGCTCACACATGGATGGATCGACTTCCCATATGAAGTTTCCTCGAGGATGGCTAACGTACACATGTTGGCCATCAGATTTAACATAATAAATAGGAGGTCTATGTTTGTCTTCTTTGTGTGATAATACAGGTTGAAGCATTAAAATAGGTCCATATGTGCTAGATGATCTAGGTCGGTCTTCATTAGGCTTGGTGTAGATGGATTTAACATATCCATCTCTTAATGTCCTGAGAATAGATGGAGTTGTTGTATAGAAAGAATGTTTGTGATGAGTATAGAACACCTTCTGGTTGTTAGTGATCTATTTTGTTGGCATTGATTTTTCAAGTTCTATTGGTGACAGCTTTTTTTTTAATTTGGATGAATGTAATATGATCATAAGCTCGATTAGCTACCATGTATAAAGCATCAGAAGTTGAATTGGGGAAGTTAAGATCTATAGAATGATTATGTAATTGATAGATCATTTGATGGTGTAGAGTGGTCATAATTGTTGTCTTGCTCTACTCCAGTAATTTAGATATGGACTTAAAATCTCTCAAATAAGGTGGGTTCGTCTAATCTGATGTTAAAATCAGGGGTTATTATAAGAATAACACTCCCATTGTTGAGGATTATCAATAGAGTACCAATCAATACATTTTGATACATCATATAGGCAGTATTAAGAAAAGATATCCTAGTAGATTTGGTTGGAATTCCTTTTCTTCCATGGAGAGTAAGAATAAGTCTGATAGTTTCAACTTGGAGATGAAGATGATTCTGGTCTCTCATTAGAGAGATGGGTTCTTTCGAAATCTCCAGTTTAATATATTGTTATGTTGTTATTGCCTTTAAGCCACACTTTTCTAAATGAGAACTTTGGATGATATCCTTTACCTTTGGATGATTAGTAGTGAGGATAGTACAAATAATTCTGGTCCAAAAGCGATTACGAGAATATATACTATATAAACTTACCAAAGGAAGAGAAGTATCATGGATACAACGTCTTTCTTCTGAAAGATGAGTGATTCCATTAGATTTTCTATTTTATTGACAAGAGTATTCTTAACATTGGAAGGAAGATTTGCGATTGAACATGGTCACCTGGTAAAGAGTCACTCATGGCATATAGAAAAGTCTCCTTACTTTCATGAAGAATAATGTAATAACAGTCAATAACACTCATGACTCTAATATTATCCCAGCAACCACTAGTCAGAGGACACGCGGGGATAACAATCAAAGGTAAGTGACATTATTATACCACATGAATCGAGGAAGGGGGCATAGGATACATAAAAAATTAAAAAATAATAACGTTTTTATTATTTTTAATGGAAAATTAACAAAAATGTTAAGTCGAGATTTTTTTAATGCTTGTAAAACGATAAGGTTATTTTTGTAACTATTGCAATGTTAAGGTTTAAATTGAATTTTGGTTAAAACATTACGGTTTAATTTAACCCTTTTGTATAGATTTTATTTTGAAAATTTTATCCAATATAACATGGTCGTGTTGAATTGGAGGTTTGGTTATTTAAACCTTTTAATCCTCATTTATTCAAATTTTGATTAAATAAAAATTGATTTATTAATTCAAGCTGAGTCGAGTCGAATCCAGGCTCAACTAACATTTCTAATTATTTGTTTGTATTTGTAAAATTAAAGCGCTTATTTTAGCTTTGATCATATAAATAAAGTCGAATTGTAGTGATATTAAATTAATCAATTTTCTTTTTATTTGTTTTCTTTTTTTAAAATTTAATTGTCTTCTTCTAATTTGTGTCCAAATTTCATGACCATTAGTAGAGATGGTAGTGAGCCGAGCTAGGCTCCGGCTCCAACCAAAAAGATAGAGGCCCAGTCTAAAACCAAGACAAGATCAAGATATCCTAACTTTTAATTTTTAATAGATATTTATTTAATTAAAAATTAATATGAGAAATTTAATTAATTGAATTTACAAATTGAAATTGATTAATTAAAATTAAAATTTTATAAAAGTTAACGTACCCAATACACAAGGCTCCCCACTTTACAAGGGTCGGAAGAGAGTCATCAATGTATGCAGCCTTTTCTTTATAATTTTTACAAAAAATTTGTTTCTGTTATTCAAGCAACTTTTACTAGTTGTTCCAAAATTTTCCCTAAAGTTTTTTATATAAAACGTTCATATATTAATAAAATGAATAAGATAAAATCGAATTCATTAATAAAGCATGATATCATTGTAAAAGAGTATTTACTAGGCCTGCAAATGGAGCTTAAGAGGAGGGATATCAAGGACAATCCCGTACTTCAGCGGGAGCTAGCTGCATACTTCACCCACTGTAATCTTCAGTTACCCCACTTCAGGCTTGCGTTATTGAATTTAATGACTGTTTGTTACAAGGCCCAGAACCTTAACACAGCAGCTAACTTTGCCAAGCGACTATTACAAACCAATCCCTCCATCGAAAACCAAACCAAAACTGCCCGATAAGTCTTGCAAGGAGCTGAAAAGAACTTGACAAAGTGATCTAAATTATGACTTCAGAAACCCTTTCATTGTTTGCGGGGTGACCTACGTGCCTGTGTGATTAGAATAGAAATATTTCGTGATAGAACACAGGGATTATTAGGGTTGTCTCAGAAAGGATATATCAATAACATATTAGAGAGATTTAGGATGGAAAAATACTCAAAAGGAATAGTTCCAATTTAGAAGGGCGATAAATTTAGTGAAATGAAATGTCCCAAAAATGATTTAGAACGAAAGGAAATGGAATTTATTCCCTATGCATCTGTAGTTGGTAGTTTGATGTATATTCAAACTTGCACTCGGCTAAATATCAGTTTTGTTGTTGGAATGTTAGGCCGATATCGAAGTAATCCCGGATTTGACCACTAGAAAGCTGTAAAGAAAGTTTTTAGATATTTACAAGGCACCAAAGATTACATGCTCACATACAGGAAATCAGATGACTTAGAAGTGATCGATTATTCATTTTCAGACTATGTTGGTTGTGTAGATTTAAAGAAATCTACCTTCAATTTTCTATTCCAACTAGTAGGAGGGACAATTTATTGGAAGAGTGAAAAACAATTTGTCATTGTTACTTTCACTATAGACGTTGAATTTGTGACATGCTTTGAGGTCATTATTCAAGCATTGTGGATGCGGAACTTTATCTTAGAGCTAGGCATTGTCGACAGTATAGCTAGACCGTTAAGAATTTATTGTGATAAGTCCGCAACTGCCTCTTTTTTTAAAATGACAAGTATTCTAAGGTGCTAAACATATGGATTTGAAATACTTGTAAGTCAAAAAAGAAGTGCAAAAATATAAATTGTCAATTGAACATATTGGAACTGATTTAATGGTAGAGGATCCGTTAACTAAAGAATTACCGCCTAAAACATTTACTAGTTATGTATGTATATATATGTTTAGATATTTGCTATTATTGTTTTGACACTTATGAATTCAATTAATGTTATGCTTTTGCTTATTTATAATTGTCACATTTGTTGTGTACATGCATTGTTTTGTTGCGACAAATTATGTTTTGAAAAAACATTAAAGTTGAGAATTACAGGTTTCTCGATTGCAGTTAATTTTGAGTTGAGATGATTATGTGATACATGGAATAAATTATGTCGTTAGATGAATTGTGACCACCATGATCTTATTATTTCAATTCATTCAAGTTTGATAGCTTGATAAATTCAATATATGGTGCACACTGGTGTTGTTGAATTATTAAGTCGTAACATGGGTCAAATGGGAGATTGTTAGATTAATTTAATAATCATAAAATGTGACTCATATTACTTTATTTGATTCTAATATGAACTGACCCAAAATAATGATTATTGGGCTTGTAAAGAAAATTAGAATCATTAGAGTTAATTAATAAAAACTCTTCCCTCTCCCTTCAATTATGTAATGTTAACAGACATCAAAAATACATAAATTCTTACACCATTTAAATAAACGAAGAAAGGAAGAAGGTGAGAATAGATAAAGTTTTGTACAGAGAAATCATTTGCGATCAAGAAGGGATTGCACATATTGAGCATCAATCAAGAGTATTTTTTTCTTTCTTTAGTTTATAACATGAATCTTAGGGTTTAAAGGTGTTGAATCAATTATGTCAGCGATTATCTTGGGTGAGTTCTAGGCTTGAAATGTTGCTTAGAATGTTAAATTTACATTGGAGAGAGGATGGACTGAATCATCAAGCCCCAGCTTGAGGGCTCCGCCAGCTCTAGTGTGTAATTTTTCTCAGCTAGAGGAAAAGGCTGAAGGCTGGTTATAAAGCAACAACTTCAGGAAATTTTACTGACACTTTACGGCATTTCGTCAGCATTATCATACCAATCCTCTGATTGTAGTTGATTCAAGAAGGGAGGTACTGAAGTAAACGAACTAATCATCATTGTAAAAGTATTTACTAGGTCTGCCAATGGAGCTTAAGAGGAGGGATACCAAGGACAATCCCGTACGTCAGCAGGAGCTAGCTGCATAGTTCACCCACTGTAATCTTCAGTTACCCCACTTTAGGCTTGCGTTATTGAATGCAATGACTGTTTGTTACAAGGCCCAGAACCTTAACACAGCAGCTAACTTTGCCAGGCGACTATTACAGACCAATCCCTCCATCGAAAACCAAACCAAAACTGCCAGGTAAGTCTTGCAAGCAGCTGAAAAGAACTTGACAAAGTGATCTAAATTATGACTTCAGAAACCCTTTCATTGTTTGCGGGGTGACCTACGTGCCTATATACCGTGGACAGAAGAATGCATCAGTTCTAGTTTACGCTTTCCATAAACAGATATTTTCTGCTCTGAAACTTCAGAGGACGGCCATAGTTACTCCACTGCAGATGTTTCCTAATTCGGGCCCAACTTTGACCCGATCCTGTCTCTTTCGTACTAAGGATGTCTCTGATTCGGTCACTTGTTATGTATTCTCTCTCTGATTGAGTAGGGTCAGGTTGTCCCAATTCAATTCAATTTAATTTGATGGGCCTCAAGTCAAATTCAAGCTCATTTTTTTGGCCCTTACTCTCATTCTCTAATTCACTCAAAAGTTCCAAAGTCAAGATCACGGTAAATATGGTCACAATCATCCGTACTGTCCCTAGCATTACATAACGTCACTTTATATTGAAGCAGTGAGTTCCTAATTTATTTGTAATGTGTACCAAAAGTAAAAATATCCGTAAAAAATTTAAAATTTATTACATTTCAAGTGTGTGTTAAATAATCATAAATTATATTTTTTAGATAAATTGTCAATGTTTGAAAAACCGAATCGGAAGTTAAATCGGTAAGATAAAAAATTTAAGGTTTAAAAGATTCAATTAGTATTAAATCGGTAAGATAAAAAATTTAAGGTTTAAAAGATTCAATTAGTATTAAATAGTCATAAAATTGACTAAAGATTAAATAAAATTAAAGAATTTAAAATATGATTTAAAAATATTATCTTTACCTATCAAAAAAATTAAATTTTAATTGAAAAATAAAAATTAATTGATTTATTTTAATTTATAAAAATTTATTAATTTATGACAATAAATTGATTAATCAATTTTAACAACAAGAGTTATTAAAATAAATCGAACGATCTAAAATTTTTATAATTAAATAAGTATTCAATTTTCTAATTATTATAAATCGCTAATTTAAATGACAAACACAATCTAAAAATAGTGTTTATAAACTCTTTTATTCTCAATTAGTTATTCTTTTTAAAATAAAAAGACTTGCAATAGTTCTTCAGTTGAATGACAAAAATCTTTAATTTTTCTAAATTAAATGCTAGTGGAAAAACTTAATTTCATCACTTAAAACTACCACCTTTCTTGAGACATGTCTTTACATCCTAATGGTCATTGCTCGAATAATAATATGCTTAAAGGGCGACCTATGCCACTCTATAAATTCAGCCTATGGTCCATTCATAACCATATCTTCATCATGTCCCTCACGTGCAGAGCCAGTGGGACCCCAGCCTACGACCAATCCCCGATGGATGTGTCTAGGCCTCTAGGGTTAAGAATATAGGTGGCATACATGCAAATATTAATAAGTTAAGGATACCTTTTTAAATTTTATAATTTTAAAATTATTTGTGCCAAAAATAATGATTGATGTGTATGAATGACAAAATTTGCTAGGCTCCATCTAATCTGACCCAGAGTAAATACATTGGACATGAGAATTTTATATTGAATTCAGGTACAAGAGTCGGCTCAAATCAATATGAATTAAATAAATAACATTGTTTTGATTTTCAAACTATTCAAATCTTTCAAGATTTATGTTCAAGCTTGATCTGGTTTAGGGATGGCCTTGAGCGCCAATTAGTCTAAATTTAATCGTCGTCGGTGTGAAAATCTATAAGTCAAGTCTAGGCTTAAGTCAGCTTGAAATTTAATTATTCTAAACCAATATTATTTTATTTAAAAGAGTTGAGCTTTAGATAGGCTTGAATTTGGGTTGTCTAAATCAGGATTCAATTAAAAAACGTTATTTTATACTTTTAATTTTAAAAAATTGAATCAAATTTGATAAATTGTTTGAATCCAATTTGTTTTAACAGAAATTAACAGGCTATATTTAAATTGATCAAAATTTATATCAAATTTAAAGTTAAAAATATAAATTCACTTAAACAAAACAATTTCATTTTTCTTTTAAACTATTCATATTATTCGAATTTTGGACTTTTCAAACTCGTTCAAATTAAACTTTAAATTGAACTCGAAATACAAACGGGAAAATTTTTCAATTTAATACATTTTCATGTTTATTAATATTTATGTTTTTATAAATTTATTAAGTGAATGGAGCTAACAAGTGAATAAAAATATAATGGTTTATCTAAAATTAAGTGAAAATGTCCATTATAAATATTTAATGACAATGTATACTGTACGGTAAGTAGGGGTATACGTAATAATTTTTTGAAAATTCATGGGACTATTAATTTCATAAGAAAAGATATAGTAATAATGTTTGTTGTTAAAAACCGATCAATTTATTAATTAATCGATCAGTTTTTGTAAATTAATTAATTTTTATAAATTAAAATAAACCAATTTTTTTTTATTTAGTAGTCTCTTTTTTAATTAAACTTTAAATTTTTACGAGTAAGATGGTTTTCTTGAATTAATTTTTAAATTATTTAATTTTATTTATTTTAAATCAGTTTTATGATGACTATCGATTTAACTTTTTAAACTTTAAATATCTTATCTTAGCGGTTTAATTTTCGGTTCAGTTTTTAAAATATTGACTAATAGTTTAACATTATCAAAGTTTCAAGTTTAATAATAATGAGGTTTCAAACAATATACGATCAATCACGAGATTTAATAATTATTCAATTTTTTATATTTACTATTATTTTCTTGAATGTGCATTAAATAAATTAATACGTACATGTAAATATATTATAAATGTTTTCATAGTCTTTAAAATTCAGGCTAAGACCTCAAACACTTGAGAATTCTTTAAAACCGTGAACCACCACGGTATCTACCATCTCTCAATAACTTAAGATGCTAAAACTTCAACCTTGTCAAAGTTTCAAGTTTAATAATAAAGAAGTCATACCACCGAGCACCGATGTTCAGGATTAAGAGGCTAGTTTTCGCTTAAGTAAGGGTGGAAGTTCGACTCCTGCTTATAAATATAGTAGTATTAAATACTTGATAGTAGTGCTGAGTCATCTCTCAAGATCCCAATAGATACGAGTAGAGATTAATTTGAATGTAGCAATAACTTTAAGGTGTTACTAATAATTCGGGCCCATTCAAAACATCTCGTGAGTTAATTAAAATAATAATAATAATAATAATAAAGAAGTCTTTTATTCATCGATCACAAGTTTTAGTAATTACTCAATTTTTTATATCGACAAAATCTACAATTATTATATTTCAAATGCAAATTGAATTAATTATTGAGTACATATACTGAATAAATCAAATTTGAATTACATATTATTATTTTAGTTTGACATGGCTTAAATGAAACGATTAAAATTAGAATTGATCTAATTTTGAGTCGAAGAGAATTGATTCTGGTTAAATTAAATTAGATAAAATAATATTATTTTGAATCTAACCTAACAAAATTTAAGAATGATTCAGATTTGATCTAACCCGTTATCATTGCTAATTTGAACGGTGAAGCAACTTCCAAATATTCATTCCACATGACTCAGCTTCATAGGGCTTGAGATGGGCATCTCTCATCTACTTACTAGACAGAAAGATTCGAGAGGTCCCATAAGCTTGGCATTGCCAAGTGCTATGTAAGAAAAAGCATGGAGAGTTTGATAGCTTTCGTTGAACAAAAGGCAAAACGTAACTTAGAAAAAAAGGGGGATGCACTCACTGGTTGGTGATGCGTCGAGGCATGGAGACAAAAAGCAAAACCTTGAAGCCTGAAAAGCGTTCCTGGTATAGACGAAAGGACCTTAGTGCTTCTTCAAAAGCTTTCTTGGGACATTAATTTCTTCAAACCCCCTGAGTTAGCTAAAGATGTCGTGTCTTTTCAGGAGACAAGCCTGTACTAAAGAGATCCATGAGTAGCCAGACTATTTTCTGCGATGGATGAACTGGGAAAATAAATAAAACAAATAATTAAAAGAGCATTGAAAAAAATATTTAAATATATATTTTTAATGATTTTAATAAATCTGATAACATTAATTTCATTGAATAATTTGATTCATAGACTATTAATTAACACCTACAAAACTTGAATAATATTTGGTAAAATTCTCCAATTGGTCCTTGAACTTTTATTTTATGTGCACAAAAGGTCTTGAATTTTTATTTTTACTAAATTAATCTTAAAACTTTTTAAATTTCTCAAGGACCTTTATTTTCCCGACATCATTAAATTGTACTTTATGTCCCTGTCATTGTGACAACATAACAAGATCCAGTGACTATTGAAGGTCTAAAACACTAGGAATTAGAGTAAAATTGACTAATTGTATCAAATAGCAGGCGGTGTTACTTGGCTAGTGACTATTAAAGGTTTAAAACACTAGGAATTAGAGTAATATAAGATAAATGGAGGTATTAAGAGAAAATTTTTGAAAATTTTGAGGAAATTTTGACAAAAATAAAAGTTATAAGACAAATTTAACTTTTTTCCATTATAAATATTAAACAATAATCTAATTGAGTTAAAATGAAATAATCTTAGTTGTATTTTGTATATTATTGAAGTAAATTCCCCATTTACTCGAAATAAATTAAATAAAACACTATTTCCTTTCGTACAAATGTTATCTAAATTTAAGTATGATATGTATATAACAACAATAATTTAGTAAAAATCTCGCTGATACGCAGATTTTAGAGAGATTTAGTAGTATGCAGTTGTTACGGTTTGATCTAATTGCAAGGTATGGGACTTGAGTCTCATATTGGTGAATCTCATATTGGTTAAATACAAAATTGATATGGAATTTATAAGGACTTTGGGCTCTTTACCCTCATAAGCTAGCTTTTAGGATGTGGCTCTCCTAAAGTCCTTATCAATTGGTATCAGAGCCGGTCTTGGAGTGGTGACCCATGGAGTGGTAGCCTGGGAATGCCAGCCGTGACCAACAAGGATCTCATAGTGGTGACCCATGGAGTAGTGATCTGAAAGCGTCAGCCGTGACCAACATGGCTGTGACCAATGAGAACATTGATCCTTATGGGGGGACGAATGTTACGGTTTGATCTAATTGTAAGGTATAGGACTTGAATCTCATATTGGTTAAATACAAAATTGATATGAAATTTATAAGGACTTTGGGCTCTCTACCCTCACAAGCTAGCTTTTGGGATGTGGCTCTCCTAAAATTCTTATCAATCCAATTGGTCACGGCCATGTTAGTCACAGCTGACACTTTCAGGTCACCACTCCATGGGTCACCACTCTGAGATCCTTGTTGGTCACAGCCATGTTGGTCACGGCTGACACTCCCAAGCCACCACTCCAAGACCAGCTCTGATACCAATTGATAAGGACTTTAGGAGAGTCACACCCCAAAAGCTAGCTTTTGGGGTGTGGCTCTCCTAAAGTCCTTATCAGCAGTCTTGTAAATATACGTATTAACTTATATATTGTTCAAGTTGTTATGTACAGTTAGCACTTAGCACAGAGGCAATTAGTTGGTTAGAAGTTCGTTAAACAATTAGATGAACAATTATTTTCTGTTACCTAAACTTGTATATGTAAAGAGGTGAAAAGGATGAATACAAAAGTATGGAGATACGGTCACTACTTCATTTCTAGCTTCTTATTAGCTTTACTTCATAAGTGTTTAATATTTGTACATGCCATCAGAGAAATCGATTGTTGGCTCACTGATAAACACTTACTCTGCTACAATTAATCACTGTACAACCATGAGAGAAAATAATCACAACCAAGAACGTAGAAATCAACTTACTGAAGATCCTTTCCACCTTTAATCCTCAAATCATCCTGGAATGCTTCTCGTTTCTTCCCCTCTTATTGGAACTAACTATATGTCCTAGTCAAGATCTATGAGAATCGCTTTAGGAGCTAAGGTGAAACTAGGATTTATCAATAGCAAATGCATCATGCTGACTGAAACATCACCTAAGTATAAGCACTGGCTTAGGGTGGATTATATGGTAACGTCATGGATACTAAATTTTATTTCCAAGGATTTAGTAGATGCCTTTATCTACGTAAGAAATGCTGAAGAGCTATGGAATTAGTTACAAGAGAGATTTGGAGAAAACAATGGGCCTATGATATATCAAATTCAGAGGGAGGTAAATTCTATCTCACAAGGAAATAAGAATGTTGCTATATACTACACAAAGTTGAAGAAAATATGGGATGAATTGGGATGTTTGTTACCTATGAAACACAGACACGGACACGGATACGGACATGGGACACGGACACGGACACGGGAACACACCAACTTCTAAAATTTGGTGGACACGGCTATATATATATATATATATATATATATATATATATGTATGTATATTATAAAATTTAGAATTAAAAAAATTTCAGAATTCATAATATGATATATATTGATTGATGTGTTTCAAGACTTCCAACATCTTGATAGTTCATACATATTTGGTACTTTATAAGCCTCTCTAAAAAAACATGGAGCATATATTCCATTAAGCAATTTGTCTACAATCTCTTATCCAAAAGTAGAATTAGTCATTCACATGGGTATTTACAACCAAAAAATCTAACTAAAGTATCCGCCTTCTAATCGCTTTACTCTCAAACATTGGCATTGCTTTCATCAGCAAAGATCATACTCTCCAACTCTGGTTCATCAAGTGAAAGATTGGCAACTTCAAGGATTCCATGATCATTATCAATTGGTGAAAACTCATCTCCTGCAATATCCCACATCATTGCTTCTCCTTGTTTATATTGTGAAGATTTTCTTGAAAGGAGTCGCAAATTAGTATGAATGTATACTAAATTCTCAGCACGCTTAGGTTTGATCTTGTTCCTTTTAAGGGAGTGAATAAAAGAGTAAGTACTCCAATTTCTTTCACAACAAGATGAAGACGATGGTTGTCTAAGTAACTTGAGAGCAATCTTTTGAAGAATTGTAGCATGAACACTATGAACTAACTGCCAAGATTTTGTGTCAAGGATACCTCTATCATTTATAGAGTCAAAATCATCAAAACCTTGTCTACCACCCAAAAAATTAGCAAACTCAATGTTCACTTTTCTCCGATCTTCTACATCAGAAAAGTACCTCTTCAAACATTTCAATCTCTCATTGGTGAGCTCCACATCTTGATTTGGTGGAACTCGTTTTGAGTCTTTACTCAACCATTCATGGCTATAATACCTATATAGTTGTAAGAAAAAAATGTTATGAATTATTCATCAATTACCATTTATTTATCTCTAATAGAAAAGAAAGTATCAAAATTTGAATAATCACCTTGGATGCAAAAAATGAGCTAAACAATGAAAAGGGGTACTACTTTTTATCCAACGCTCAATTAAGATTTGGAGGACCACTTCATAGAAGGTTAAAGATTCATTGTCATCCTTTCTATTAAAATGATATGTGGCTTTTCTTACTTTTTCAATCATGGAATCCCACATCTCATACACCAAATGGAGAGTAGATGCAACCATATCTGTGCTTCTTAAAACATCATCAATAGGATTGGTGAAAGAAAGAATGAAATCTATCTTTTGCCACCAACTATCACTCAGTAGTTTCTCTTTGACAAATTCAGCTTTGCCAACATCATCTTCCTTGTAAGCAGACCATTTTTCACTTATCACCATCTCTTGGAGCCCATGTTTGAGAAGTTTAAACCGCTTCAACATCACTATTGTAGAGGCAAATCAAGTAGGAGCAACATTAAGTAACTTCAATGAAGCAAACTCATTAAAGATGGACAACCTCATATGGTGATTAACAATGAAGTTCTTAATAAAAGAAACATCGTCAGCGATTTGTGAAATCCAAGAACATTCTTAATACACGAGATTATTCCTTTCTGTATTCTTAACCGCACAAATGCTCTTCAAAGCAAGGTTAAGAGTGTGGACAACACAAGAAGTCCAAAAAATAGTTGAAAACTTGGCCTCAATCATTAAACTAGCTGCCCTACAAACCAGTGCGTTGTTCGTCACAATTTGCACAACATTATAAAAACCAACTTCCATAATCACATCTCTCATTTTCTTGGCTATAAAATCCTTATCCTTGATATTATCAAAGCAATCAATTGCTTTCAGAAACATTGACCCACTTTCAGTCATAGCCATAATTGAGAAGAGGTCTTCTTTGTGGATCACTTCACCCATCACTTACAATGCTCACTCCTTTTAGATTCCATGTATTCCTTATAGGTTGAAGAAGCTTCTCAACATGTTCTCTTTCTTTGTCATGTAAAGTTGTTCTCAACTTGTTATAGCCCGGAGGAACATTACCACTAATATAATTATTAGCGGCAAAAGAGAAAGCTTTGATGAAATGAGGATTCCTTGTAAGATGTAAAGGCAATCCTGAAGAGTAAAATATTATAGCAATCTCAAGATCTAAATTTTCTCTAGCTTGGATGTTGAAAGCATCATCTATAGGCCCTGATGTTGCCCTCCTCTTTCTTGAATCAAAACTACTAGTACATGATGCTTCACCAATTGAGAAATTTTGAGATTGACTAGATAAGGGTGGAAGGGGGACAGGTCTTGCCTTGGAATTTTCAATTAACAATGTAGCTTCATTGTCAATTTTTTTTAAGTTTTGTCACCTTTGAGGATGGAATGTCACCACAAGCTCGAATTTCCTTGCCTGACAATTTCACAGGTGCGCCCTTACCCTAGTGTAAGAACCTCTGAATGAGCTATGACAAAAACTACACTCAAACTCAAAGTTTCCACCACCCTC
>JAOQMQ010000006.1:1621972-1668395 GCA_027563845.1 Erythroxylum subrotundum
GCCTACAGCAGTCCAGCCATGAAATCATCAATATTGCATTGCAAAACAACAACTAAACACTCACCAAAAAGATTAGGAAACATAAAACTCACTTTCTTTTTCTATAACCAACACAAATATGGCTTCTGTTCTATTCTATTTTGAGATTTTGGTCTTTGTTACGTTGATAAACAGAAGATAGAACAAAGAATTGACCCAATCAAAGCCTAGAGTTCTAACAAATATCGGTTAATATTCCCAATATAGAACAATATTAATAGTAAGTAACCATATTAGATCTCTAAATTCTTCTAAGAATCTCATTGATACACCAGAAGCTTACAATACTTATTAATCAGAGGAATTAATAAGTATTGTAACCGTGTACAGATTCGTGGAAACACATGACTCTGTACACGGTTTTCAGAGTCGTGTGTTTCCATTACACACGACTCTGAAAATCCATTGGCAGCACCACAAAGGAGTCGTGTGTTTCCATTACACACGACTCTGCACAGGTGCATGATGTTCAAACAACGGCAGCACTAAAGGAGAAAAAAACTTGAATGACGTTCAAACTAGGGTAGCACCACAAAGAAGGGCATGCATCAACAAACCTGAATGACGTTATGAAGACAGCGTTGTATGAAGAACCAGCGCAGACGTGAAGGAGCAGATGGCTGGAAAACAAGGAGCGACGTGCGACAAAAGATTTGTGAGAAAACAAGGAGGAGCGACGTCGGCTGGAAAACCACGAGGAATTTGAGAAGTTTGAACAATTATACCTTTCTTAATAAGGAAGACTACCCATGTCAACTAAATAAATTTTTGAATAATTCAAAAAAATGTTACAAGCCATATTAAGACGTGTCTGAGCAGTTTTCAGCCATGTCCGAGTCGATAAAATAATTTTTTTTATTCAGACACGTATGGACACGTGTCCATCGCGTGTCCGTGTCGGACACACGGACACGGCTCCATTTTGCCGTGTACGTGCTATATAGTTTGTAACCAATTTCGGAGTGCGCATGTGGTTCATCGAAAATCACAACTGATACAAATCAAATGCATAAATTGATTCAATTTTTGATGGGTTTGAACGACTCCTTTGATCATGTAAAAAACCAGATTCTATTGGTGGAGCCTATACCCAATGTAAATAAAGCATACTCGATGGTTTTAAGAATTGAGAAACAAAGAGAAGTACATGCCATGGAAGATATTACTGAGCATAGTGCTTTGTTGGCCAGAGGTTATGGATTTAAGAGGGATGGAGAAAAAGAAAGTAACAGAGAATGTAACTAATAGAGTGACAAGAAAAGAGAAGTAAAGAAGGACAAAGGATATCCATAATGGTTTAAAGGAAACAAAGAATAAAAGGGAAAGAAGCAACAAAGGATGATGGCTAATTTAACTGATACACCATTTGCAAAAGCTAATAAATATGAGACGATTCCAAAGATGCCTGGATGGACTGTTGAGCTTTCTAACGTTATACAGCAAGAAGTTATAAAATACGTGAAAGGAAGGACTAATGATGAAGAGAAGAATCAACATGCTAATTTTGCTCATTGACATAGGAGTGGTCGGGTAGTTGAAGCCCCCAAAATAATTCTAATTTTCCAAACTTTCTGTAGTAGTCCTGAAACCAAGTCGAATCCTTAAAGAATTAAACACTAGCTTCTTAATTTCAATTAATAAAAGTAAAGGGAGGATTTTTTATTAAATAACTGATTAAATAAAATTAATACGAAAACAAATTAAATCAACTGAATTTAAAAATAAGAAAGTCAAGATTACTAAACTCCAATTCAAGGGAAATATCTTATCTAATTGTAACATTGATAATTGGTTTAAAGAGAATATTTTCACGATTCAAGCAGTTAGTCTGAAACATATTAAGATAGTCGTAATAAGTTTCAAATTTTTCTAAATTAATTGGTTCAAACCCAACATCCAAATCAAAACTTATCATCCATTGACTAGGTGTGATAGCATTCCATATCAAATAAGTGTAACAATAAGCTTCGTGAAAAAGACTAAACCCTAAATTAAATAATCGAGATAGCTACAACTATTCAATTTAGTTTTTCTTATTTATCATAAGTTAAATATGGGAATTCATAAATAACCTATTTGCTAATTGTATCAATCCTTCATGACAATTACAGATCATTGAATTCCTGGATAACGATAGAATAATCAATATTAAATTAAATTGTCATATTAATTAAATATTAATCATTGATAAAACATGAGAGCTCAAAACAAGAAATACTTTAATTAAAACATGAATAAAAATTTGGAACACAAAATCTCACAAAGTTACAACTAGAATATCGAATCCCCTTGAATCAGAACGATTGAGTTTAGTTACACATGAATTTTGCTCCAATAACAAAGATAGAAGACAAACAAAGAATTGGAAAAAGACGTAAGAAGAGAGAACCTCTTTCTGTTACGAAGAACATCCATTTTATAAGGTTTTCTGATTTAATTATAATCTAATTCTAACTTGTAAAGATGTTTATCTAAAACAAATTCAAATTCAAACTCTTTCATGGTAAGGATAAGAAGAAGTTTCTCAGTTAAACTCCAACTCTTCAAATAATGAGACTTATCCACTACAACAATCTCTTCACTTTATCCAAAATTTGTGATTATTATCAATAGAGTCTCAATTTAATGCAATCTCCACGTTCTTCTCCTAAAACAAAACAAACATTAATTTTCATATTTAAGCATCAAAATAAATACAAAACAAAGGAGATAATATCAAATAATATAGCAATATGAGATCTATCAAAGAGCCACAAACCACATGACTTTAGATTTTTCTCTTTTTCATCAACCTAAAATTCCAAAAGATCATACATCGGTATTTCTGCCTGACGGTTCAATCAAAATGGTTCATCTCTTACACTTACTAATGCTCCTCATATTCATAGCTTCAAGTTTAATTTGCTTTCAGACCATAAATTCACTAACTTAGTTGATATTAAAATCACATTTCATCCATTTTTCTACATTTTTTCAGGACTTGCTGACTGAGACAATTCTAGCAATAGGAAGAATAGCTGGGAATCTAATTTACATTCTAGACAAGTTGAGCTTCATGAAAGATACAATTAAATCCTTTACCAAATGAGCGACGGAAACAATTTCTCATAAGAAATTTGCATGTACATTCACAGAAGATGAAAATAAAGAATTAGAGAGGAACTTACGACTTTGGCATAACAGATTAGATCATGCTCCTCTTGTTGTCATCAAATGCATTACTAATATCACTACTATTGATTCAACATTTTTGCTCCCATGTGATATTTGTCCTCTTTTCAAACAACAAAGATTACCTTTTTGAAAAAGTCAAACCATTTCATACCACATTTTTGACTTTATCCACATTTTTGTGTTAAATATTTAATAAGTGTTTAATATCTATAGAAGTCTTACCGTTAACTAGTAGAAAGACTATTTTCAAATGGCAATAATATGTATACAAAATATACTATATTAGTTTTGTTGAAAGGAAACTTGGAAGAAGTTCGAAAACAATTTCACATTCTTCATATGTGCTTAACATTCAGATTTTTTGCAACAAGTTGAAAAGTTTATATTCTAATTCGATAGACAATATTAGATAACCTTAATATTGTTACGATATGTATCTTATATAGAAATGTTATTTAAATATGCCATACTGGAATAGTTTACATATCTTGTTTTTATAAAAGTATTATTAATTAATATGTATATGGATCATTATAATATAATTAATAAATAACCGAAATTTAATCAATCATAAAAATTATTATTATCTATTTTGAAGGGATGCTTCACTATTTTCATATGATTTTCTAAACTAAGACTTTTGTGAGAAAGGTCATCAAAAGTTGATTATAAAACTTTCTTCGAGAATTTGAGTGTAATTAAAAGTTAAAATATGTAAAAATGTGCATAATATGTATTTTATTAATTACACATTTACCTAATGCTTTTTTCCAAGAAAAATGCCTTGATTTTAAGCAATGATTAAAAACTCAACCGATTCAACCGTAAAAATCTTGAACCGTTCAACTTTTCAGTTTAATTTTTAACCTTCGAGTTCGATTTACTCTAATAACTTTGTTGTTAAAAACTAACCAGTTTATTAATTAATCCATCAATTTTTATAAATTAATAAATTCTTATAAACTAAATTAAATTAATTAATTTTCATTTAATAATATATTTTTCAATTAAACTTTAAATTTTTTTATGGACACGAACAATATCTTTCAATCATCTTCCAAATTCCTTAATTTTATTTAATATTTAGTCAATTTTATAACAGTTTTATACTCGTTGAATCTTTTAAACCTTAAACTTCTTATTTTATCGGTTTAACTTCCTGTACGATTTTTAAAACACTAATTTTCAAACTTATATAACATTATTACTTCAATCAAATGAAATTTATTACCCATATCTCATAAAATCAGATCAGTTGCATCATAATAATAACCTCACGTTGGAGATGAAAGGTCGATGCTCTACTTGCATAGTTGATGGTCGAAACAACTTAATTACTTGTGGAATTTGTGATTCAATTATTAACCTTTCAAGTTACAATCTACGACAGTAATAGTCGGTGGCTTTTCTGTTCTTTAATGCTCCAAAATGCTAAAGCATTCCCAAATTCCTCGTTAAAAAAAAAAAGGTGATCGATCGAGTAGGAAAGAAAGCGAGTGTTTTGTCATGATAATGGATTTTGATGGAGATTTCATGATGAACACTTTGAGAGAGACTTAGACGTGACAATGAGTCGGATAAAATTTTATATCATGCTTAAAAGAATCCGAGTTTAACTCAAAATTCAAACCTATTTTTAATAGATTTCTTTAAATTTTTTATTTTAAAACATTTTTTATTTTAAATTAAGTTCGGATCGGTTAAAATTAAATTAAACCTTTCAAAGTTAAACTTGATTTAAAATTTAGTCATTGATTTTAAGTTAACTCGGACCAACATATCAACTTTACAAAGACATGCTCAAAATCGAACTTAGGTTTATATTAACTTGATTAAGAACTAAAAGGTCTTAGAAGCATTCTTGATCTTTAAAATTCTTCACAAAATTCTTTCTAATTTTTAGTTTTTCCTAAATAATCTCTTTTCTAAGGTTTCTATTAAAAATAAAACACCTTTTTTAAACGAAGGAATTTTTAGTTGTTATTTTTTAGATGTGCATTGATTAAACTTCTGAATTGACGCAATAACCTGCAAATCACGCCAATTGGATATTCCGCACTAAGCAGATCCTGTACGATAGGCTCGATCAAAAAAGGATAAGTTGAGTGATTCGAATACAAGACCTTTTAACCCCATGCCTTCCACTCTACCAGCTCAAACATAAAACACACACAGTATTAACATCAATCATAAACGTAACTATTAAATTCTATACATATTAATTAAATTTAAATTAATTTAATAATTTAATACAATTGTAGCAGAGTTAGGTTAATTTATTATGTAAAAAATATTTGATTAATTTGTATTTAATATTTATATTGGTATAATTTTTCGTTATTTTTAATCAAAATTTAAAAGAAAATTTTTATTAAAAAATAAAAATTCCTAAATTATAAAATTTCAATAAAATTTAAAATGACTTAAATTATTAAAAAAAATATGTGTGTTTTATCCTAATAAAAAATTAACCATAAGAAGACAATACCTAGAAAACAAAAGAGCGTGAGTATATTAATGCACAGTCGAGTCAACCTGACAAAAGAGAGCACAAGGCTCGAGGGTGAAAAACAAGGACACGATTTTTGAGACTTCCAAATATCATTCCATCACTGAAATGGAAACCCTTTTGAGCTCCATTTATCTAAAACCTCTATTACTTGCTTTTTATTACACATATTAAAACATGGGAATTTAACTTTCTGCGGCCGAAAATAACAAAGTGAAAGAGTTAAAGGTTAATTTGCTTTAAGTTGGAAAAGGGTTAGTTTTTGCTTTCAGTCAAATTGAGAAACATGGGCTGCATGAGTCCATCTTTATTTTAATTATCTTATTAAGTCTACTAATTCGTGATTATTTTGATTTAATTGATACTTATAAATTTATTGTTTTTATTCTTAGTTTATAAATTTTTAATTACTAAAATAAATAAATATTTAAGAAGTAAAATTTATTGATTGAAACATTCCCTTAAACTAAATTAATACCAACTTTTAGTGAAAATTATTGTGGTACATTTTGATATTCAATTTTACACGACTTTTACACTAATTAAAGATAAAGTTGCGTACTATTACATTTCTCTAGATTTCACGCTTCTAACGGAATTTTTACTGAGTTGTTGATTTTTTTTTATATTTATAACCTATAATATTTAACATATACAAAGGAACATATTGATTTTTATTATTGCTTTATTATATGCTTATGATTAACTTCATAAAAGTGCTTCAGAATAATTTTAAGTTATGTGTTATTCTAAAATTTAAAAATGTACTTAAACTTATGTTCTGAATCTAGAAGTTCAAAATGTAGCCTTCATATGGAATAAACTAATATAAAAAGAGTATGTATTTTCAAGCAATTCTTCAAAATTAGGATGGTTTATAAAGCGTATAAATCATAAATTCAATATTAAAAAATTAGATTGAAAATTGAACCAATAATATTAGAAGTTTAAGATTTAAAAGTTCAACCACTTTCACAAAATTAGTATATAATAAATATATTGAAATTTTTGAAATATAATTGAAGCAAGAAATTGTCTTTATCATCGAAGAAATTGAAGATTAATTGAAAAAAGACTATTAAATAAAAATTAATTATTTAGATTTATAAAAGCTGACTTACTTACAAAAATTGGCCAATTTTTAATAACAAAATTATTAAAATAAATCAAACTAAAAATTTGACAGATTCAAAATTTTTATAATTAAATCAACTAATTTAATTTTTTAATTTCTTAATTAAGGTTCGTAATATATATCTTTTTTCTCTTGAAATGTTAATTAGACCACTTGACAGTTTAATAGTAAAATTAATGATAATAAAATTATTTATTTCAAAAAATAAAATTATTATCATTTTTCCTCTTGATTTGCAATTAAATCTAAGTAAAAAGGTAATTTAACGTTTTTTATTTTCAAATAATTCGAATCTAATTTTATTTAAAATTTCAATATATCAAATCATTTTATAATTTTAAATAAAAATAGAATTAAATTTATTTTGAACATAATAAATTTAAATTTAAGTTGCAAGTTTTAAGTAAGGTTGAATTTGAAATTGAATTTCAAATTAAATATAAATTTTTAGAACCGATTAGATGCTAAGCTTACATAATTTAAAATTAAATATAAATTTTTAAAACTGACCTGACTCGATTAGATGGTAAGCCTACAAATGAGGCATGAAATCTTCTATTTTTATTAACATGTTTCAACCATATTTTTGCTTTAATATAACGTCGTTTTATGTATATTTTGTTAGAATTTATAATGGGCCTACGAACTCACACGATAAGGAAAGTTATACCACATATAAGTCTAAGTGAGGTTCTATCTTAAAATCAATTGGTGATAGGTAGAGTAGCCCACTAGACTTATATGTTGGTCTTCTTTCCTCTCTTTTTCCAATGTGGACAAACTCCCACTTTTATATCTCAACACACCCCCCTCATGTGTGGGTCTAACACGTGACATAATCTATCATTCGGAGGTTTTAACGACTAACATAAGAACAACCTGTTCTGATACTATGTTAGAATTTACAATGGGTCTACGGGCCCACAGGATAAAAAAAGTTAGACCACATATAAGTCTAAGTGAGGTTCTATCCTAAAACCAATTGGTGATAGGTGGAGTAACCCACTAGACTTATATGTTAGTCTTCTTTCCTCTCTTTTTTAATATTAGACAAAATCTCACTTTTATATCTCAATATATTTAAATATAAAATGGCTTATTGGGGGCAAATACGTGGTTAAAATAGGCTAATAGAAAGTGTTCCCAACCCTGCATGTGACTACGAAGCAATCCCATCCTGGAAGCGACCACAAATCATGGCAGAGAAATGCATGGAACTCTGAGACTTGGTGCCGGCGAATAATAAACAAATGGAAATTCTGTCTGGACTCTGGACAGAGATTCTGTTCGATCCAGTCATATCTAAACGATTATCAAAAATTCCCTCGGGCCCCTAAATTGGCCGTACTTTTTTTAATTTTTACAATAATAAAATTTTCTTATTAATTTTATAAATTTTAAATAAATTATTTAATATACAAAATATCTTATTAATTATGTATTTATATAATTTCTTAATAGATCATCATAAACAAAACTACTAATAAAGGCTATCCAATTGAATTAACTCATTTGGATCCAAAAAAAATTAAATAATAAATTGGATTTAATTGATATTTATAAAATGTAATATATTTTATTTTTAATTAATTAATTTTCAAAAATTTTAAATTTTTATTACTTCAAACTTGTTTAATCCCTTGATTGATGTTATTAATTTAAACAAAAATTATAAAAAATCTTAAAATTTACTCAAATTTATAATATTAGACAAAATTTAAAAAAATAACTTAATTGTCTCGCCAAAATGTATTTAAGTCTTCGTAATGTCATATATTATATTTGTATTATGTATAAATTTTATAATTTAATAAATTAAAATTATTAAAAACTTTAAAATAAGTATACACTTTTTCATATATAATTTCATAATTATTTTAAGGAGTTTAATTTTTTGATTTATTAAATAATAAAATTTGCATATGACACAAATATAACACGTGATGGTCGCATGATATATATACTAATCTAACAAGGATCGCTACATCATTCATATTAATAAAAAATTTAGTGTCGCATTATATTTGCTAAAAATTAAAAGGTAAAGTATATTATTATTAAATTAAGAAAATTTTTTGTTTTTTTCAATTAATTATTAATTTATCATGCAACTTTTCAAAGACTTTTCCATTTAGCATTTTTTTTGGGTGGAACTTTTGATTCTGACATTTCTAAGCATGTTACCCTCGAGGGAGTTTGCGTATTAAGTTAATCAAAATCCAATTATTAGCGGCTAATAATCTGCGGTTCACGTGGTTGTCATTTTAAACAAAGCTTAATTAGCTCCTAAGCTACTCACCTACTGTCCCCTTAATTCAGAACAGACCTCCAAAATCAATGATTAATTAGTCCACGCTGCTGAGCTGTAGAAATGACCTCATAGGGTTTAATTCAGATTTCAGACAACAATATAAGATGGGATTTTCTTGACACTTAATTTGTCTCCTTACAAATATCGATAATGAAATTTTATTCAATTGTTTTATGATATATAAGAAAAATACGAGTTCTCATGTGATTTTATTCATTTTTAAAAAATATTTTTGTTAATTGTAAATTATTTTAAATATATTTTATAGTATTAGAAAATTTTTAAAAGAATATTTAACAAAAGTTATTATGTTATTTTCCGTTTCACATGTGACAGAGTTTAATTAATTTTTTACAAGAATAATTCAATATAAATTTAATAATTTTTGATTTTTTATTAGCAAATTATATTTTTGTATAATTTTAAATTATAAAATATTTTAAATAAAAAAATTAGAAAGGATATATTGTTTAAAAAACTATTGCAATGACACAAAAAAGCATATTTTGATAAGGGAAAACTTATATTGAGATTGCAAGATTGATTCAATACTTATAAATTTGAATATGGTTTAAAATAAGATTAAATATATTTTTTAAAAAATTTAAATTTCTTAAAACTTATATTTGGATAAAATTAGATTAAATCTCTTAGATTTACAAATTTTATGTAAAATTTAAAATTAATTTAAAACTTAACCAACTTCTTATTAGTTAATTTAAATTTAGTCAAATCGAATGGAGTGTAGACTAAACTTGGACCGAAATATCAATTTTAACAAACCCAAATCGCTATTTATAGAATCTCCAATAAATTATATATCATGCAATATGGTGCGGTAGTTTTACCCGCTAAAGAATTGACGATACTACACCATTAGTGTGTAGAAGCAGTAGTTTTTACATTCTCCACTAACACTGCACTTACCAACGTGCAGTATCATTAATTCTTTAGCGGTACGAAACGGTATTATTCAAATATTGATCGGTATTTAAATTTGGTACAATTGATCTTTTATTTTGTATCAGTTTTAGTCTGGTACAGTCAGGTACGAAATTAGACTCAACTCTAAGGGGGGCCGGAGGCTGTGCGTGCAGAGTTGAAGAGAAGAGAAGATATGTATTTTTTTTTTAAAGGGGGCCACTTATATTTATAATTTTAAAATTTTTAATTATATAAGTAATTTTTTAAAAAAATATTTGGGGGGCCATGTAACATGGCTCCGTCCCTGGGTACAGTAAGTACCGACCGATACCAACTAATACAAAACGGTATTCACATTTATGAATATACATGATACTGGATGTGATACTCCACGAGGCCGTTTTGAAATTTTCAGTAAAAGTTAGTAACGGAAATTGATAACATACAGACAGGCATTATAAAATCAAAACTATAAGAAAATTATTGATGATTTTTAAAATTACGGGTATATTAATAATATATCAAACAAAATTTACTTTAATTTTTTAATAATAAAAACTTAGGTTTATTCAATTATTCATCCCCTTGCCCTTATCTACTAAGCTTATAGGCATTCCAGGTCCGTCTAGACTCTGCAACAACGATATTTTAGGACCGTTGATCCAAAGATCAAACTCCACGTGTCTCAACAAGATTTGTCATTCATCTAAAAATTGTAAACGAGTTGATAACAAGAGACTTTCTAATTTTGACTATATTGCTTGTACAAAATTAAGCACGCATCAAGCTTCATTATAGGAAAGAAGGGTCAGAAAAAAATATAAAATAAAAAAATAAGCGGGTTTTCCGGTGCAAGGACGAATAATAAACAGAAGCTGATGCACTGCCACGTGAGCCATCATTACCACCGTTTGATTAACAACCGGACGGCTGTGATTCATGATATCTTAGATTAGATTCATTGAAACTGGAAGAGAACTGTAGAGAAGTGCCTAGAGATAGATTTTCTTGTTCTTCCTTATTACAATTTTTGTTTTTTCTCAATCTCTTTTGTTTGTAAATGTCTCTCTGTCTCTCACTCACTCACTCGCTCACAAAGTCTCAACAACAAAGAAGCCGAAGTAAACAAGTAATTGATGAGAAAGAGATCTAGAGTAGGTTTGTCTTAAATGAGGGAAAGAGAGTAAGGTGTGCAGTTCCCATGGCGGCGTAGCAGAACTCTAATTCTGTGCCATTATTATTGCTTCCAACAACGAAAGAGAGAATTGAAGTAAAAGCTGATCATGGTCTATCTCTTTTTTTTTTCTCCTTATAGTTTCTTAACCTAAACCCAGAAATTCGTTTGGAATTCTGTTGAGTTTCGCAACCTCAAAAGCTGCCAAGAACATCAGCAGCAAAATTCAGACTGAGCTTGCTAATTCCTGATAAGGGCTAGCTTAAGTTTCTGATATGGAAGTGAGGTTGCTTTCAGAAACATGGCTGGTTGGTTCTATCTAGGTGGTGGGAGAGAAGGAGTAGCCTCAAGCAGACAAGAAGAGAACAGTGTGTTTTTATACAGAAACGAAGAGATCAACAACAATAACAACAATAACAAGGGATTTGAGTTATGGCCACAGTTTTATCACCAACACCAACATCAAAACAACAACACTTACTCCTCAACATTTGGAGTGGGTGGTCCTAGTCAAAGAAGAAGTAGCTTCTCTGATGATTCGTCAAGATCAGGTTTTACTGTGATGAGACAAGGAGGATCAGGAGGAGGAGGTGGTGGTATGAATTGTCAAGATTGTGGTAACCAAGCCAAGAAAGATTGTTCACATTTGAGGTGTAGAACTTGCTGTAAAAGCCGAGGGTTTCAATGCCAAACACACGTCAAGAGCACTTGGGTCCCTGCAGGTAAAAGGCGAGAGAGGCAACAACATCAACAACAACAAGAACAACAGTCTCGAGGAGAGCATCCAAAAAGGCAAAGAGAGAATCGAAGTGCCAATCCTTCTCTTACTTGTACTACATCAGGTAAAGTTTGAAATTTTTTTGAAGAACTAGCTAAAATATGGTCAGATGGTCTCAGGAACTTGATTTGAAGCTTTTAATACCCAAACAACAAGACTCGTACCATTTGCGTGTGATCAAGTCTACTCCTTAGTCAGCCACCCTCCACCCACCACATGCTTTTCCTTATCTCTTTCTTTTCCTTTTTCTATGATTCCATTAGATCACTGTTCGTTAGTAAACTGACCAAGGAAAGTCACGTATAGACTGTAGAGTTTAGCAAGTGTCTTCTTCTTCTTCTACTTCATGATTCTTGTCCTTAATCACTTTGTCTTTTTCGACTCATTAGGGTTGGAACTGGGACAATTCCCTCCACAAATGAGTTCACCAGCTACGTTCCGTTGCGTTAAAGTAAGCTCCATGGAAGATGCCGATGACCAACTTGCGTATCAGACAGCAGTTCAAATCGGAGGTCATGTTTTCAAGGGAATTCTCTACGATCACGGCCCTGACAGTCGTTACAACTCCGGCCGAGGCGAGAGCTCTTCCGGTGGAGCAGCACAACAACTGAACTTCCTAACAGGAGCGACCACTAGTACATCAAACGTTAACGAACCAAATTCAGGACCCTTACTTGATCCAACCTCTCTATATCAACCTCCATTCAATGCTTTCATTGCTGGTACGCAATTCTTCCCACCACCAAGGTCTTAGTTCAGTTCAAGGCATGCCCTTCTTAATGTAGGGTACAGAAAAACAAAAATTTTCTGAAAAGTTGCTCTTAATGTTGTTCTTGTTCATTGCAAGTTTTAACATGCATCCATTGAAGTTGAAAAAAAGGGGTTAGGAACTTAGAATTTGGAGAAGGAAAATGGAGGGAAGCCATGGGATTAGAGAGTGGTGTTGTACTTTTTGTTTCGAACTTCAATCCTGATTTTGCTCTTATTCATCTTATCGATGACCCAGTTTCTTGTTCGTTTTGGTTTTTGCATATGGTTGCGTGCGTGCTGTGTGCTTTTAACATGTTCTCCTCTCATCGATTACTTTATGGTTTTTTTTTTTTCTCTTTTACGGCTGATGTTGAATTTGCTTTCTGGTTGGTGTTGGACTCGAAGCCACTTTTTTTGTTTTTTTCCAGTTTCTCAGTTTCCTTGCCGGATCAAAATGGGAAGAAATAGGTTTCGTGAATGGTTAAGCAAAGAATTTTCAAACCTTTTACGGCTGCACAAAACTGACCCATATCAAACTCATCTTCTGTTCTTAAGCCAAAGCATTAAGAGTTGTGCACCACTCATCCTTTCTATGGATTCGGAAATAATAAATTTAAACATTAAGAATAAAATCAAGTATTTAAATAAGTTGAGTGTATAAATAATTAAACTGATGGATTTTAAAATTTAAGAATTGCATATGTTTAACTGTGTGTTAATATATAAATATGATAAGAGTCTTGTAATATCAAGTTAAAATGTGATCTTATAATATTGTATGTAGTATAAGGTGATGCAAAGTGTATGTTATTAAGATCCTATCTTTTTAATTTTTATTCTTTATGAAAAAAACTTATTTTCTTCTCTTCTTCTATAACTATCCAGTAATGTTTAAAAAATTGAATTAGTTCGGTTAATTAAACTATAAAAATTTTAAACCGGTCAACTTTTTCATTTAGTTTACTTTAATAACTCTTGTTATAAAAATTGGTCAATTTATTAATTAGTTTATCAATTTTATAAACTAACTAGCTTTTTATAATCAAAAATAAATTAGTTTTCATTTAATATATATTTCTTAAATTAATTTTTAACTCTTTGATTAATAAAGACAATCTTTTTCTTTAATTTTTTTCGATTTTTCAATTTTTACCGAATACTAATTTTATAACGGTTTAATACGAACTTAACTTTTAAAACTTAAACTTCTTATCTTATCAATTTAATTTTTTATTCGATTGTAAAAACATTACTAATAAAACCTCAATACACATACATGTACATGCAAATAGATACTCTTTGGGGGTATTCCTTTCCTGCAGAACTAGAGGATTTGGGTACTGAAAAAGACTTTTGTGGTTGTGACTTTAACGGTCTAATTTAAATTCTTGCTTTAATAATTACTAGCTAGCTAGCTAGCTTGGAAGGTCAAATGCGTACTATACCCGATGTTCATAGGATAGTAAAGTACACGAGAGTAAATAGGATTAAATATGCTTCCATTGAATTGATTGCTAGGTTTGGTACATTGGAATGGAATCAGAAACATTTATGTTATGTTAGGTTAAGGTTTTACTAATGGAATTAAATAAAATGTAATATTATTCCATCATTTGATACCAGAGTTTATGATAGAATAGAATGAAATAGGACGGGATGAGATGAGTGTTTCATATTACATCCTATTTTATCATAAACAGTAAAAATGATAAACTTTTAATTTTGGAAGGTTTAAGATGAAATGTAAAATAATAAATAACTTTTCGCTATATTACATTATAAACTATTATTCCAAACAACATTTCACTACATTACATTATGAACCCCTTTATCCATCCCAAATAACAATTTTCTAATATTACATCTATTTATATTTCATTCCATTAACAATTTTTTAATATTACATTCATTTACATTTCATTTCATTATAGATCATTCTATTTTATTCCATTAAAAACCTTACGTCTAATCAAATATAGCCTTAGAGATTTTTCTACTTCTGTGTTTTATGAAATTTAATACTTTCTATGGATTAGGGCTCCAATACTCTCTTTATGTTAGTGTTCATGTTTCATTCTTGGATATTATAAACATGTTATATCTATACTTTGGAGACAAAGGAAGAATATTAAATAGGATAGAAGATGTGGAGTTGCTCTGTAGTTAATCAATTTTTAAAAAATTCATTGATCTTTAAAATTCTGAAATTTTTTTATAATTTTTAATTTTCTATAAACAATTTTTATATAGAATTTAGTTAAAATAACAACAAAACACGTAACATAAATATTACACATGAAATCAAATATTATTTGCATGATAATGAAATCCAACTCTTACATTCGAACATAATTAATTAAATTTAAATCAAATTAATAATTTATTATAATCAATTTAATTAAATTGAATCGGATTTAATAGTTAAGTTGAATTACTAATATTAGTAATATTTGATTAATCCACGTGATGTTTATATTGTATGAGTTTAGTCATTACTTTTAATCGAAGTTTAAGAAAAAAAATTTTGAAAAAATAAAATCTATAAGAATTTAAAAAGTTTAATGACTACATATTTTTTTTAGAGTTTCTTAAATTACATAGAAAATCTATGCAATTTAGTCATATGTAATAATGTAGGTTCATGAAAAAAGTAACTTGTTGAGTTAAACAATAGACTAAAAAGTAAATTATTGAGTTAAACAATAGACTAACTCAATTGGCTTTTATGGATTCCTGTCATGATATGGAAAAGTTGCATACTGAAGTAGTAATGAGTTTCACCAAATTTTGGAAGCATCAAGCTAAGTTGTCCGTATAAGACAAACTTACTTTCCCTCAACAAAAGGCATTCATAAGATCCACACGCAAAAGGAAATGCAAATATTTTACATATAATACAGGCAAGGATACTATAGATATTATTACAAAACTAGATATGTACTAAGAGACAGGAACACGTTCATCTCTTTTGTTCTAAGATCATATAGCATCAAAATGTTTTGTTCTTTCATTTATTTGACTTAGTCTTCTCAACTCTCATGATATCAGAAATATATATAAATCATTAGCTCTCTTATCGCGCCCTTAGTGTTCATAAATTTTGATAATATTTCTATGAACTTTCAAATTCTTTTGATGTTTATTTACAATGATACAGGGAATCATCAAGTCTTATTATTAGAAAATAATAATAATCCTACTGATTTCTCCTAATTTTCACCAAAGAAGTAAATTGCTAACGTCTGTTTGACAATTAGCGGATTGTATTAGTTGTTAGCTGATTTTATCGACAATTAATTGATAGCAGATTATATCAGTTGATTTGACTAGCAGATAACATCAGTTGTTTAATATTAGCTATTTGGTAGAATTAGCTCTTTAGTATTAACTGTTTATGTGTAAAATAACTTATGAGAATATGCCTTTAAAAAAATTAAGAACATTAATATTATAAAAAATAGAGAATGGGCCTTCTCAGATCTCCGTACCCCATACCCTGGATGTATGGAGTGGGTTATGTTTGATAGATTTCTATGTTACTAAACTTGTTTTTTTTCTTAAATTTTTCACGAGGTGTCCTAGGAGGGTCCCAATTATGGGAAGGCACCTTTAAGCCATTCATACCCAGACTAATTACCGCTCTAGCCGGGTAGGTCCCTTGTGGGAGGCAAAGCTCTGACCCCAAGTTTTAAACAGCTGCATACATGAGGGCGGTTCGAACCTGCGATCTCATTTAAGCTAGGAGAGCCCCTTACTAACTCATTAAACTTGTTTTCTAATTGAAAATAACAACATTCGTGTGTTTAAAAAAGGAATAAAATGTAATTTTTACCTAGAGAGTCATTACTATGTAAAACAAATATGCATTAAAACATATTAAGGAATGCACAAAATTTTAAAGGTGTTTGATAATTTTATTTTATTAAATAATAAATTTTATAAGTAGTAAAAGTACAATGTATGACATATTGTAGTAGTTATCGACAACAACAATAACACTCAGTGAGAATCTCGTTGAAGCGCGAAATTTTGAGAAGTCCAATAATATACAGTCTTATCCCTACTTAGTAGAGAGGTTGTTTCCGATGACATATTATAGTAGCTATTTAACAAAAATATTAATATGACGTAGCTCATTATGTCATTTACATTAACAAAAATTTTAATATTGTTTTGCTAAAAATTAAAATATTTTAACGTCATTTTTTAAAATTCGAGTTAATATTAAAAATTAAGTAAATTTTAATTTTTTAAATATTACCCTTGTATGTAACTAAGCCTTTTTTTTCTAATCTAAATTAACAACATTTTTATGTTAAAAAAAAGGGAATAAAATATTCTTTTACCTAGAAAATCATTACTATGATGTTGCTAAAATTCTCTGTTATTAGATTCCGATCATGTTTAGCAGATTTAATTCATAAGAGAAGAAATGTAAAATAAGGTCGAAGATCTTCCTGTGCGGAATATTTAAAGAAAAGGACGGCTATCCTTATGCAAGCTATGTTTCCTTTGATCCAAACAAGCACGTAGGGTTATAAGCTATTAGGTAGCATATGTATGTTCCAACGACATACATTTATGTCTACGCAATTAATAAAAAGTATGTACGTAAATTTGAATTTAATAAATTAATTCTGAATTAAATAAATTTTATAATGAATTTGAATTTAAAAATTAACTGAAACGATTCAGAATTTTATTACAAAACGACATAGTTTTATCATTTCTTTTCAATCCTCTCTCGAGGTTTTTTCATTGGCATACAAATGATTATGAAGGTAAATCATCTTCTGCTAATTCAAAATTAGCGCTGTAGGATTTAATATCGAGTGAAGAGTATCTAATTACTTTTTATTTTATGTGTAATTATAATTATAATTTTAAACTTGATTTTAAGTCACTTTTTGCGTCTTATCATATTAAGAGTATTAGTTTTTAATTAAATAAAAATAAAGAAATAAATTGCTTATCAACTTATAAAATAAAACTACGGGTTAATTCATAATTATTTATTTTTAATTTTTAATTTTTATAAAATTCAAAATATAGTTATAATATAACTATTGTCGATTATTCTGTGTACATAGCTGTTATAAGACCCGTCCAACGAGATGACAACAAGTGGCCTGAGTTTAAAAAAGTTATAAGGGGACAATTTCATCTGATAATTATTTCTAAAATAAATGAAACGAAAAGAAAAATTTTAGCGCGTTAAAATTATTTCCAGACGCAAACTACCGTAGTGTGTACCTCTCCCTGTATATGTATATAATAGGTCGCGTTCACGTGTTTGGTATTTGATTTGGACCACCGGTCCCGTGAAAAGCAGAAAACAGAAATAAACGAGGAGAATATGCCTGAGAGTCGAACGTGCTGCAAGATCTCGCCGATCTGTATGAAAATACGCTCTCGTTGAGGCACACATTTTGTTGATCTATCGGTCAAAGTAGGTAATAGGAAAATGTTGGAGCGGTTGAGCTCTCAGACGATGGATCTGTTGCGATCAGAGCCAATGCAGTTAGTGCAACTTATTATTCCGATCGAATCGGCTCGTCGATCGGTCGCGTATATGGGTGACGTCGGTCTATTCCAATTCAAAGACGTGAGCTCTCTGTTATTTGAAAAATTTTTCTACAGTACTTACAGGAAATTGATCGAACGTTTCAATTTTTTTTTATCAATCCTTCTTTTTTTAATTTCCTTGAATCGGATTTGAAAATGTAGCTCTGTTGGTTGCTTATATGCTTGAGGCTTTCCGCGTACCGTGATCTCATGAAATTTGACGGGAATAGTTGAGATTTGCGTATTGTTGTTTTGATAAATGCTTGTATATCGTAGTCTGCAATATGAAATATGAAAAGTATAATCAGATATTTCAGATCTGTTCATGCTTTTACGGTACTTTTGTGAATCGAATGGATTTAGACTAGAAGGTCTAATTTGATTATTGAGAGCTTGAATCTTTGCATCTGCGACGTACATGATTGGATCAGTTTAACGTTTAATGTGCTCATCTCATTAATTGATTCAGAATCTGTTCACATGATTGGAAGATCTTTAACATTAGACTAAAATTCTATTGTTCGGTTTGTTATTTCTTTCTTACAGCTTAATGCCGAAAAGAGTCCATTTCAGAGGACATATGCCAATCAGGTGCATCTATTATGCTCCACATTGTGATTAAATTGTTAGCTTAAAATGTTGAAACAGTTATATATATGCTAAGTTGATTATTCTATATTTGTTGTGGGTGCCATTGTAATGTACAGATGAAGAGATGCGTAGAAATGGCTCGTAAGCTGCGTTTTTTCAAAGAACAAATGACCAAGGCTGGCTTGTCACCCTCAAAAAGGTCTGGCGTAGGAGATGATATTGACTTAGACAGTTTGGAGGTAGTCCCTTAGTTTTACTAAACTTTTTGTGTTAAAAGTGACAACTCACTATATATTGAAGCAACTTAATTGTTATTTGGTTAGGTGAAACTTGGAGAACTTGAAGCTGAGCTGATTGAGATAAATGCTAACAATGAAAAGTTACAGCATACCTACTATGAATTGTTAGAATATCAGCTTGTTCTGCAAAAGGTATGGCTTGTTTGCTTCTATGGTCCCTGCTCTCTAGGACCACTTCTGTGGTTATAGGCTGTATAGCCACAGAACTTGTTGATGAACTGAACAACAAGCTTCTTTTTTCAGCATTCAATTCCTGGTCTTCCTTATATAGCTTCCTAGAGTTTGGAACGTGCATGTGTATCTTGTGTGTGCCTGTGGGTGTCTTGGACGCTCCATATGAATGCATCCAGAATGTCCGATCGTGGTCTGGATTTCACATTAACTTTCTTTTACATTTTTTCATTTTAAATTAAGATTGCATTAGTTAACGTTGTAGAAGTTAAAATCGGCTTGGGCATCTTGTTACAGTCTTCACTTTTTCAAAGACTTGAGCTGTTGACTGGATTACAGCTGATACTTTCCTAATCTTAGGCTGGCGAATTCTTTCATTCTGCTCAAAGCAGTGCTGCAGCTCAGCAGAGAGAACTTGAGGGGCACAGCAATGGTGAAGGATCCATTGACAGCCCATTACTGTTGGAACTGGTAGAACATTTTAACTATTTCCTCTTCTAGTAACTGCTCAAAATTTTGTTTCGTCACTGAATAATGTCTAAGTCAATTTTCTACAGGAAATGACAACGGATCCGTCGAAAGAAGTTAAACTGGGCTTTGTCACTGGCCTTGTTCCGAGAGAAAAATCAATGGCGTTTGAAAGGATTCTGTTTCGTGCAACCAGGGGTAATGTGTTTCTGAAGCAAGCTGTGATTGAAAACTCTGTTATTGATCCTATCTCGGGAGCAAAGGTATTACCTTGCAAGCTGCCATTGCTAGTATCTTCTACAAAGTAAAATGTTATTGGCCTTTTGTGTTGTGAAGCTTATGGGAATTAAATTTTCAGGTTGAGAAAAATGTATTTGCGGTCTTCTATTCGGGTGAAAGAGCAAAGAGTAAAATTCTGAAAATTTGCGATGCATTTGGAGCAAATCGTTATTCGTTTTCTGAGGACCTAAGCAAACAGTTTCAGATGATGACAGAGGTGCACAATATGCCTTTGACATGTCATATACCTTTGATATTGAGTTGGCAGTAATCGTTAGTCCATTCTGTGATATAAACTTCTTCATTCCCTGATTTCTAGGTATCTGGAAGACTTTCTGAGTTGAACACTACAGTAGAGATTGGCTTGGCACACAGGACAAATCTGTTACAGACAATTGGCTTTCAGTTTCAGAAATGGAACCTTCTGGTATCCTTGAGCCATTTTATTTAGTTGTTGCAAGTTCCATTACTGACTAATACTATTTCTTAAAGTGCTTTTTTGACAAGAATGCATGTTTGCTTATTGACATTGTCATTATGGAGTTCATATTCTATCTTTGAGCCATAAAATTTTGCTCCCTTTGTATAGGTGAAGAAGGAAAAGTCAATATACCACACTTTAAATATGCTCAATATGGATGTCACAAGGAAGTGTCTTGTCGCTGAAGGCTGGTGTCCTGTTTTTGCAACTGATCAGGTAATGTTATTTTGATTTGTCCACTTATACTTAGTTCAAACATTTTATTTTACGCCTCAAACCTGCCGGTAAAAGTTACTCTTTTGTGACCATAAAATTATAAGTTCGAATAGCAGAAATAGTTTCTTTGTAAAAATTACAAAGAGAAGGCTGCGTATATTGACAACCCTCCTCCGACCCTCATAAAGCAGGAAAGTCTTATGCACGGATTACGTTAACTTTTTTTTTCTCAGTACAGATTCAGAATGCATTGAGGCAGGCAGCCCTAGACAGTAGCTCTCAAATTGGAACCATATTCCAGGTTTTGCAAACAAAGGAATCACCACCTACATATTTCCGTACAAATAAATTTACTTCGGCATTTCAAGAAATTGTAGATGCATATGGGTGAGTTAATTAACTTAAGCAGTTCATTTAATTTCCGAAGTCATTTTGTTGATAGTTGGCTAAAATTTATTTGATGATATACCTAAATCACCTGACAATAACTTCTGCATGCTTTTGAATTTTCTTAATGTATCATCTATTTATACCAAATAACTTACCTATAGTTTATTCTAGCTGAGAAGAACTAGATTAGACTATTTGTGAATCATATACCATTATTGTGTGAATAGATATGTATAGTTCACAGATGTTCATAAAAATATAGCATTGTCTTCAAATTAGGGTTGTTCGGTCCCCAAGTTTGAACTTGGGTAAAACGTAATTTGGTTCATTAACTTCAACCTGGTTTGCGATTATTAATTGAGCTTTAAAAAATTAACAAGTTCGTTTCCGAGCCCAACTGGGTCCAAATACCCAAGCCCGAACATGATTTCAATTGAATCATACTTAACCCTTTGACTTCGAGCTCTGTTTTTTTTTTTTCCACATTTCTATTTAAAACGTCTGCGGTAATGGTAGTTTTGACTTCGGGCTTCTCAATTGATGGGAATTAATCACGTTTCATGCATTTCGAGCAAAACTGTCTCTCTATGTCCATTGCAACATTGTAGCCTACTGTATACTCTTTGTACTGTGTATATCACTTTCTCGAATAGTCTTTTACTTATTGCCTATCTAACATCGCATTTCAGAACTGTTAACCAAAAAGTATTGTTTCAGAATAGCCAAGTACCAAGAAGCAAATCCTGGTGTACACACAATTATAACGTTTCCTTTCCTATTTGCTGTAATGTTTGGTGATTGGGGTCATGGAATTTGCCTGCTGGCAGCAGCATTATATCTCATAGCCCGAGAGAAGAAACTTTCCAGTCAGGTAAACGCTCCAAGTCTTACTGTTAGGGTAGGGATGACAATATTTTGAACTGGCTCTATTGAAGTCAACAGATTAAATTCGAGTTGGCTATGTTTCGATTTGAGCTCATATTCGGCCAGAACTAGACCTGACTTTGTTTTGTTGAAAATTAACAAAATGACTTTTTGTTCAATGACTTAAGAACTAATCGACTAAAATGATAACGTTTTAGCTCTCATTTTAGAATAGTTTATGCCCGATTCTAATCGGCATAGGCTTGGGTAAGAAAACAAAAAGATCTGTTGTCATCCCTAATTAAGAAGGTTGGTAGTGGGTCAGGCTGAACTTAAGCAGGGTCCAAAATGAGTATATGAGCAGAAGCCTGTGACTCTCGGCCAGACCCAAATTATTTTATTTTTATTTTAAATAATTTTATAATTTTGGAATTATTTTATTTAATTAAAACTTAAAAATTAAAAATTTTGAGTTTTCAATCAAGCCAACTTATAAATTTAAAAAAGTTCAAAGTAGGTATGATGTTCAGTTAAACCAAGCTGAATCGTTAACTTTAGGTCCGAACAAACTTTAATGCCATTCCTACTAGTAATTAAGGTAGAGCTAAATCTACCGTTCTCTTAATTGCTATATACTTCAGCTGACTTGATTTTGCTAATAACAGAAGCTCGGTGACATCATGGAAATGACATTTGGTGGTCGCAATGTTATAATGATGATGGCAATATTTTCAATATACACAGGACTGATATATAATGAATTCTTCTCAGTCCCATTTGAATTATTTGGGCCCTCTGCATACGGTTGCCGTGATCTGTCCTGCAGGTAATAAGGCCCTATTTTGATAAACGCATAACTGCATAGCACATGAGTTGCAACTTGCAAGTATTTACACAATTCAAATTTGCAGGGATGCTTCTACTGCGGGTCTAATCAAGGTGCGCGCTACTTATCCGTTTGGAGTTGATCCCAAGTGGCATGGTACACGAAGCGAACTCCCATTTTTTAACTCGTTGAAGATGAAGATGTCAATCCTAATAGGAGTGACTCAAATGAATCTCGGGATCATAATCAGCTACTTCAATGCAAAATTTTTCGGAGATGAACTGAACATTTGGTGAGCAATCCTCCTCATCCTTTCTGGTTCTGACATTTATAACATATATCTTTCATAAAGATTAGCAAATTGCTGTTCAAAGTGCAATTATATCTAATTGGGGGAATGAATTAAGAAGTGTCAATTTATTAGATTTTTTATTTTAATATATAATCTTTTAAAATTTTTAATTAAATTTGCCGATTTTTAAAAATTAGATAATTCAGTTTAAAATATTGCCTCTATTAATATTTTAATGATATAATTAACGAAATACATAAAAAATTAATTTTTTTGGCCATTTTGAAGAAGACAAAAGCTATATAGTTTTGAAAATTAAATCATTAAAATATTAAAAGACGATGTTTTGAACTGAATTGTCTAATTTTTAAAAGACCAATATTTTAAAAAGAAAATACCCCTTTTAACTGATTATCTCATATGCAGTTTAATAATCTATCAAAATCTTTAGATATATTCAGCGGAGGGGGCACTGTGTGTACGTTTTAGATGTACTACTTTTCTGCTGCTTCAGTTTTTTTTTTTTATTTTGACTGAATAATTATGTTAATGTAGGTACCAATTTGTTCCCCAGATTATTTTCTTGAACAGCTTGTTTGGTTACCTTTCACTTCTCATAATTGTCAAGTGGTGCACTGGTTCACAAGCTGATCTGTACCATGTAATGATATACATGTTTTTGAGTCCCGCTGATGATTTAGGCGACAATCAGCTTTTCACTGGCCAGAAGTTTCTGCAGGTTTAATACTTTTGTAATGGAGATTGTATTATTATTTTGAGAACATCAGAGTAAGCCCGTTCTTTAATGCTTTTGTTCCTTTGACAGATTTTGCTATTACTCGCAGCACTTGTTGCTGTACCGTGGATGCTGTTTCCAAAGCCTTTTCTCTTGAAGAAGCAACACCAGGAAGTAAGTCAGAAGTTCCTTTTCAAATTCAAGCAATTTTAGTTTGTATCTCAATATTTTTCTTAAACGATATGTTCATTTTCGTATTCAGAGACACCGAGGTCAATCGTATACTTTGCTCGACAGTGCCTATGACATTCTTGAAATGGAGCAGTACGATTCTCATGGACATGAGGAATTTGAGTTCAGTGAGGTCTTCGTACATCAACTTATACACACCATTGAGTTTGTGCTTGGAGCAGTATCTAATACAGCTTCATATCTACGATTATGGGCTCTCAGGTTGGTTATTAACTAGTTGAAAGCTGCCTTCCAATCTTTTATCTATTTGGTCAGATGGTTAGATCTTATTATCATAGGGTTGGCAAACCAAGTCAGTCCGGCCTGAATTAACGGACAAAAGCCCGTGTTGATCGGATTTTAAACAAAACTCGAGTTAAGAGGATTTAATATGATCCTGAAGTCAGTTCTACCAATTCCAAAATAATATTATTTTTACCTAAAAGGTGATCTCGGTCGAATTTGGTCAAGGAAAAAAGGTCAGTCTAGGATCATTGCCATTACTACTTGTTGATTATACAAACAAACAAGGACTAACCCAACTGACCCTAAAACCTGAATTTTGGCTTAAAATTCGATAGGACTTGAGTTCGCCCTGGCCATTATCAACCCTAATTGCAATGCTTATTTAATTCATAATATGATGAATCTAATGTCTTTAATTGACCTGAATTGCAGTCTAGCCCATTCAGAATTGTCAAGTGTATTCTATGACAAAGTTCTACTTCTAGCCTGGGGGTGAGTTCAGTCTATATCCTAGCTATATAGTAAAAGCAAAATATTCTAGATTTATATTAACACATAAAAATCATTGCAGGTTCAATAACATCATAATCCTTATAATTGGCATAGTTGTATTTGTATGTGCTACTGTTGGTGTCCTGCTTGTGATGGAAACCCTAAGTGCATTTTTACATGCCTTAAGGTTACATTGGGTAGAGTTCCAAAACAAGTTCTACGAGGGAGATGGGTACAAGTTCTATCCATTTTCATTTGCTTCACTGGGAGATGAGGAAGAAGTTAATTAATACATATCCTGGTCGGTATATATAAAAGTTTATGATTGAATACACATTTAAGTGTTGAATGGTACAGAAAATACATTCTTTGAAATTGGACCACACACTTTAGGATAGGAAAAGAAGATTATACTAAATTCAATGACTAATAACTAGAGAACCGGTCGACATGCAAATCAGCATCAACTATTTTTGAAGTAGTAGCGTGTTCAGCTTCTCATTTGTATCATTTGTTATTAAGGTGTAAATATTTCTTGTTGTATTTGTATTGTGTTTCATTTGCGAGGTAAATATTTCTTGATATTTATATTGTGCAATGCCGTTCTACAGTAATACAGGTAGGACAAGAGAATCTGAACCTCATCTATATTGATCATAATAGTTATTGATATCTTCTCTTAGTCTTAGTTAATAATTTTAAGTTTCATTTGGTTCTAATTCTAATTTTGATTTTTTATTTTAATTTCAAATTTAAATAAATGAATATATGTTTAGCTGAGTTTTTATTTCAATTTATAATTCTATTGTCTTTCTTTTTTACAACACATGAAAAATTGGGGTTTCATTATTATAACAATTTCATTTCGTTGTCAATTAGAAAAATATTATTTAGTTGTTTACTTATTTAAGAGATTAATTTTTCGAAACTGTTCAAATTTATTATTAATTAGATTAATATTATTAATATAAATTTTTATTAATTATTGTGATTTAGCTATCAAACACTAAGTATTCTAATTTATTTCAAAATTAAAATTTTAAATATATATTTCATAAATAATAATATTTACTTATTTCAAATTTGGAAACTATCTTAACAGAAACTATATTTTAAAATTTTAATTTGTTCTAAGAGAATAAAAAATTAAAATTTTAAAAATATCATTGTATAAATAAAACACTTTACTAAAGCAATTATATATAATAAAAATATAGAACTAAACTAAATAAATCTTCTTACAAAGATTTTACATGTCAAATATTATTTAATGTTTTACATTCTTATTACTCAAATCTTAATTACATTGTCATTAACAAATAAAAAGATTTTATTTAGTTAAAAAATAAAATTAAAGTTAAAATTTGCAACACTAAAACAAAAAAGTGGAACTGAATATAAAAAATTTTTAGAAGTTGAATATATATGTGGTTACAAATATCTTTTGTAATGAAATACACTAAATTAATAAACGAAATCTTGTTAACGTAAATTATACTAAGGCAAAGCTATAGCCATGATAATATTATCTATTAAATAATCATTTATTATTTAAATTAATTTACATAATTTTATAAGCACCTATTCAATTTGTATTAATAATTAACCAATCAATTTATAGATTTCAAGTAATAATTATATTTATATATAAAAGCGTATCACATAATATTAATTTTTAAAAGTAATTTTATTTATCATTTAATATTTATTAAACAAAAATTTTAAAACATAATTTAGAAAAGAAAAGTGTGCATTGGTTCTTGTGAGAAATCACTGCTTAAGATTTTCAAATTTTTCAAAGCTCAAACAATTGATTGAAAATTAAAAACAAAACCTAAAACATAAATAACAATGAAGTAAGATTTGAAGATTTAAACTTCCAAATGTTAACCCATCAATTACATTGTGATTAAATATTCTAAACATTTCCTGTTTTAACTTAAAGATATATAATAATTTTATATTTTAAATAATTTTATATGTTCAATCTTAAAGTTGCTTTTTGCATGATTGTATATGCAATAAAATGGTTAACATAGCACTAAACTCATTCAAGTTGACTAAAAACATTATGAATTCGTTTCTTATTGAATATATAGACTAGAGATTTCGGTGTCTTGATTGGTCTTAGGCCCGTAAAATAAGCCGATTACTTTTTTCATGCGTAAATGTAGCCCTCAATCCTAGCCCAGTTTCAATAGGTACTACCGATTTTCCATCTTTCTTTTCCCTACCCATCAAAAATAGACTATTTGCAATAATATTTTATGAAATTATCTTGAGATATTCTTTTATGCAAAAAGACAATATAAAACGAAAGAATCTATAATCTAACAAGCTGGTAATGGTTATCCAAGGCAATGCACATGTAACATTTTGTATCAAACATGGAATAAGGATTTTCATTTACGCTTTTCTAAGGGAAAGTGATATGAAAATCACATTCAGATGTTTTTGCTTTTAATTACTTTCTTATCTCGTAATTAGATATTCCCAATTATCATTCACAATAAGGTTACCTAAAATAGCACTAGAGAAGCATGCAGAAAGCAGCATTTGCACAAATTGCGGCTCCAATTAAAGCTTTTACTACTTAAGGGATAGGAATAGCCGGGCTCATTCAGGTTTAGTTCTAGTTTGAAAATTAATCTTTGGGTTTAGATTAGGCTCAAAGAGCCCAGGTCCAGGTTCAGTCAGGCTTGAATTTTTTACAATGATACATAGTTTTATTTAAATTGACGTCATTTTTAAAAGAATTTTAAATTTAAGACATGATGGAATAATTCAAATTTTAATTCAACGGGAAACTCGAAATTTTGATTGTCAAGCCTACTAAATGTTATATACGATAAAATATTTCACATATTATGATGACATAATTCATATTAACTAGATTATTATGTATATATGTATCATATCCAAAAATAATTCAGTCAATATAAATTATAATAACCATTAAAATGAAGGTCATATAATTAAATCCTTATGAGTTATCTAATAAAACTTACCGAATAAAGAGATGCTCTAGCAAGCTGACTTCTTAAAAATCGCAGCAGATGAGATGACGCTGTTAACTCCGCAAATATTGCGACTCCTAATAAAATTAAGGAAAATAATTATTTTGATGTTCCTCTTAGTCATTAAACAAAATTACATTTATATTTCAATAAATAATTTATAATATATAAAGATAATTCAATCGAATTATGATATGAAAGACAGCAAAATAATAACCATGTAACTAGGGTTCATTATGGAATTTACCTATTCTCTTCTCTCCCCAATTTTCTCCCCAAGAATTTTTTATGATCTTGTTAAAACGGATAGGAGCAGATCCACATCTCACAAGCAACACACCATGCTCCTGCCGCTTGGAGGTAATGTATGGGCAGGAAACTCCACCAATTTATGTCTGCATAAACATGGCATCGATACCCATTGTCCATGCCAAGGCAACGAAAATATTTTGATTGTCAGTCCACCTTCAAACGCATGCTCGAATCAGAACATAAGAACGGATTGAACATACGTAAATGCCAAGGCCCAGAAAGAAGAGAAAGGGCAGGAATTTACCTGCAAGAGGACCATTTTCCATCAAATTTGCGGCAATTTTCTGAAGTTGGATACGGATGCAGATATTCTGTTCCTGTCAAATTTACAGGTGCCAGGATTAGGGAGTCCGGCACAAAGACCACCACTCCGCTCGAGTCCAATCTTGAGAGTATATTCGAGGGCAGTGCTCATTGACCCGCCATAGCATTATAGCAATCATAGCCACATGCACCATATTCTTGTGGATCGCACTACAAATATTACAAATTTTGTACGAGTGAAGATCAGTAATAAAAGGTGAAACTTAGTACTACATAAGTACTATAAAGGAAACAAAATTTATATATTGTGCTGTATTGAAAAACACTCTTAGGAGCCCTGAAAACTGAGATCTTATCTATATCTTTGTGCAAGAAAACAAATATCACATACTTCTATGAAACAGCAAGCTCTCAGTTTTCTTTCGGAACTGATATACATATCTCAATTATGGAGACATTAGTATTAAAAAGACCAAATAAGAAAGAGAAAGGCAACTAAATAATGCCAAACAAAAAGATTTAGGATCTAACAAACTTCAAGAAAGTTCGCCAATAAAAGATGAATGGATCTTGGTCTTACATATACAAACAATTTTCAGATCCGTAAATTCACAATCAAGAATGTCCTAATGCATAACCTAGAAGAATTGACTTGGAAAAACCAGCTACTGAAACAATTAGGTGAAATAATATGAAACATTGGATAGTAACAACTTAAAAATTAGAAAGAACTAAATCATAAACAAAAAGTAAATAGAGGTTCTAATGTAGTTTGATTTAACAAGTGTTTCATTTCGATCCTAATCTGATTAAGAACAACGCGAATAGAGAAATATAAGAGACTAAACAAAACAGCAACTGTTGAAGCCTATAACAGTAGGCAAAAGAAGGTGAAAAGTTAAACCTCGTGGTATCTACAAGTTGCTGTTCGCTCAAGAAACGCAAGTTCCTTCTAGAGCATCAGTCGCATTGAAAAGACCAGCAGGAACCGCGCTGAATCCTACAACGTAAAAACCGAAAGCATCAACTTAAATTCTCGACGTACATACAACAAACCATGCGTATAGGCGCGCCAATTGAAATCGGTAGGGAGATCGTTAGTCGGAAGGATCGGCGCTTTGTGAGCTTCGGCCGGAAGACGAGACGTCTCTAGCCGAGAAACTGCCTGCGGACTCTCAAGGCATCAGGTCAATCACCTGAACTTCGTGACGCCGTGGACGGCGGAGTCAATCACCTGGTTGAGCTAAACATGGCGGAGGTGAGCCTTTGAACACTTCGAATCCGTAGTCGTGCTCCTCCAGCATTGCGTAGCTTTTTCCGAACTTTGCTTCGAAAGACGTGAAGTGTTGATCGGCGATAGGATGCTCCACTCCCTCGGAGAAGACTTCCTGGATGAGCTGATCTTGGGAATCGACGATCAACTCTACTGAGGCAAGACCTGAAGTTAACTAGAGCAAAAAAGTGGAGTGAGAGTAGGATGCTCCATTTGATCCAGTCTGTACATAATTTATAAGTTTATATAGTAGCTTTCAATATAAGAATTTATAAAATAGTTTTAATTAATAAAATTTATTAATATATTAAAATCACTACAAAGAAACTTATTTATTAAAAAATTAAAATATCAATTTCATAAAAACAATAGTTATATATTAATTTAATTTTAAAATAAAATAAAATAAATTTTAATTTATTTGGATTTGAATTAATTTAATTTTAAGATAAAAATAATAACTAATCAATTACAGATCTTTTGATTATTTAGAGTTGAACAGTTAGATTAAAAATGACATTCAAACGTCAAATTAGATCTTAGATTTCAATCATGATTAACCAGAATGACTAACACGCTGCTAATGAGCGAAATAACAGCTTTGAAATCACTACAAACATGCTGATCTCAACTATGAACAATCTAAGCTCTTTCTCCTCTGATCCTACGAGCCAACTGAATATCCTTTGGCATGATTGTGACTCTCTTAGCATGAATTGCACACAAATTGGTATCTTCGAAGAGGCCAACTAGGTAAGCCTCTGCAGCCTCTTGAAGAGCCGCAACAGCGCTGCTCTGGAACCTGAGATCAGTCTTGAAGTCCTGCGCAATTTCCCTGACGAGCCTCTGGAACGGTAACTTGCGGATCAAAAGCTCGGTGCTCTTCTGGTATTTTCTAATCTCTCTCAAGGCAACGGTTCCTGGCCTGAAGCGGTGGGGCTTCTTCACACCGCCGGTGGCCGGAGCCGATTTGCGAGCGGCCTTTGTGGCCAGCTGCTTCCTTGGGGCCTTGCCTCCTGTGGATTTTCTTGCGGTCTGCTTTGTACGGGCCATTCTTGTTCGCTGGAGATGAGAGAGTGTTAGATGAAAGAATGCAAGTTTCCGTTCGTTTCTTGGGAAAGTAATGGAGAGAGATGGAACATGTGGGCTTATTTATGGTGAATGGAGCTGAAAAACGCGGGAATTTGAAAACTTTCAGCTTTCAAATGCAGTCGGGAACCGCGTGATAGTGGATTTTGATCCGTTGGATGATGGAGCTATCGACGACTGATAATTCTTAGATTTGTGCGGTTCGGATAGCTATCCGTGTGCGCTTCGAAGAGCCAATAGGAGTGCGTTGTCAGGCGGGATGAAATTTTGGATATTCAATCTTAACGGTACACGTTTTCTTTAATCAACGGTCCAATTTTCTTAGAGGGCTGTGACACGGATCGCTGAATAGGACTTCTACTTTATCCAAAGCAATAATGTACTTCCTGCGATCTGGGTCACGATCCAATAAAACAAGACAAGCTTTGGATTTGCTTAGTCCAATGTATGATATTGATATATACATGAAATCTGTAAATCAAGTTAACTAATAAGTTAGAATTCTATGATAGTAGAATTTCTACTAATAACTTGTGAATATTACACAGAATTTTATATGAATTTTGATAATAGTATGATAAAGTATTTATATATGTAAAATAGTAAACATTACTTTAGATAATTTTTTAAAAAAATTATCAATTATTATAAAATTAAATTTTAATTATCTATTATGATTATGTTAAATTTTTATTTAATTCTTTAATTTATGTAATTTACATTTTCACTCAATATTTGAAATTATTTGTAAGTAAATAAGGAGAAAGTGATTTCAAATTTGTAAATTCTGACTCAAATGAGACGAATCTCTTTTTTAAATAGATATTATTTTAATTTAATTTTTTAAAATGATGTTGTTTTAGTTTATAAATTTTAAATTTTTAAAATCAGAAGATTTAATTTTAGAATAAGCTGAACGAACTTGAATTCGATAAATTTTCATAGCAAATTTGAATCGGATAGTTGATGACCAGGCCCATTATCATCCTACTCCAGCCATGCAAGTCTTTGTTGACGATGTTTAGGGCTTTATTGATGAATGTATTGACGTGCCTCATTGAGTGGATGCTGAATTGGATACTTGTGGGAGTGTATGAAACGGAGCCATTGTTTTGTCTGAGACCCTCACAGTAGGCATTTCAAATCTTTGTTCTAGTTACTATGATTCAACTTTATTTTATTAAATTTTATTCGTATATTTATATAGAATCTACATAAATATTTGAATGAGATTTAATAAAATATGATAGGAACAACATAACCAGAACAAAAGATCTAATCTTTACAATAGGCTCAACTCAACACCCATCCGAAAAGAAATCAATCAGGAATCTTCTTTGAAAACTTTGGCCTAAAGGATCTTGTTTTCTTTCCTTTTCTTTTCCAATGCCATCTTTACCGAAAGTAAAAATATAATAATAAAACACACACGATACAAACATTAAACATGGGTTAATCAAATATTATTTATATGATAATTCAACTCAACTCTTAAACTCAAACCAATCTAATTAAATTCGACTCAAACTAATAATTTATTGTAATTATATTAAATTATTAATTTAAGTATAATTTAATTAATATCGATTTGAATTTAAGAGTTAAGTTGAATTATCATATTAGCAACATTTGATTAATCCACGTTTTATGTTTGTTGAGTTGTTGTTTTGCGTCTATTTTCTATTTAATTCTCTTTAATGTGTTGAAATTATTATTCAAAATTAATGGAATTGTATCATAATTGCTCTTAGATATTTTCAACACCGTAGAGACGGAATTGAATCAAAAAGATGCAAAAGAAATGATGAAAATCCGAAATTTCAAGTTTGGTAGCAATTCAGTGACTAAGCGTGGGCACGTGCAAAAATAAAAAAAAATCTACAGATCTATTTTCAAATTCAAATCCAAGATTTTCATAATCTTTAAAGATCATATCGTTATCTTATCAATGGACATCAGCATCTTGAAGTGGGGATAAGGACTATTTACTGAAGATCACGAAAGAAAGAAGAAAAGAGGGATCGAAAAAGTTTAAAAGGGTAAGAAAGTACTGTTCACGTCAGCCTGGGTTTTTAGTATAGATTTTCGATTTCTACAGTTTTTCTCTTGGTAGTTCTTACGTTTTCTGCATTTTTCCTTCTATATTTTCCTATTCTTTAAGAAAGACCAGGGACAGAGACTTGTTATATTATTATTTCTATGATTTCGACCTTTATTATGAGTAGCTAAACTATTTTCTTGATTTAGGGGAACCTTGTTATCACCTATTATGCGTGAGATGTCAATAAAGTTTGTTCATTGATGAATATTGAATATTTTATACATTACATTTCTAATTGAATTAATTGATTTCTAAGTACGCAACTAGGGATTGATTTGTTCAATAGCTAAATTAATGAAATATAACGTTCAATTTCGTTAATCACAAGTAGCAATTAGGATTGTCTTCTTTACAAAGAGTTGAAAATTATAAGAAGATATTCACTTGATTAATTGCATGTCGTCGTGTATTATCTTGCTTGTTAGTTTCTTGATTCGTAAAGCTATTATTCAATTGAACCTACGATTGTATCTAGGTTGTTGTTTAATAAGATTATTATGATACATGTTTCTAGTCATTACACTTAAGAGAAAATATCTCCAATGAATGTTTAATAATGATTGAAATTTTATATCGAGAATCCATTTTAGCGTGATAACATCGGTGACCCGAAAACCAAGGTTTTTACCATTAAATTTTCAGATCTAATTATTTCTATTGATTTGCGATTTTTATCATTTTTCTTCCTTGAATTAACGTGAATTGAACCCCCCCCCCTCCCCCTTTTTGTCACTTTATTTTCGTTTGAAGTCGTGACTCCTTATTGTTAAGATTCCTCGTGGGAATGATATCTACTTACCAATACTACATTAAATTGTATTAACGGAAGTGATTTCTTTTGAATTTAATTGCACGTTACATCATCGTCATTATTTTTTAATCAAAATATAAGAGAATAATTTTTTTTTCTAACAACTAAAAATTAGGAATTTTTACAAAAATTTTAAAAATCATGAGATTTTTTTAGATTTTTTAAATTATATGAGAAAACTACGTCTTTTAGTTGGAATTTTTTTATTATTTTGGTAGTCTTTCGTTGTTAATTTTTTACCAAATTTTAAGAGAAATAGTTTTTTAAAAAGCTGAAAATTAAAATTATTCTTTTTGAAATTTTAAAGATCAAGAGATTTTTCTAAAATTTCTTACACTCTAAGAAAAACTTGTCCCCTTTTCCCTAATAATTATTAAATTACTTTTTTATTTTTAAATTATTCGTTGGTCATTAGAGATATTTTAGATAATATTAACTATAACAATAATAAAACAATCAAAATGATAATCATGTAAAGTAAGTTTGAGATTTAATAACACTTAATTAGAAGCCGATCTAAAGTCATGATGTAATATAGACGTTATAGTCTCGTCATTTATAGACAACTCAACGTTATAATTCTCAATCGGTTTGATAATTCCAGTTTCTCATATTTAATGAACGAAGTATGGACGGATGTTACGAACATCAGCTAGGGATTTAAGATAGGAGGGCCTAAATATTTAATTTTTTTAAATTTTGAGGGACTCAATACACCACTAACCCCTAAATAATTCCGTCCTTATATATATATATATATATATATTAAAAATTAAAAATATTTAATTTTTTATAACTTGGGGGGCCCAGTGCACCACTGGGCCCCATCTACCTCCGTCACTGTGAACATCAGCCGATATTGGCATCGAAAGTAGTTTTGATACGGTATTGTATTAGTAAAAACTAATAATCGGTAATATTTGAGGTAATTTTTTAACATTATAAAATATTTCATGAATTTTGTAAAAATTACAAAATAGTTTCTCAAGATATTGTACTATATAATTTATAATTTTACACTAACTTTATTTCCAAAAATTATAATAATAAAATTTTAAAATAGCAACAATTTATTTATTTCTATTAATATTACTTTTCATATATAAATAATAACCAAAATTAATATGAAAAATCATTTAATCACCATACAACTATAAAATTATAGACAATACAAAGTATTTAAAATTTTACAATTTTATCATATAATAAATAATAATTATATCAAAATATTAAATAAAAAGAATAAAATAGATTCATGACTTTTTGAGTATTACAACAAAATTTTGTGTCGAGGAAACAACTAAATAAAAGTGAAACCTGAAATAAAAACATTTATAATTATATTTATATTCCATATATAGAATTTAACATATACATCAAATATAAGTGAAATTAAAAGAAAAAAAAGAAATGAAAACTTAAAACGTCATTCAATCAAATATCAGGAAAAATCACATTGACCATAATTTTCATTTGGTATAAAGTTCTCATCACTGAAAGGAGTTTCATTATCACCATCATTCAAATTCATTGCACTAATTGACATGTCAATATTTTCTCATCCAAGATTATTTTCCAAGTGATTCTCAATCCACTAAAAGGTCGATATGTTCAAGACAAGCTGAATCTACAAAATTACTTGTTCCATTAAGAACCACAGTAAACAAATAAGATTAAATTATTAAAATTACAAAAATTATGTTTAACTTGATAATAACAATAATATACCTTTCTTAAAGCTTTAAATTGTATCGAATAAAGACCAAGTCCTTACTTCTTGATGAATAGTAATGAACATCCTAAAATTACCATAAAAATCTATATAAATCTCTATTTGTGAACTTATGAGATTTTACATCATCTCATTGGCAAGAATTGTTATAATATTTAATAGTATTCTGATATTAACTTTACTTGTTTTTGTAAAACTTGGTCTGAAATGGATACTGAGATTAAAAAATGACTTAACTGCAAACAACTGAGAGTAAAGTTGTCTTTTTCACCTCTCATTAATGATTATGACCTTGTTTGACAATTAACATATTGAATTAGCTGTTAGTTGATTTTATCAGTAGTTAACTAATAATATATTATAACAACTTATTTAACCAACAGATAACATCAGCTATTTATTAAAGATATTGGTTAAAATTAGTTGTCTAGTATTAGCTGTTTATGCGTAAAATGAATTACAAAGACATGATTTAAAAAAATTATAAAGACATGAATATTATATCTTAGTATTTATTTGAATATTTTCATAAAATTTTAGATATTAGATATTTAATTTTTTAAAAATTAAGTTTATAACTCTAATAAAAAATAAATATATAATAATAATAATAATAATAATAACCAGAAATGTGTTCATCTCTAAAAATCTTATGCATGCCACCTAACTTTCTCTGAAGGATTAAAAAGCTTCTACATGCCAATCCAACTTATGAAAATCGTCCATCTCTATTTATTGGTGAAAAGATATTAAACTTTGGATCCTTGAAAGATATAAAGCTTCTTTAAAAAAAATAAAAAGGACAGGTATTGATTGGTGAGAAGATATTAAACTCTGACGAAAAGCATGGTCTCAATTAACAAAGGGCCTTCGTTTGTGCATGATCCTGGTTGGAAAGGGTACAATCGGCTTTTCACGTATTAAATAAAACGTTGTAGACCAAAACGCATCTTGTCACAATCTTTTTAAAATTTAGCTTATACGTATTAAATAAAACGTTGTAGACCAAAACGCATCTTGTCACAATCTTTTTAAAATTTAGCTTATAGGTTCAATCCTTCGATTCAATTAGCTGATTACCAAACATATTTACCAGTTGTTTAACCTAAAACATTTTAATACTCCAAAAAATAATTGGTAAGTCATTTATCAAACAAGACCTGTAAGATAAAGTAGGGCATAAAGAGATATATTTTTCAGATTGACCTTGATTGCTTTATTCGCACTCTCTATGGCACCATAAAAATAATTTATTGTTGTTTTCGTATCATTATCAGTCAAACAAAGTACTCTTACTAAAGACTCAAAAATTTGTATGATAAATTGACATTAAGACTAAAATTCATAATCTTCAAGTATAATTATAGAAACTTCCAATCCAGCATTCGATTTAGCATACTAAGATATAACTCACTTATCACTCGTAAATATTTGTCTCAACTTTTTCTTTGTTAGAATAAAATACTAAAATGATAAAAAAATTAGTTGCAAATCTTGTAACAGCAGGACAATACAAATCCCTACTATTAATGAAATACTTTTTTATTAATTAAATTCAGGACTCATGTATAATTGCATTTACTGTTACCTTTATCCGGTATGGTATATATTGATTTTATATTATTTTTTAACCGGTACAATACAAAATTCGTAACGATGGCCTGAACACTTGTATGAATGATTGTTTCACGCTTAAACGAGAAAGAAGATTGAAGTAATAGGATAATTAAAACTACAATCTTCAATTCTCACGTTTCTCTCAACTTCTTAAAACTAAAAATTAACTTAACAAACTGAATATACTAACGCCGAAATTATTTCCTGTCAGTTAATATATAAAATCAATTAAGTTGGTCTCACACAATAGCTTAAGCTATTGTGGTGAAACGGTCGCTTAACATGATATCAGAGCTACGGTACGCCGTCTGCAATCTCATTTTGTTGAGGAGTGTCAGGCATGGTATATTGCGCCTCAATTTCACAATTACAAAATTTCATATAATATAACATTATATGTATAAACGACATCCAAAATTAATTTTGGTGCATAACAACATAACAATGAGAGTTCACAAGCCCCCACAAGCTCAAATAATGTTAGGAATAAGTACAAAAATTTTCAAGAAAAAATTTGGAGAGTATAGTTTATTTTCATTAATTTTAAAATTCAGGAAAAATAAAATTAAACATTATAGCATTACAAAAACTTCATAAAAAATACCATAAAATAGTACTAGGCAAGTGTTCAATTTTCTTTCACTTCCGACATTATTTTACAAAAATTCGTCACCGTGTCCCGTTAGTTTGCGACAACATTCGACCTAAAGAGGAATCCAAATCTACATTATCAATGTGCATATGTTTTGCTGATCTTTTCAGCTTATACAAAAGTAAAAAAAGCAAGCAGAAGTCTTAAAGCATGTAAAAGCACAGGAAATGAGCAAGTTTGTCAAAGTTGATGACCCTTTATTGTGATAATCAACAACGATAATTATAAATCTGGTCAAAAAGAAAGGTAAACTAATAGGTGTACATCCACTATAAAGATGACATGAAAGCCTTTATTTTGATGGACTACAACACACCAAGTCGTGAAATTATATTAGGCAAAAGGTGTAATTTAAATTTTAAGGTTTTCATCATATTACAACTTGATCTCACACGTTTTAAAGCGTTTAAGTTTAATTACAACATTTTTAAAATATTCAAAATTGACTCTTAATAAATAAAAAAAATTAACAACGTAAAATTTTAGTCAATTAATAATGTAATATTTTCTAAAATCTGTTAATGGGATCTAAATGAAATAATGTTACCTAAGCGTAATAATAAGGTCCGCTAGTATATTTTTAAAAAATATATAAAAGTACAATGCTAGCAATCACGTTGACACTTAGTTGGCTAAAGTTTAACCTCGTTAAATTTTCTATTTATTAAGTATTTATTTTTTAAACATTTTGAAAATGTTAAAATTGAATTTAAACACTTTAAAACATTAGAGATCAAGTTATATTTTGATAAAAATCTAAAGAATTAAATTGCCCTTTTGCCATTAAACATTAACCAATCTAATCATGCATGTTGGGTCTAAAATGTTCCCTCTGATATAGTGAGAATGGTGGGTGGTGCAATCACCGAATGAGCCAGAACAGGCAAAACAGAAGTGAAATAAAGAACCCTAATGCCTCCATCTACAAGCTAGGTGGAGCCCAGAAAAGATCCAACTTTTACTTACATAAAGCTGAAGGGACCTTCCCAAACTAAAACAGAGAAATTAGCTTGTTTGAAGAATATGTCATTAATCATCGATCAGGGCATGAATGGAGATATGGAATTCCATGTGTGTCGCTATTGCTTGTTTTGTCACAAATAGCATTGATTTTGAGAATAGGGTCGGTGGATCTAGCTCTTTTTGTTAGTAAAGTTAAGTTTTAGAGTATAGTTTAGAACTCTTTTTTGTTATATATAATGTTCAGAAATGCGATTAACACAAAAAAAAACTAATTTTTTTATTTTGTGATTCAAACATTATTTTCTTGATTTATAATTAAATATTTGTAGCGTTGACGATATTTGGTCGGATCTAAAATAAAAGTACTTGACTCAAGTTAGTCTAAATTTTAGGTCAAATATAAATTTTTTTATAAATTTTGAAGCTGTCCAAATCTAATTATTTTTTAGTTAATTTTTACTTGATTGGGTCGAGTTTAGACTCCTTTTTTTTTTTATCAATCCCAATGTGTTCGAATGTCATTCTTACATATTTAACTCTCAAATTGACATTATTTTGAGATGAAGCATATTCTTAATTTTTTTACAATTATCAATATTATTATTCTTATATGGTCATGAACATTTATTAAAATAGTTTAAACACTCTATAAATTAGTTTAGGCCTTAGGGTAAACTTAACTCACCTTAAAGACCTCTCACAATCACAAATGTTTAAACCTAAACTATTTATGGTCAAATGCCAATTAAAATGATAGTAGAAAGGGATCAAATTTAACTCACTTTAACCTAAAATCATAAAAGTCGGAGTTGAATTTATGAGAATCGGCTAAAATAATATTATTTTAATAATTTAAAATTAAATAATATCTTTTTAATAAGTTATACTAAAACAATATTATGTTTGGGTTGTTTGACTTTTTGTTTTTAAAGTCAGTAAAAAAATTATTTATTTGAGTTTTTTTATTTTAGTTTCTTCCAGTTTTTAAAAATTATGAAAATCATAAAAAATAGATTTTATTTTTTGTTTCTTTTCTTTATTTACTATTAACTAAATATATATTATTTAATATATTAATATATTAATTTAATAATAATTGTGAATATTTTTGTTTATTAACTTATTAAATATTAATAAAAATATGAATAATTAATTTATAAATTAAAATATAAAATATTTATTTTAATAAAATAAAATAATGTTATTAATAATTTGTTAATAAATATCATACAAGAGATTAAAATAATTTTAGTTAGTTAAAAATAGTTTGTTTTTAATTTTTGTCAAATATGTAATTATTATAAGTGATAAAAATATAACTACATTGATATTAATAATTATACAAATTATTATTTTTATTCGAAAGAAATCTGAAAGTGAAAATCTCGTTAGAAAAAGATCCGTGGATCCAAAAACCTTCAACTTTAATTGGAAGAAATAAATGAGTTGAACCTAGACCGTCCCTAATGAACTACTTTAGCGGTTCATTAAGCTCGTATTCAATGTTTGCTCATCATTGGAATTCGGTTTATGGTCTCACGACAGCATGTTTTTAAGCTATAATTATTGTACTAAATCCTTTAGTAGAGAGCGTTTTTCAGAACCAGAAGTGATGTTTCGTTAATTCAGGTAGACAGCTTAATGTAGATAAAAAGTGTTTAACCAAATGAAATCACGCCAGTTTCGTTATTTCAAGCCTTTTCTAATACATTTCATGTAACAGGCCATAACGTCCCGTGTGTAACCGGCCGTTTCCAGAGGCTGGATGATATTATTTCAAACATCGAGTGATCACTGATCAGTGCCATTAATTAACGAACATGGCATGCCATAGCAATCTTCGAAGCCTGACAATTCGTACCAAAAGCACTCGAACGTCTCTCTAAAGGCTGGTGCTTTCCTACAGCTCCCGCATGCAACGGCATGTCATTCTCTGAAAGAATCGCAGAAATGATTTTGAGAACTTTTATGGCATGTTTTGGATGAGGGAAATAGTTATTCCGATTAATTCCGAATGAATAGTTTTTTTTTTTTGAGTTAAAAAATAACATATAAAATAATTAATTTTAAGTTTAGTTATTCCTTTACTTTTAAGAATAGTCACAGATATCTCCTCTTATTTTTATCTATTTCGTAAAATGCAGAATAGGTAAAGACAATTTTTTTTCCTATTATTATTATTATTATTATTATTATTATTATTATTAATTTTTCTCTTCTTATCATCATCATCATCATTATTATTTAATTTTTCTTCTTCTTCTTCTTATTATTATAAGAATTAATAATAATAACAAGAAAATTAATAATAATAATAATAAGGAAATAAATAATAATAATAATAATAATAGTGGAGACTATAATGAATATTTTGATCTTTTTGTTAGTTATTTCTTTGTCATCTCAAATTTATGTTTTCAAACCAAAATTTGCATATATCATCATTACAAATTTTTAGGAATAAACCAAATTAAGTAATATCTATTCCATTTTATTCTTTATCTATTCTACTTGGTTTATATAATCCACCGTAGCCTTTCTTGTTGTTACTTTATATTATAGTACTTTTAATGTTTTAAAAATTAAGTAGATAAGATAAATAATTTAAGATTTAAAAAATTTAACAAATATTATATTATTCTAAAACTGATTAATGAATGAATAATATTAAAAATTCTGAAATATAATTCAAGAAAATTGTCCTTGATTTAAAGTTTAAATAGAAAAGTATGTTATAATATAAAACTAGTTAGTTTATTTTAATTTATAAAAATCGATTAGTATACGAAAGTTAACCGATTAATTAATAAGCTGAATGATTTCTAATAATAAGAGTTATTATAATAAATCGAACGAAAAGTTGAAATTCAAATAAAAAAATTGACCAGTTCAAAATTTTTACGAATAAACCGACGAAACCAATTTATTTTTTATAACACGAATTGAAAGAATAATGTAAATATATGTTATAAATTTTGAGTAAACTGGCAAATCTTTAACTAAACTGTTAAAATTTTTACATATATTTTGAGGTACAAACCTTTTATTATATGTATGCAAAGTTTACTTTAATGAGTATACAAAATCCAACAATTATTTATAATAACCCTATCAAATCTTGTTATTATGGACTCAATAAATATTCCATCTACAATAATAAGTTGTCTTTTCTCGATAGATGTCAACTTTCAATACCTGTCTTTTAGAAATCTAAAGCTGTGTTTGGTTGAACGAAACTTTATAACAGAATTGAATATAAATAAAAGTAATATTATAAAATTGTTATTTGAGAAATGATGTAAAGGTTACTAATATAATATAGTGAAATGTTGTTTGAATGAAAAACTTATAATGTAATACAGTATAATTTTTTTTATCATTTTATATTTCATCTTAAACTCTCCAAATCGGAAGTTTTTTTTTTTTTATACTGTTTATGATAAAACGTTGTATAATATGAAACTTTCTCTTTTATCTCATTCTATTAAAAATCATCATCCTAAACAATAAAATAATATTACATTCTATTTTATCATATTAATAAACTTCCAATCAAACATAGCCTAAGCTGATTAATTATTCCCGTATAACTTAAAACTCAAACAAAATTATAAATTTGATACGTTCGGATGCACATAACCCCTAGAAAAAGGCAAGTTTAGAGCATACTATAAAACATGCTCTAGAGATTGGAAAACACAAGCTTTAAGTTGTCTACTAAGTGATCAACACCGTGTTATGTATTAAAGAAACCTTCACTGAGAAATTTAGACCATGTCGAGTCATAATCATGAGTATTTAAACTCAGGTAAGTATGTAATTTCTTATTAACTTGATTGCGTTGAATCCTGTGGGAACACACAAAACCGAATTCTTGCTTTAAACCAACATTATTATTGTTAATCATACTCGTACCCATGTATTAAAGGAGCTACATATGTAATTTGTTGTTAGGTGACTACCTTGTTCCCTAATTAAGGAAACAAAATAAATCAAAATCTTGCTTTAAAACAAAGTTATTGGTTGTTAATTATATCAATTTATAAAAGGATAAAGCATGCGGGGATCATAATTAATCATAAACTTGTTTGTAATTAAAAATAATTAATTAAAATTAAAGATATGTTGAAACCAGTAAACATAAACTGAATCACACATACTACTTAGTTTTAAGTCACTAATTTATTAAAACTAAGTAGTATCAAAACAAATAATTTGTGATTAGAACGGATTACTTAATAATTTGTTCAATACTTATTCTATGATGAATTATCTAATAATATGTTTAATACACATTTAAAAATAATAACTCCAATTTTTATTTTTATTAAAAAAGTTAAAATCACTGTTTGATGCAAAATATAACTTTTTAAGTTATCACTTGGACCGTAATTAATTTAAAGAAATTAATGCATTAAAATTAATAATTAAAAAACTCAATTAATTAAGTCAATTTAACCTTAAAAATTTTGAATCGACTAATTTATTAATTAATCAATCGGTTTCGTAAATTAATGAAATTTTAATTATTTAATTAATTTTATTTAATAATATTTTTTAATTGAATTTTAAATTTTTTGACGAGTAAAGATAATATTTTTAATAATATTTTAAATTTTAAAATTTTATTTTATTTTAACGAAATTTTATAATATATCAGATAAAGTTTTTCGCAAACTTCTTATCTTACCGATTTAAATTTTTGTATAATTTTGACCTCAAAAATAAAGGACAGAAATAATTTTTAGCTTCTTAGTGGTATCTCTTTCACTTTTTCTTTTTTATAAAGGCAGAATCATGGCTGCAATTGAAGTCCACTGCAATGCACCCTTTACTGTCCCAGCCATTTTGATTGTGTGAAATCTCATACTTTTTTGACCCTTTTGAAAAAATTTCCGACAAACATAAACACAAATATTATTCTTTTCACACAAACAATTTAAGCATCAAATCTCTTGATTGAGAAGATAAAATCATACAAGTTGATATTCATCAAAGCCTTCTCTCAACTCTTGCTTCCAATTTAACATCATTAAAAGCTTATGACCTAAATTTGAAAATTTTCGATTCAATTAAAGTCCAAAATGATTGATTTACTTTTTTTTAATAATACCAGATTATTAAAAATCATAACCAAGTGAGATTGAAAATTTTTTAATGATGTGCATATTGAATATAATATTAGACAGTTATAAAATCGGTTAAGGATTAAATAAAATTAATAAATTTAAAATATGATTAAAGAAGACTATCGTTACCGTCAAAGAATTTAAATTTTAATTAAAAAAGAAAACTGATAAATGATAATTAATTGATTTATTTTAATTTATACAGTTGATTAATTTACAAAAATAGACAAATCAATTAATAAACTGTTTGATTTTTAACAAAAAAATATTATTAAAATAAATCAAACTAAAAAATTAAAAATCAAATATAAATATATAGATGAGATGAATTGAAATAAGATTGAAACAGTAAAATTAGGAGAGGTGATTTCATTTGCTAAAATTCTCCATCACTTACTTATTAATGTGTTAAAAAAAACTCAAAATGATTCTCGACTCATCAAAACCTCGAACAGGCAGAGGCTTTTTTTTTTGTTTTCTATGAGGTATTCTAGGCGAGTCTTGATTATAAGAAGATACCTTTAAGTCATTCACACCCAGATTAATCCTCGTTTGAGCTTGGTAAGTCCCTTGCGAGAGGCAATGTTCTAGCTTCAAGTTTTAAACAGCTGCATATACGAGAGCGGTTCAAACTCGCAACCTTACTTAAACTAAAAAAACCCTTACTAATTTACCTGTGTCTTCATGGGGTCAAGAGACAGAGGCTTTGGAGATTCTATCGCGCAAGGAAAATCTACACAAGCTGTCAGGCATGTACTTTGTTACAAGTTACAACCCAGAAAGAGACTCAAGCTGAGCAAAAGCAACGAAAAGATCCAACTGGTCTGGTCTGGTCAGGAAAGTTTCCGACCGGTTCGTACAGGCATGGTCGGACCATCATCTTCAAGACCAGTTTTTTGATTATTAATTGTTAAGAATTATAGTAACATACTTATGAACTTTTAAGAAAGCACTATGACTTTCGGTCAGAGTAGAGGAAAAGGCTTAAAACATATATTCTTCGTAGACAGTGTTTGTTGTCAGGGTGCCTTTTTTGGAATATAAGAATGACGATGGTCTCAATTTAAGGGAACCTTTGGAAGTGGAGACACTTCATTAGGTCAATTTCCCACTAATCTTTCTTTAATTTAATGATTAACTAAATTCATTTTTTTTGGTAATTAAGTAAATTCATTTGTTTACTTAACTTCAAATTTAAAACTCTCAAATATCCCTTGACTTAAAAAAGTTTCTTAGCATTAATTAACAATGTAGAAATAAATTTCAAAAGTTTTAAATATTTTTAAAATTTTAGCGTTAAACTATTTAAGATTTTTATTTAATTATCTAAACTTTTAAAAACCAAATAATTAAATTTAAAAGTTTATTTTTATTAAAAGGTTTAAGGTTTAAAATACTCAACAGATATTAGACTGTCATAAAATCAACTAAAGACTAAATTAAGTTCAAGAATTTAAAATATGATTGAAATAGATTTTTCTTATTAGTCGAAAAATTTAAAGTTTAATTGAAAAAATAGATTGTTAAATGAAAATTAATTGACTTATTTTGGTTTATAAAAACTTATTAATTTACAAAAATTGACTGATTAGTTAATAAATTGAACAATTTTTAAAAGAGTTATTAAAGTAAATCGAACCGGAAAGTTAAAAACTAAACTAAAAATAAGACGGTTCAAAATTTTTACAGTTAAACTGGTCGAATTGGTTGAATTTTTTAATCATTGAATATTTTCAAATGTCGGTCTTGTCATTGTAATACATTATTAATAAAGATAACCTTTAAAATTATTTTGTTTCATTTAAAATAAATAAATAATTGCTTGTGCACACTTAATAATAGTTAAATTAATTTTTAAAATGATTTGATTAGTATAAAAAATATTGTGTCTACCTTTTTTTAAACAACTTGCGTTTTTATTTATGTAGTAATTGTTGAATATATAAATTTTCAATTTTTGTAAATATTTAATTATTATTGATATTAGGGACTCTTTGAAATCAAAATTTAGGAAATAAAACAAAATTGACTAATTCATAAAGGAGTATAGTATACTTAACTCTTAAATTTAGTTATGATTAACAAGCAAATATTAACGTCCTTTGGATTCTACTTTTATTTTTCTATTATATTTTTAGTTTTCTTATTTAGTTTTAAGTTTTTGTTTTTAAAATTAGTCGGTTGTTAATGTTAATTTAGTTATATATTTTTTGCTAATAATAATTACATGTTAGATAAAAACTTAAAGATACATTTTTATTAATTAAATTTATTTTAATCTCTTACATAATATTTATCAATAAATTATCAATAATAATTATTTTATTTTATTAAAATAAATAATTTTAAAATTAAATTATAATTTATTTTAAATATATTTTATTCATTAAATAAAACTTTTATTTGAAATTTATTTATTTTGAAGATATTTTAAATTTAATTATATTCAGTAATAATTATTAACTTAATTTTGTTTAATTTAATTACAAAAATTAAATAAATTGTTGAATTAAATTAAATAT
>JAOQMQ010000006.1:1701451-1723199 GCA_027563845.1 Erythroxylum subrotundum
GTTAATTAGTTAAAATATATAATTCATTAATTAATTAAAATATTGTAATTAATTAATTACAATATTTTTTACAAACCAACTACTATCAATGGTAATGATAATAATTACTTTCTCTTAACTAACCATCATAATTATAATAATAATATCCATTCTCATTCTTCACTATATTTATTCTCAATCCTAATACCATTCCTACGTGTGAACCAATTAACCGCCACTTAAACTTGACTTATCAACTTCAATCTGAATTAATCATATTTTAATCATCTTTTACCTTTTAAAATAATCATAATCGGTACATTGCCAACTGTAAAGATACAGGGTTTTCTGAATCTTACCACAGCATAAATGCAAGAGAAGATGATGATGGTTTTGAATCGTCCAAGATAAGCATCAGCGAGGAATGCTCCAAACAGTGTAAGAACATATGCAGCTCCAATCCAATCAGTTACATGAGTAGCAGCATCTGGAATTGCTTGATGCATTTCAACCACCAAATAGCTCACCATGTTCACTGCTATGGCAAAAAATGCCAACCTCTCTGCCACCTCATTCACTGCATCCCATTCATTAATCAAAAGCCTCTCAACTCTTAATTTTAATACCACGATTTCAATAAAAATAGATGAAAAAATATAAAATTATGTGATAGTAACCAATGTTTTAAAAACCGAAAATTAAACCAGTAAAACAAGAGGTTTAAGATTTAAAAGTTCAACTAGTATTAAACTACTATAAAATTGGATAACAATTGAATAAAATTAAAGAATTTAAAATAAGATTAAAAGATATCAGCCTTATTTATCGAAGAATTTAAAGTTTAGTTTAAAAATGATATTATTAAATAAAAATTAATTGATTTATTTTAATATTAATAGGTTTTTAAAAATAAAAGCTATGAAAGTTAATCAAACCAAAAAATTAAAAATCAACCGAAAATTAGATAGTTTAAAATTTTCACGATTGAATCAGTCGAATTGGTAAAAAATCGGGTTTTTAATTATTGATAATAACGGTATTACAGATAATCGAAGAGATTGCTCGTTTCAAATACCTATAATGAACGGAGAGGCTTTCCATCCTCCTGTAGACCGCTTATCAGCTATTCTGCCTCGAAAATCAACGGTACCATTTGCAACCAAATGGTTCGACAATCTTTCTTCCTGCATGAAAATTTCCATTACACGTATGTTAAGTAAAAAAAAACTTCAAAAGAGACATTGTTCCTGTAACTAAGGTGGAACCTGCTCGTTCTGTTCCAAGAATTTTCCAGGTGGTGGTTGAACAATGGAACTCTCTGTCGATGGATCTTCTGCAGGTTCGATGAAACTCTCCATTGTCAGTAGTTTACAGGTTCCAATCTGTTTCAGAAGCGGAAACTCTCAAATTGTGTTAAGGATATATACAAGAACAAGACGGCTTCTCTTGTAAGTTGTAACTAAGGTCAACTCGTTTATGCTAGGTCCCTTTAATGCTTAATTGGCTATGGAAGAAGTGTACGTTAATCCATTATAAGTGGCCATTGCCGGCTCCAGTAAGAATATGTGAAATGGTATTGGATTAGCTGTAAAGGTTCAAAGATGATTGAAGTATTGGTTGGCTAATCTATTATTATGTAATTTAAGAAAATTTAAAAAAGTTTTTAATTTTTAAAGCTTTTAGTTTTTGTAAATTTTATTTTTTAAATTAGCGATATAAACATTAAATATGGACCAATTAAATATTAATTACGTAACAATTCAACTTAATTATTAAATTTAAGATGAACTAATTAAGCATGATTTATTATAAATATCTTAAATTATTAAATTAAGTTTAATTGGTTCAAGCTGAGATTAAGAGTTTAATTAGGTTATTATATCAATAATATTTGATTTATTTATGTATGATATTTATAATAGTGTGTTTTGTCGTTATTTTTAAACAAAATTTATTTAAGATAAACTAATTAAGCATGATTTATTATAAATATCTTAAATTATTAAATTAAGTTTAATTGGTTCAAGCTTAGATTAAGAGTTTAATTAGGTTATTATATCAATAACGTTTGATTAATTTATAAGTGATATTTATATTAGCGTGTTCTGTCGTTATTTTTAATCGAAATTTAAAAAATATTTTCCTAAAAATTTAAAATTTTTTAATTTTTTTTAAAGTACAAACTATTTCTTTTACACTGCTATTGATTTTGATTGATCCATGGGATGCGACAATGGCCGTACCGTTCAAACTGCCGCCCGAGTTTTGTGTACAAAAGGTTGACTGTCTTTGGTAGACAAGTTTGTCTGGTTTGAATGTCCGAACAACGTTTTCCAGGCAGGATCTGTTTGCGAAGATTCCTACGTTCCCTCTATGTTCTGCCATTCGCCAACGTAAACTTAAGCTGGACTCGATCCTGAGCCCCCAGATGTTAAGGGCTTATCCCAATAGCAGTAACTCAAATCGGGCTGCAATTTCCTTCACAACACCAACGTAATAGGTACAAGTGATCACATACTTTTCTTTATCTAAATCCAAATGGGCAGGAACTGAGACTAGGGATTGCTGCGGCCGGCCTGAGCCCATGTCCAAAGTTAGCTTTTGTAATTGGGCTTGGGCTCAATTAACAATTTTCAAATAAAAAAACTTTAGGCAAGTTTTAAGTTTGAAAGGATTATTAGACATATAATTTAAAATTAGGGACGATAATGGATTGATCTATAAATCAACTTTATTAATTTTTTTTAAAATTAAATATATAAAATAATATTTTTTTTATAATTGAGTCAAGGTTTGAATTACTTAGATTTAAGCTTACTCGAACTAACTCTTTTAAACAAAATGTTATTATTTAGCTTAGAAAAATTAGGCCCTCAATTAAAATGGGTCTAATTTAACTTATAAACTGGCTCATTAAAAACACCTTAAGTTAGCAAATATGCTTTGCTATCCTTACTTAAAATGTTCAAACAATCTAAAGTTTAGACTAAATTGCACTGTTATTAGACACCATCGTACTTGCAACTTTGTCACCTGTCTGATTGAAACAAAAAATATGTCCATTTGCATAGGGCATGGGGTGGCTGTTTTAATGGATGGGTAAGATAAAGAAAGCACAGGGTGGCACTTAATAGATGGATAGGATAGAAAGAACATAGGGTAGCATTGGAAAAGTGGAACAGAGGATTTAATCCCAGTTGCATAGGGCTGGAGTACCCTGTTTCAGTTAGTGTTTTTCTATCATGTTTTCTTTAATCTGGTCCATATAATTATATAAACCCATATGTAAATGATATTTAATGTTACATGTTATTAACCGTTAACTGGAACATCTTATCCAGTCTGCGTGACAAAGACGATATTAACTGCCCAAACTCCTTTTTCCTTTTACCATCGAAGCTCAAGACAACAAGCTCAAAGATCAACAATCAATGTCAGAAACAAATTAGGTTTGGAAGTATAAAAATCTTTAAGATTCGCATAAATCGATGAATATTCCGCGGTGCCCAAGCAAACATGCATATAAAAGGCTTCAACTTTTCTACTGAAACGAGTCTAGACTTTCTAGCAACTACATGAATTTTCATTTTTAAGGGAATGACGACGAGGGGCTTTGATCTTAATATTGCTCTTGTTTTGGGTTTGATACTGAGTGTTTTGGAAGCCTCTAATGGTGGAAGAACAAGCAGCTACGTCAGGAACGATGACTTGTCCCGGGATATGCCACTGGACAGTGATGTGTTTAGGGTGCCTCCCGGTTATAATGCCCCTCAACAGGTGCGTTTTCTGTTTAAGATCAATCTCTCCGTTTTTGTGAGAAGAGCACTAGCTGATTGATAGTTAGCTGGTAACGTCGTTAAACTGTTTGCCGTTTTGTCAGTTTGGGAAGAAAGAGTTGTTCTTGTTGGATTGAGATGACTGTACTTGGTTTATCTAATTTATAATTGAAACTATTTAAGGTGCATATAACACAAGGAGATCACGAGGGAAAAGGGGTGATTGTCTCTTGGGTTACCCCAGATGAACCTGGTTCCAATTCAGTGCTTTACTGGGTTGAGAACAGTGAGCTCAAGAATCGGGCAGAAGGTATCCTTACGAAGTATAAGTATTTCAATTACACTTCTGGTTACATTCATCACTGCACAATTACAGATTTTGAGGTATGCGTTGTGAACTACTTTTCAGTAATTTCTCTTCATTAGCAGTCTCTTTCTCTGGTCCTTGTGAATCTGTGCATAAAGAGATCTTGTTTTGTCACTTGATTGAGTCCTGAATGCAGTTTGATACCAAGTATTACTACGAGGTTGGGATTGGAAACACGACTCGTCGATTTTGGTTTGTAACTCCTCCTAAACCTGGCCCGGATGTCCCTTACACTTTTGGCCTTATAGGTAGTTTGCATTTTTATTGTTGTTGTTTGATTGCGGGATGTTATCTTCATCTCACTCTATTTAGCAATTTGATCAGGGGATTTGGGACAAACCCATGATTCCAACAGGACGCTTACGCACTACGAGTCAAGTCCGGTGAAGGGACAGACATTGTTGTTTGTTGGGGATCTTTCTTATGCTGATGACTATCCATATCATGATAACAGAAGGTGGGATACATGGGGAAGGTTCATAGAGAGAAATGCTGCTTATCAACCTTGGATTTGGACCGCTGGGAATCATGAAATTGATTTTGCTCCTGATCTTGTACCATCTTCATATCCCCCCTCAGTTTTTCAGTGCCATTTTATTTTCTACTCTTGCTTGGTTAAAGTTCATGTTTCAGGGGAGCTTTGACCATGATTAGTATTTCTAAAATGATCGAATCTGTTCACGCTGTTACAGGGTGAACCTATACCATTTAAACCTTATATACACCGTTACCACGTCCCGTACCAGGCAGCTGATAGTACATCTCCATTGTGGTACTCCATCAAGAGAGCTTCAGCATACATCATTGTAATGTCTAGTTACTCTGGTTTTGGTAAGAGTTTTAACTTTGATCTCTGCTCAAGGTGCTTGTATGCTCTTATTGTATGGTTTCTGATCAAAAAAGTTGAGAGAACAAAATCTGCACTGGATGGTCATTGTCCTCTTTGATTGTACAAGATCAGCTTGAAAAATGATTGGAAGCATATGTGCATGGGGATTTTTCTTTGCAGGGAAATACACTCCTCAATATAAATGGCTAGAAAAGGAGCTGCTTAAGGTGAACAGGACAGAGACACCTTGGCTTATTGTTCTTATGCATTGTCCATTATATAGCAGTTACGTACATCATTATATGGAAGGGGAAACCATGAGAGTGATGTATGAGAAATGGTTTGTGGAATACAAAGTTGATGTTGTCTTTTCCGGCCACGTCCATGCCTATGAACGATCGGTAAGTGCGGATTTCCTTTCCGACATCATTAATTTCCCAGAAACCAATTCTGAGCGGACACCATTAAATGTTGTTTCATATCAGGAACGCATCTCAAATATAGCATACAACATTGTAAATGGATTGTGTACTCCCATAAGGGATCAACATGCCCCTGTCTATATAACCATTGGAGATGGAGGAAATCTTGAAGGATTGGTCACTGAGTACGTATTGTTTACGATATTGTGATTAACCTTCCTTACTGATCAAATGCTTCAAATTGATACCATGGTTTCTCTTATCTTGCAGAATGACACAGCCTCAACCTAGCTACTCAGCATATCGTGAAGCTAGCTTCGGCCATGGTTTTCTGGACATAAAGAATAGGACTCATGCTTATTTCAGTTGGAATCGTAATCAAGATGGGTATGCTGTAGAAGCTGATTCTGTATGGTTACTCAACAGGCATTGGAATTTCCTGGAAGAATTTGTATCGGATTCTGGTGATACTGCCACTTTCTGATAAGCGATCAGAACATGTAAATTTGCAGAAGTTATGTAGACTGTAGTATTTTTAAAGTTTTTAGTTAGGACTTCAAAATTTTAAAATTTTAATAACTTAATTTAAAACAATATCTTTATGTAAAAATTGAATAAAAAGGTACTGATTTTATAACGTTGTTGCTGTAAATTATTACAAGCTTTATAAACATCTACAAAGAAACATAACATATCGTGTTCTATCAGAGATAGTCAAAGGTTTCTTCTTCTCTGTGTCGGAGTCTGCAACGCTTCCCAGCAAGTTCCGTCAATCAACTTGTTGGCAAAAATTCCAGGGTCTGCGGTCACCGGAAAATCTATCGACATTTCTGCTTCTGTCCAGATTGAATTTTAAAATTTCTGCTTCAAAATTTTAAAATTTTAATAACTTAATTTAAAACAATATCTTTATGTAAAAATTGAATAAAAAGGTACTGATTTTATAACGTTGTTGCTGTAAATTATTACAAGCTTTATAAACATCTACAAAGAAACATAACATATCGTGTTCTATCAGAGATAGTCAAAGGTTTCTTCTTCTCTGTGTCGGAGTCTGCAACGCTTCCCAGCAAGTTCCGTCAATCAACTTGTTGGCAAAAATTCCAGGGTCTGCGGTCACCGGAAAATCTATCGACATTTCTGCTTCTGTCCAGATTGAATCGTCGAACAGTGGCAAGTCAACGTTTAAGTTCGACCAAAACCTGTCAAGAACCTCTGGTTCGTTCCCATTTTCCACCACCTCACCATTGGATTCAACGTTTTCGCTGGGAAGATACACTACTCTCTCTTGATGACCTCCGATTATCGCACTCGATACTGTGGGACCTGCAAAACTGGGATTATCGTGAAGTGCTTGAGCTTGGTTTCCCGTTTGTGAATCTGCAGATGAGAACCGGTCGGTTGGGTACAACTCAGGCAAGTTGAGTTTTGCTTCGGACCCGTAGAGCTTACGAGCAGCAGAGTCATAGGTCATGGCAGCTTCGTGGGAGGTCTCGAAAGTGCCAAGCCAGAGACGAGCCCCTCGGTTTGGTTCTCTGATCTCGGCGACCCATTTACCCCAAGTTCGCTGACGAACACCTTTGTAAGTGCAGAGAACATTATCAGGACCACCCTTGCCTCGCATGCAACCTTTCCTGGATCTACCCTGTGCAGGCTTTTTGATCTGTTTTTTCCCTCCAAAGTCACTCATTACTGGTTTTATGATATGATATGCTCGTAGGGTTTGGTATTTGTAGAGGAAGGAAAGATAAAATGGCTGAAATGGAAGAAAGGGAACGTGTCTCTTACTTGGCTTTTAGCTGACACTTGGGAAGAAGAACCAGACCTAACGTGTCCACAACAAAGCTGTGCGATCTCTCATGAACAAACTTGGCTCATGATATTTGTCCGTACAAAAACTGATGCGGCAATTAAGAAGGATAAGAACACCGTGAGGATCCCAAGCACAAACGTCGAAGTTAAGCAAATGACTACTTTAGTATCTTTAAATTCATACGTGGGAGTGTTAGAACACGGAGCAGCTTAGACATCGGGAGTTGGAAATTCCTGCACTTGCATGGATCACCACTTGTCAATCTCTCTCGACACAGTGAATCAGCGGGCTTGCTGGGTCCCTGTAGGTTTAGATTCCGAGTACTTGGCATTTGATAAGGTTTCTATATATAATATTGATAAATTATTATTTTTGAGCTAACTTTGGATATAAGTCTTTTTAATGTATTGAAATTTTTATTTAAAATTAGTGGACTTATTTCTTAATTGTTATCAGGTGATTTTGAACATATAAGAGTTGAATTTGAATAAAAAAGATGTAAGAAAAGCAATGGAAAAGTTTATCACCAGAGTCTGATTTGAAAGGAGATTCGATATACTTAGGATTCTAATTACTTTGGGAATTAAGTTGTTTTTCTTATATGAGGATTTGTTATCCAATTTCGTCGAAAAGTGTATCTTATCAAATAATTTTAAAAGGAAGGACGACCACCTATCTGACTTCTTATTGTTCACGTTCTTGTTTTCTTTTAAAGAGTTTTTTTTTTGTTTTTATGGAAAAAAAGTAGATATGGAGACCAGACGTTTTGCTACTCTTCTATCAAGATTCATCATCGTTATAAGTAGCTAAATTCTCCTTCTTGGTTGAATGAAACCAACGTTATCATCTCGTATGTGAGATTTTCTGAATAAAGTTTATTTCATTTACTAATATTAAGTGTCTTTCGCATTACTTTTTTTGATTGAATTGATTGATCTTTAGGGTGCACAACTAGGAATTGATTGGTTTAATTTACAGCCAGATTAGTGGGATTTGACGTTCAATTTTGCTAATCAAAAGTGACAAATATGATTACCATCTTTTACGTTAGGGATTAGAAATTCTAAGAAAGATATTTATCTAGATTAAATACATATTGTACGTGTATTGTCTTGCTCGTTGATTCTCTTAGTTCTTAAAGCTATTAATTAATTAAACTTAAAATCGTATATAAGATGTTGGTTAATAAGAGTGATTAGAATACATGTTTCTATTCATTTAACCCAAGAGAGAACACCATTCAATGAGTATTTGTTAATGGATTTAATTTAAATTTGTATCGATGATCCATACTAGTTTGATAACATAGGTGACTTGAAACCAAGGTTTGTTCATTAATTTTCTAGATTTGATTATTTCTGTTTATTTCTAATTTTTTTCAATTTTGATTCCTTATAATCAAGTTATTTAACCTCCCCAATTTGTTTTAGTTTTAACTCGTAAAACACTTACCAGTAGATTTCTCGTGGGAATGATCTCAACTCTTCACTAACTACATACATCATTGTTAGAGTTTGCAGGGGCGGACCTATAAATTTTCTTAAGTGGGGGCAAAATTTTATTTTTAATGGGGGCAAAATTTTATTGGGGATAAAACATTTTTGAGTGGGGGCAAATTTTATTTTATTTAATAAAAGAACTTAAAATAATAATATTTTTAAATAAATTTTTCTGAAAAAAGTGGGAGCAGTGGGGGCAGTGTACATCCGCCCTTGAGAGTTTGTATTAATTTGGTTACAGGTGACAACATTACTAAATTTTGACATCGTTGTCAGGGAACTCTTAACAGTACATGTATGTTACATGAGTAGACAAAACAATACAGTTGTTATTCAATTCAGAGATAGAAAAGACAAAGAAGAAGTTACAAAAGCAGACAAAACAGAGATAACAAGTGCAAAAGAAAGAAAAGATGACTGCAAATCGTACCCTTCATGAATTAGCTGCCCCACGGACGCTCAACATCCTCATTGCATTAAATTTTCAAATTTGGAGCATAATAATACCTTTGAATTGAAGTCGGGGTTGATTCACTTATTGCCAATTTTTTGAGGTCTATCGGGAGAGGATCCCTATAAGCATTTGAAGGAATTTGATGTGGTTTGTATGGGCATGAAGCCTACGAATGTGACCGAGGAGCAAATAAAATTTAGAGCCTTCCCATTTTCTGTCAAAGATGATGCTCAAGATTGGTTGTATTACTCCGCTAGTGAAAATGTGAAGACGTGGGCTGAAATGAAGAGACTATTCTTTGAAAAATATTTTCCAGTGTCAAGAGCTGCCAATATTAGAGAAGAAATTTATGGCATCCGACAACACACGGGTGAAACATTATATGAATATTGGGAAAGATTTAAGAAGTTGTGTGCGAGCTGCCCCCATCACCAAATAAACGATCAACTGTTGATTCAATACTTTTATGAAGGTCTTTTGTTGACAGACAGGAGTATGATCGATGCCGCAAATGGTGGAGCTTTGGTTGACAAAACACTGGCAGCCGCAAGAGATTTGATAGCGAACATGGCTTCTAATACACAACAATTTGGGATACGTTTTGGCCATAGTTCAAAATAAATGAATGAGGTGAATGTGTCAGCATTGGAGAAGAGATTAGCCAATCTTAGATCTTTGGTGCAACAACTCGCGATCACAAAGAAAGATGAAGTAAAGGCGTGCGGAATACGTTTAATGTTGGAACACTCTACTGATGCATGCCTGATTTTGCAAGAGGCAAAATGCATAATAAGTCAATGCCATAGGAGGATTTGCCAGGCAAACTCAAAGGAAATATGATCCATTCTCGAACACCTATAATCCGAGTTGGCGTGACCATCCAAATCTACGTTATGGGAACTCTCAAGGACAACAAGCTACTTCAAATTTCTAGCAATATAGGCAACCCTATGTTCCTAGACAACATCAACAAATAGCACCCAATTCAGAAGGTAAGTCCTCTTTAGAAGATATAGTTAAATCTTTGGCCACTAACACCATGACATTTCAGCAAGATACTCAAGCTAGTATTCAAAAATCTTGAAAATCAATTGAGCCAAATGACAACAACCATTAAGCGATTAAAGGCGCAAAATTCTTAAAAATTTCCTGCTTAAACATAAATTAATCCTAAGCAAATTGTAATAGAAAATAGTGATGGTGAGTTGATACTCACTTGTGCTCAAAACGGGTTGAGAGTTTGTATAGATTATAGGAAGCTAAATTCAATTACTAGAAAATATCATTTTTCGCTTCCATTTATTGATCAAATGCTTGAAAGACTTGCAGGTAAATCTCACTATTGTTGTCTAGATAGTTATTCAGGTTATCATCAACTTTTGGTTGCACCAAAGGACCAAGAGAAAACAAATTTCACGTGTCCATTTGACACCTTTGCTTATCGAAGAATGTCATTTGGGTTGTGTAATGCACCAACAACATTTCAAAGGTGTATGGTAAGTATTTTCTTTAATCTTGTGGAAGATTGTATGGAAGATTTCATTAATGACTTTACGGTTTATGGAGAATCTTTTGAAACATACATCATCAACCTTGAGAAAGTGCTTAAACATTGTATTGAGATTAATTTGGTTTTGAATTATGAAAAATGTCATTTTATGGTTGATCAAGGCATAATTTTGGGTCATACAGTCTCTTCTAAGGGACTTGAGATTGATAAGGCTAAGATAAATGTTATAAGATCTTTACCTTAACCCACGACTGTGCAAGAAGTTCGTTCTTTTCTTGGTCATGCAGGATTCTATTAGCAATTTATTCAAGATTTTTCAAAAATTGCTCATCTCATGTGTAGACTACTCCAAAAAGATGTGAAATTTGATTTTGGCGAGTCATGCAAAATTGCTTTTGATGAACTAAAGGAACAACTCACTACAGTCCCGATAATTCAGCCACCGAAGTGGGACATTCCTTTCAAATTAATGTGCGATGCATCGGATTATATAGTTGGAGTAATTTTGGGTCAAAAAGTGGATAAAGTACCTCATGACATTTACTATGCCTCCATGACATTTAACGATGCTCAAAAGAATTATTCCACGACAGAGAAAGAATTCTTGACTATAATTTTTAGGTTGGAAAAATTTCGGTCTTACTTATGGGATACAAGAGTGATTATTTATTCAGACCATGTAACTTTGAAATATTTGGTAACTAAGAAAGAAGCAAAACCAAGGTTGATTCAGTTGATCTTACTTCTACAAGAATTTGAGTTGAAAATACGCGACAAGAAGGGAGCTGAAAATTTGGTGGCCGATCATCTCAGTCGGATCACTCCAACCAATGCATATGATGTTTTCCAATATGAATTTCCAAATAAAGTATCTTTGCAATCTAACAGGTAATTTCATAGAATGCCAACATACTAAATTTGTTGGTGGCTAAGTCCTTACCTAGTGATTTGTCTAGAGCTGAAAGCAATAAATTTAGATGAGAGGCCAAATATTACATATGAGATGAACCTCATCTTTGGAAATTTTAAGTTGATCAAATTATTAGAAGGTGTATTGCAGATGATGAAATTCCTTCCATATTAAAATTTTCTCATTCATATGTGTGTGGGGGACACTTTGGCTCCAAAAGAACAGCTCATAAAATTCTCAAATGTGGTTTATTTTCAAATTATTTTATGATACTTACATGTTTTGTACGTCTCGTAATCGTTGCCAAAGAATAGGTAGTCTGGAATGAAGAGATCAAATGCTACTTACAAATATCCTGGTATGTGAAATTTTTGATATATGGGGAATTGACTTTGCGAGTGCTTTTCCTTCATCTTTTGATAAGACTCATATCATTTTACTCGTGGATTATGTGTCGAAGTGGATAGAAACAAAAACTACTCATACAGATGATGCTAAGGTTGTAGTCAATTCTGTCAAATCTAACATTTTTGTCAGGTATGGAATACCTCGAGCTATGATTAGCGACAGAGAAACTCATTTTTACAATAAAATTGTTGGAACATTGATGAAGAAACATGATGTTTCACATCGTATTTCGACTGCATATCATCTACAGACGAGTGGGCAAGTTGAAGTCTCCAACCAGGAAATTAAATCAATTTTGAAAAAAGTGGTGACTTCGAACAGAAAATATTGGAGCTTACATTTGGACGATGCCTCATGGGCGTATCGGACTGCTTACAAAACTCCAATAGGCATGTCGCCGTACAGGTTAATTTTCGATAAACCTTGTCATTTGCCTGTGGAAATAGAACATAGAGCCTACTGGGCTATGAAGCAGTTAAACATGGATTTGGTGGAGGCTGTTAATAATAGGAAGTTGCAATTGTAAGAGTTAGAAGAGATTCGTAATGAGGTTTATGAAAATGCAAAAAATTATAAGGACAAAACTAAAGCTTTTCATTATAAAATGATTTTAAGGAAGCAATTTTCAGTAGGATAAAAAGTTATTCTTTATCATTCAAAGCTTAAGTTATTTCTAGAAAAATTACAATCTCGCTGGCTCGGACCATTTATTGTGACTAATGTATTTTATCATGGTGCGCTAGAAATTCAAAGTTTAGACACTTCCAAGGTGTTTAAGGTTATTAGACATCGCTTGAAACCATACTATGAGAATTCTCCAGTCAATAATGTGGAAGACATAGACCTGGCAGCCCCAATCTATCTCTGATAAGGTAAGTCGATGAACACGTCCATCTAACGACTTAAAAGAAGCGCGTTTGAGGGCAACCCAAAAAATTCATGTTCAATTTTATTTCTATTTTGCAATATTTCTCTTTTTTTAATTTTTTAATTTTTTAGTTGTCAATTTTATTCCATTCCTTTTAGTATTTTCACATGTCAATATTTTCAATTCTAGTTTAATTATTGATACACACAAAAAATCTCACCCACCCACTGCAATTTCATCCTTACACATTCATTCTTCTTCCCCTACCACACGTCAACCAACACCCATACCATTCCAACGAAAACCCCCAAAACTTTTACCGTCCTTACCACTGTAACCGACGCCACCACCAGTGTAAATTTTTGTTGACTTTGTGCTCTTATTTTAGTGATTTCAGGTCTGTAAAATTCCAGAGCTTGGGACAAGAAGAACGTCTCACATTGGTTAGCTTCACCCATCCCTACGTTGGTTAACACACATCCTCTATCGAGTACCATAACTGCGACACCAAGTCCCTCCATTTCTCCCATTACTGAATCGAACCATGGTCCTACAACTCGAAATAAAACTCGAAAAGGATGGGCATTGTTGAAATGAGTTATGGGCGGTTATCCTTTACTTATCCGGGTCCACCTATCACTTCCAACCCACGTCCAACCACAACAGTCGGGTTGTGTCACCTATGCTGAGTAGTAGCCAACCTCTTCAGGCCAACTCGGGTACTCATCTAGCTCGACTTGAACGCCAGATGTACCAAACGGAGAAAAATTTTACAACATATTGGATACATCAAGGATTCCAACCTCCTTGCCCACCAACCCCATGACTTGGGCAATCAACTTACAGAGAAGCTTTCTTTCCTCTTCTCTTTTCTATTTTAGCTTCTTTTACTTTGTATGATTACATTGGGGACAAATGTATGGATTAGGTGTGGGGGTGGGGTATGTGCCATATAACTGATATTTATGAATCTTTGTTGAAAATTTTTGAATGCTTATTAACTTGTTTGCAATTGATTAGCCAACTTCGACACTTTTTACACTTCCATTTTTATTGATTTAATTAGTACGCATAACTTGATTTAAATTTATTTTTAGGACAATATATGCCACTTAGTTAAGAAATACAAGTTTATACACTTAGTCAAGGTTTGACAATTATATGGTTAAACATGGTGTATAATTGTGGTGAACTGCATTAACCTATGAGTTTTTGGGTCTAAAAGATTGAAATATTTATATCAATCTGTATTTCTTTGATGTGTGATTATCTTCTAAGGTGAATTTTTTTCTAGAACTTGCTTGGAACTGACTTGAGATCACATTTATACATTTGTGCATAAAAATAATAAATAAAGGCCCTCTTTGTTTTAAACCTTTAGCTTAAAAAGGCAACCCAATTCAATATCATTTATTAAACCTTTAAAGTTGAACCCTTTTTCTTGATAAACACATAATAAACAACTAAAACCTTTAATATCTTCACCATCATAAATGTAAGTAGGTATTCTAACCACAATTTATGTCAAAACTTATTTTAGAGAAATACGGAAAGCAAGGAAAAGAAAAAGATAAAAGGAAATTGAAGAGATTGAGACTTGAATTATGTGTTATACTACCGTCTCCTGATCTTAAATATCAGTATATTAAAAAAAAAGCAGTGAAAAACAAATTATTGAGTGTAATCTATCTCTATACGAAATGACTTTATTGACTCATTTGTGATTGAATTTGTGTCCCCATAAGTGGTTAGATGCTTTGCTAATGTTTATGATTTTTGCCCTTTCCGTTTATCAATCCTTACCTTTACTTATAGTCCAATACAACCTTGGATAAAGTCCTTTTGATTTGTGCATGTGTTGTATTTCAAGTGGTGAAAAAGCAAGCATATGGTAGAATATTTGCATTAGAAGAATTTGAGGAGTGAAATACCGAACCAATAAACACTTGAGTGATTTGAGCGAAATTTGATCTGTGAGAGTTTGTTATCATTATGTGCTAGTTTTTGAAATACGATTGCCTTAAATTGACTTTGTTTATATTTACTTGAATGATTAACTCGGGGGTATTAATTTATTAAAAAAATGTTTAACTCTTGAAGTGTGCACTATTTACTGTTGTGAGACTTGGAATAAAGAAAGTTAGTGTGGGGGAATTTGATAAGTTATTATTTTGAGCTAATTTTATATATAAATCTCTTTAATGTGTTGAAATTTTTGTTTAAAATTAATGGACTTATTTCTTAATTGTTATCAGTGATTTTGAATATATGAGAGTTGAATTTGAATTAAAAAGATGTAAGAAAAACAAAAGCAATTCGAATTTCTAGTTGGCAAAAAAGTTTTTGACTAAGTGTAGGCACGTGCAAGTGAAAAGTTTATCACCAGAGTCTAATTTAAAAGGAGATTCGATAGACTTAGGCTTCTAATTATTTTGGGAATTAATTTGTTTTCCTTATGTGGGGATCTGCTACCTGATTTCGTAGGCAAATGTATCTGATCAAATAACTTGAGCAGCCCCCGCCTCCCTAACAATCTTATCGTTCACATTCTTGTTTTCTTTTAGAGAGTTTTTTTTTGTTTTTTTGCAAGGTCAATATAGAAACCAGAAGATCTGTTATTCTTCTATCAAGTTTCATCATTATTACGAGGAGCTAAACCCTTCTTCTTGGTTGAAGGAAACCAGCGTTATCATCTAGTATTTGTGAGATTTTCTGAATAAAGTTGATTTCATTGACTAATATTAAGTGTCTTTCGCATTACTTTTCATGATTGAATTGATTGATCTTTAGAGTACGCATTTAGGAATTGATTGATTTAATTTACAGCCAGATTAGTAAGATTTGACGTTCAGTTTTGCTAATCAAAAGTGGCAAATAAGATTACCATCTTTTATGTTACGGATTGGAAATTCTAAGAAAGATATTTATCTAGATTAAATATCGTATGTGTATTGTCTTGCTCATTGATTCTCTTAGTTCTTAAAGCTATTAATTAATTAAACTTAAAATCGTATCTAAGTTGTTGATTAGTAAGAGTGATTAGAATACATGTTTCTATTCATTTAATTCTAAGAGAAAATACTATTCAATGAGTATTTGTTAATGGATTTAATTTAAATTTGTATTGGTGATCCATACTAGTTTAATAACGTATGTCACCTGAAACCAAGGTTTATTCATTAATTTTCCAAATTTGATTATTTTTATTTATTTATAATTTTTGTCAATTTTAATTCTTTAGAATTACATTATTTACTGGTAAAATACTTACCTATAAATTTCTTGTGAGAACGATCTCAACTCTTTACTAACTACGTATATTATTATTAGAGTTGGTATTAATTTGATTGCAAGCGAAGTGTTACCAAATATTATTACCAAAACTGAGTCGCATAAACAGGAAACTGACGATAGTTATGAACATGTAACGAAATTTAACCCACCACTTGGGTTTGATTCACTCATTCACTGATTGATTTGGAAGGTTTACTTCATTCGCACGTTGTACGGTGATTTAAAATGAAAGACATCAGGATAGATACACATTACACCTACCAAAAATATGTACAATGACCAAGTAATCAAAATCCAGGAAGATCTTTCGTGCAAAAGATGGCAATTACAAGCAGTTTGGCAGAGGATCATAGTAAGAACCTAACCAGTTTTGGTAGACAGAGTTGCACTTCAGAACTTCCCACGTCCAGAGCAACAACTGAACAATGAATGTTAAGAATTTAGGTTCCAAAAATCTGATTTCCAGATAGTTGAGGATTTTCACTGCATCAAAGAGATATTTTCTTGACAAGCAGCCGCCAGCATAAGAAAATCTAACAATGTTCATGGTTTCCCGATTGAACGCTTGTTGCTTTGTCCGTCCTACCTTCCTATAAGTTCGAGTAGATTCCAACTAGGTCATTTTTGGCCGAAAAGTCGCCACAATCTGAGATAGCAGCGTTGCGAACCCTCACCTTAGAATGGCCTTTCTCATGTTTCAGTGCTTGATGACAGGGCCCCATCAGAAGTTCTGCACATTTTCAAGGCTGCTCTGATCTCCTTCAACATATCATTTACTCTAGTGCCTTTCCTGGAAGGGAAAAAAGTTCGTTCAAATACCGTTATCAAAGCTACCACACACCAAACATCCAGTGATTATGTTTCAAAAGCAACTTCAAAACCAGAAGCAGAAGGGCATAAGCAATATTCTCAAGTATAAACATATGAAAGCTAACACTAATGATCTACAAACTCGTCCAATGTGAAAAGAACTTGGGTTATGATTTTCATAGACCTTCTCTGGCATTCTGCAAGTGATTGAAAGAAAATTAATAATCAAATTGTGAAAGGGAAATTATTCATCTTTTCTTTTTCCCACACCAAAATCCAATTGTGTGTTTGTGTGCGATTGTATCTTTCTGGTAAAGTGCAATATCTCTGGAGGATATTATTGGAGAATAAAGAAAGGAATTTGGTTTCAAATTAAGTTGCGAACTCCAAAGAAATCATCATCGATATCAAAATTGTTAAGAAAGGTGTAACTACTGATGAACTTACTGAACACTAACGCCCACAACAGCAAGAGGACATGGATAATCCTCAATCATTTTATCTCTTTTATCCTCATTTTTCATCTCAGGACGTTCTTCATCTGCAGTGACACCTTCGTTTGATATTGACTGAACAGTATTCTGTGAATTTGACAACTCGTTACTGCCAATTCTTGATATTTCTTCAGTTAAACATGAGATCCTATCATGAGCCTGAAAATTGGAATTGATGCATACTTTTCAGTTAACATGATTATTGGAAGAATACAAGAACACAAACTCATAAATACAGCATCAGAGTCAACAATAATAGCCAAAAAGAGTCGATATCAGAGATTCAGAAATGAAAAGAATCAAAGAACACATGCAAACCTCAGGTAGGTCAATTTTATTTAGCACTACAATGTATGGTCTCTCAAGGTACTCAGGATTGTACATTCTAAGTTCCTGCAAAATCACAGATAATCGGAAGCTGTTTAGTAAATAAAGACGAAGAAAGAGAAGGATCAGACAACAAAGAAAAAAGGAAAACAATTCTGTCTTCCATTCAAAATACAATAAAGACCAAGGATACTGAATTAATGTCCTATCTCAGAAAGAGTATTTCTCTTCCACTGAAAACCAGGTTTCCAAATTCTGACATACAAGGGATTACTATATTATGGATTCACAATATTTCCTTTATAAAGGCACATACTAGCTCTATCTAGACCTGTTTCGACAGAACTTACGAAGGGCTTAGATCTCAATTTTACAGCACAAGATAGAACCTGAATAGCTTTATAGACAGAAATCGTATCAAACAGAGTATATCGCCCTGTGAGAGTTAAATAGTAAGCAAGGAAAAGCATGGTAAGCCAAAACAAAAAGATGGAAGCATATATTAAATGAATATACTTCTTTGACAGTTCTGTAGTCATTCAGAGGGTCCTCGGAGGCAGCATCAATTACATAAACCAACATGCGAGTCCTCCTGAGGTGCCTGAGGAAATTGCGACCTAGACCCTAAAATCGAGTTTCCCAATATCAGCATCTAGAAACTTTAAATGTCAAAAGAGAAGCAAAAGTATACATTCAGTACCTTTCCCAAGTGAGCCCCTTCTATAAGACCAGGCAAATCTGCCAGTGTTGCTTCAGATGTAAACATCCCAGCCCCTAAACTTGGGTCCCCATCAAGGCGACCAAGGTTTGGCATCAATGTAGTAAAAGGATAATCAGCAATATCAGGATTTGCACGAGTAATGGCTGCCAAAAGGGTTGACTTTCCAGCATTTGGAAGTCCCTAAAATGAGCAAATAGAAGTTAGCAAGCACAAGTATGCAATAACTTCTCTCAATACATTAATGCATGCATGATACAGAGAGCAATAATTACCACTAGACCAACATCTGCAACAACACGTAGAGTCAGCTCCAAGCTTACTTCCTCCCCAGGCTGACCATGAAGCAAAACCTACAATTTATGATAAACGTTGAACAAGGGTCTTCAGAATAAGGAAGGAACAATAAACCTATCTACCATCTGTTTAATCATTACGCAACCTTATATCATGATTCTAGAATTTCAAGAATTCAAGGAAGTCCCTGCAATAAAGTAACGTAAACCACTGGAAGTTGTTTTTATTTACCTTGTCACTGTCATCTCTCATGACGTTTGTGGTTAAATTCATTAAATGTTTCCTGCTATGCTCTGGAGCTTCAAGCAAGCTAATCTGCAAAGAAATGACTTTTACATTGCCAGTTCGAGAAGAAAACAAAGGTTAAACACTGCACATCATAACAGAACAATACAAATAATCCAGTGACTTTCTCACGCCATTCCCATTCTTTCAAATTCTTAAGAACTAAAAAAGTCTTCCATCATGAGTTATCATATGATAAACGCTCAGAAAATACTAAACAAACCAAAATGAACAATATTTAACACACCCATGAAACTAAACAACGAATGTTAATCAGCAAAAGCTTAAGCATATGATATCTTACCCCTCCTTGTCCACCCCTAGCAACAAGAACTTCATCACCAGGCAGTGTTAGATCAGCCAACAACTTCCCTCTTTTACGCTTCACAACTGTACCTGTTACAATCACTAGAACCCAATAAGCATACAATTCATGAAAGGTGCCAAAACATATTGCAATCTTTTAACACTTATGGGCACAAACCTACAGGCACGGGAATGCGCAAACTAGGAGCCATTGAACCATCACCCAATCTGGAAGTCAAAACGCCCATAGCATCAACATTCCCACCGCGTTTTGCATTGAATCGGCTTTTGGAGTGAAACTCCAACAACGTATCTTTACCCTCATCAGCATAAATCACCACATCACCTCCACGACCACCAACTGGAAGAATTAGCGTACCGTCAAAGTCCCTTTTGAAAGAGGTTTTCTTCCTACTCATTTCTCTGCTCGGTTGTTTCCCCTGTGACTTGGGAGCTCTCTGCTGTGGCAATCCAAGGATTGCACCGTGACCCCCATCTCCAGAACGAACAGTGATGACCACTTGATCGAAGTACTTGTGTGGTTCTCTTGTTACAGTAGAAGATTTCGTCGCCGGAGACTCTTTTGTTTTGGTGACACCGCATTTGATAGTATAGGATTTGAAGCTCTCATTTCTACAGTAAGACCTACAGGAACACAGCAGTGTAAAGAAAATTGAAGGATTGCGATGAACAAAAGCTCGTATAAGAGTTGTTTATACCTGTTGAGGCCGAAGAAAAGCTTGTTACTGCCCAAATGAAGGCTTTGAATTGAAGAAGACGAAGGAAGAGTCAGGGAAGCCATTATCCTTAAGCTTTACATTGATGGAGCGATGCGGTTTATCTGGGGTTTTTAGGTGGGATGGTACGTGTTTGCGGCCCAGTGTAAACCAAAAGTCCACCATTGATGGTCCCACTCATGATAATTCTTTTTTTCATTACATTTATTTTTTTAAGCAAAAGATATATTTTTGTGTATTTTATTTATTTTTAATAATACTCTCATTATAAATTATTAAAAGAACTTCTTTTAATACAAAGTTTTACATAAATTATTATTAAATACGTGACATAATTTAATATAAAATAGTGTAAAATGAGATTTAACAAAAAATATTATTTTTGTAATTTTCATCAATATTTTAAATCAGTATTAGATCACCTTAAAACTTGATAAAGATTGAATAAAATTAAAAATATTGAAATATAATCGAAAGAAATTATCCTTACTCATTGAAGAATTTAAAGTTTAATTAAAAAAATTGTTAAATAAAAATTAATTAATTTATTTTAATTTATAAATATTTATTAATTTATGAAAATTGACCAATTATCAATTTTAACCACAAAAGTTATTAAATTTAATCAAACCGGAAATTTAAAAATCGAAAATGAAAGTTAGACTGTTTAAGATTTTTACGGTTAAACCAGCCGAATCAGTTGAATTTTTTAATCATTGATTTCGATATAAATTTAGTGAAATTTTTATTAAATTAATAATAATTTTAAAATATATTAATAATATAAGGTATTTTAAAAATCATTTTAAAATAAAATATTATTAAAATGAGCACAACGAAAACCTTTTACTTTTCTTTAAATATATTATACTATTAACAATTTTACCATTACCCCTTTTAACATTAAGCTAATAAATATATTTGAGACTTGTTATTTCATTCGAATGGGACTGATTTTAATACATCTAGGCTTAATAATAAACCAAACCGAACTGAATCAAGTTAGGACAAGATCGAATCATCACAAAACGTCGTTTTAATGTTGTTTTAGCGAAACCGTTAAAGCTGTGTTTAGGGTTGACCCTTCAAGCTCAAATTCACTCAAAGTTAGATCAACTAAACTTTACCTGTTGGTCAAATTTATCGCCTGTTTGAATAGACTTTAAGAGACTAATACGAATTTTTTTTACCACAAAAGTTCCTTAAAAATAAAAGTGTTTAGCTGTAAAATAAAAAAATATTTCTTTAATAAATATGACTTTTTTTACAGCCAAATATACTCAAATTTGAAGTTTTTCAAAAAAACTCTCAAATAACTTTTTCTAGTAAAATTTTCAGATTAATTAATGAGACTATTTTTTAGTTCCTTTTGTCCTTATGTTTTACACATAATTCTCCAATGTTTTAAAAACTGGACCGGTCCATCCGGTCCGACCGGAAAAAGTTTGAACCGTTCAGTGATCCGGTTCGGTTTTACCTAATAACCTCTCTATATAAAAACCGGCCGGTTCAACTTTTTTTTGGTCGGACCGAACGGTCCGATCCGGTCCGGTCTGATTTTTTAAACCTTGCAAAATCCCCTTCTTTTTTTTTCATCAAAATTTTCGCATTTATAGAATTGTTGCGAAGAATTCATCAAAATTAT